>CAJQZJ010027982.1:2396669-2425641 GCA_907164525.1 Lophiomys imhausi | reverse complement strand
TATAAAATTTCAATTGAACTTGAGTTGTTTAGGATTTAAAAGGATATATTCAAATCTAAATAAAATCTTAAGGTTTATAAATATAGGATATGAAAGAAATTATTTATTTCAGAACTTTAGACACACCAAGACAGACAGATGACTTTTCTTCTTCTTCAAGATTGCCTGATACAAATAGGCTAAACATTATGTGCATAACTTTTATACATGTTTTTGTTGATTGTTTCATATTTGTTCTTATTGTTTTTATGGATGAGTTAAAAATTTAGCTTTTTTATTAGACAAAAGGAGGGAATTGATGGTGTAGTTTTAAGCATTCTAAATGTTAATTAATTGGTCCTGCTTTCTGTCTGTTACTTACATTGACTCCAATTGGTTTAATAAAATGCTGAGGACTGAGATTAGGGAAAGACAGAGAAAGGTGGGACTTCCTGAGATTAGAACAGGAAGCCTCTGTTTTAGACAGAGGATTAATTCATTCCAACCAGAAGCAGGAAGAAAGAGGATGCACACCATGGGTTAGAAAAAGGAACCTCATTCCACATGGCCAGGAACATCGGCATAGTGTGGAGAATGGCAGTTCAAGGGATATATATGGGGTCATATTTGGGTAATAGAATTAAGAGGTAGCTTAGAGGGGCCAAGATTGCACAATTCAGGCCAACGCTTGTTAAAATCCATGTGGTCTCTGTGTGCTTATTTATAATGGCGCGTTGAGAATTAATAGCCTGGCCTGACCAATTAAATATAATATAAATACTCCTAAACAATTTAATTATTTCTACAAATGGCATCAACATAATTTAATCAATTTTTTTCTACATGTGACATTATAGAAAGTCTTAAAATTGAATAGTTTATGCCATCCACTTTTCATTTTTCTTTAGAACATTTTTTAGCTATGATAAATTATTTTTTCATATTTTTTTAGGTTTTTATTTATTATTTGAGATTTTCATACAATATATTTTGGTCATATTACTCCACTTTTCCATCTCCTCCCAGATCCTTCACCATGTTCCTACTTACCCACATTCATTTTCATTCTCTATCATAAAAAGTAAGTAAAACAACAACAAAACTGAACCTACAACCTTGATAACAAACATAGCTATTAATAACTCTAAGCTGGTATATCAGGCCAGCAGAGCAGCCAGCAGTGGCCTTATGGAAACTCTTCAAGACTGGAGAGCCTGACTTGCCTTAGGTGGTGGCCTGACCTGTCCTGGGGATAAAGCCCTGGGTCAGGGGTCACCTTCACCACCCCTGAAACCTCAACTTTTTTAACAAAGATAATTATTAATAACTTAAACTGGTATATCATTCCAATGAGGCAGCCAGCAGCAGCCTGGCAGGAGGCCTGTAGACTTGCCTTAGCTGGTGCCCTGAAACCCATGGTAGCCTTTTCCTAATAATTAAATAAACCTAGACTTTTTAATATTTCAATGCTTAGGCCTTAGCTGGCATTCAATTAGCTAGTCTAAATTAACCTCACCAACTAATCCTTACAAGCCACTTGGCTTGCTGCACCCTCAGAGCTCACAGAGATGTCCTGCTGCTTCCACATCCTGATGGGAAGAGAAAGCTTCCTCTGTCTCTCCCAAGGGTTCCTTAGTTAGTCCCAGCAAGTTCCACCTTCTGATTCTCTATCTAGCTAAATGTCCATCATTGACTTTTATTATCCAATTAGAGAGTGCCTCAGAAAGGAGGTACAACTTCCTCCAACACAAAACCATGGAGTCTATTCTTGTTAGGTGACTATTTCTGAGTCTTTTCCCCCTGGAGTATGGGTCACAAGCCCAATTTCACTATTGAAGGAAACCAATTTTCTCTCTCAGCAGCTGTTAATTTTGAATTGTTTCTTGGCTAGGTGTGGAAATTTTATCTTCATTCCTTTCTCTGCTCCGGTATGTTGTCTAACTTGCTGGTGAAGATCTTGGTCCTTGATCTGTCTGGAAAATATTTTCTTGATGTTACCTACCACATCTGGCCCTTATAAATGTATTACCATTTTGCTCACTTTGATTTTTTTATATGGGGATTAAGAGAAAATTAAGATTTCAAAAAGCACAGGATAATCCTTACCTATTAAACTTTTAAATATATCTTCTATGAATATATATCTCTCTCCTGTTTTGAGAATTTCAAAGGTTTTTAAACCTGTGTTATCATTTGCTGTTATTTATAGCTTGCAAAGCACAAATGCCCTTTGTTGCTATTGTTTTTATTTTGTATTTATTTCATTATATATTTAATCCATTTCATTATAAAAATGTCCACTAATTTATTCACAAGTTTATAATAACTGGTTTAGAGAAAAGATAATTCATCTATTCCAGAAAGCACCACAGATATCCCCTAAAGCCCTATGAAAAGAACTCCCATATAATGTAGCAATTCCACTGTGAAACACATATTTCATATCACTGTACTGAAGAACACCTGCTGCCTCATATTTATTGCAATCTTATCTATATTAACCAAATAATATAGAAAACATAAATGCTTATCGGTGGGTAAACAGATGAAGAAAATGTTCTGTTATATACACAATATAATGGTATTTGGCTCTGTAAAGTGGTAAAATTCTATCATTTGTGATATGCATAGAACAGAAGGTGTTTTTGATAGCTACACACTGCAAGACAAAAATATCTTATCACTTCATAGATATAATCTAAAGCAAATTATCTTGTAGAGGTTGAAAGTACAATGGCTGTTAGGAGAGACTAGAAAAATGAGACAAAAATCAAAAACTTAGGGAAATCTGGCCACAGACTCACAGAAAGACAGAATAACGTCTAGCATGGTCTCACACAGCAGGATAAATATAAGTAGTAGTAATTTGCCATATATTTTTAAAGCTAAAATAAAAAGTTTTGAATGCTATCTTCATAAAGAAGTGATAGTTGTTTGAGAAGATAGATTTGCTTGCCCTGAGTTGAACATTACACTCTGTATTCATGTGTCACACAAACATTTCTCAGAAAAAAAGTGAACAAACTTCTATTTTACAATGATAACAGACCAAATAATTAAATTTTGTCAAGAATAGATTGGTGGAATAATGTGCTTAATTCGCATTCCTCAAAAGAAAATGGATGAGGGTTTCCTTACATGAACATGGGATAGTTACAAATGACTATACCAACAAAGAAAATATCATCCCTCCTAATATTAGCAAATTGATTATATATCCTCTGAGAAAGGCCGAGTCACCTCCAGTGCCTTCCATAATGAAGCATTAATCACCATAGTATTGTGTGATCTACTGGGAGTACCTATTGCTACTGAAATCAATAATGCTCATTCTAGGCACAAATGAGAGCACTATTCAACAACATCCTACACTTTAGTATCACCAAGTGTCTTATGAATATACAAAAGTTGGCATGGTCAATTATAAATGAAACAAAGAAATTCTGAAGTATTAAGTACTGCTTATTTGTGATTTTGTATTTGCTTGTAATTTATTGAAATTCTATTTTGAATTTCAAATACTTTTTACAATATTGATATAATTATCCATCAATATCTACATATTTCCCACTGTTTATACTATAAAATTTTATACTATTTTTCTTACTAAATGTTTGCAGCTTTCTTCAATATGTTCATCATACATATTTTAAAATTATTGCTTTCATGTCAACATGTGAATCAGCTTCCATGCTACTTATCAAGTTAATTTTTATGAGCTTTCAAGTCCCTTTTTTATTCCTCTACTTTTAATATGAGAGCTAGAATTTAAAAGTGCTTGTCATTTGCCTGTTGGCATAATGCTTGGGTGGCTTGCTGAATCACTGTGGTGTTCTTCTACAGTAAATTACAGTTGCACTACCACCAGGAACTTCACAATCAATTCTTTGGGCATTACGGCTGTCTTCTAATTAGGTCAGTAGCAACCCATTGACAATTCTTGAAAAGTTCTAGCGCACAATAGACACCTCAGTGAACAATTTCCTACCTTCCTGCCACTGAAGCAAATTGATTACCTTTTCTGCTACCATGTAGCTGTACCCATACTACATCAAGTGATCCTTGATTCTCTGCCATCTACAGATTTAAAATTATCTCTTTCAAATGTTGCCCCTCTACTGAGTCTATGACTCCTTACCATTTTACTGGCAACTGTCTATTTGTAAGAACTTCACTTATTATTATACTTATACTTTACATATAATTTCACTAATTAATAAATGCTGAATTTTTACTCCCTTTATTCAACTGGGTGATATGTTTTTAGAATCGTGATTTGACCTGATTCATATAAAACTTGAAAATGAAATGATGTCAGTAAATAGTTCCATGGAAAATGAATCTTTGGATAAATTTCTTAAATGTAACCTATTAAGTCTGTATAATGCTACTTACTTCTTTGTATGTTTACAAGAATGACCATTGGGTATTTGATAACCAATGTAGTTTGCTTTTTCCTGGGGAAGACTATTTCTTCCACTTTTAGCATTCCTTGGTAGCATATAGTACTTTGTGTTTGATTGAGATCTTATTGGTTTTATCTGTCCACCTTGGGAAATTATTATGTCATATTTGTTCATATTTAGAAATTCTTGTTGGTGAGAATTTATAGTTATACCTTCTGCCAGTACTAGAAGATACAATCTCAGAAAAATCTCTCTGATCTTGTGGCTCTTACAATCTTTATACCCTTCTTCTACAATATTTTTCAGGACTGTTCAAGAGACACCCAAGACATGTAATCTATTGCTATTTCCTTTTCAGATATGTAAGGTATATCCTCCCTACTAAGAACACCATTAAACTCAGAAACAGGTACCAGTGACCCCTAAGTTGGAACTGATCTAAATGCCATCTCCCTAAGGACTAACCTAGGGATCATGGAGGATTCCAAATGAGGGAGGCAAATAACAGTCCTACCCATCTATGACACCTTTGATCCACAAGGACAACCACCAGGGCACGATCAACCTAGGGAGGTAGTAGTGGCACATAACCCTTGGGTAGAATAAACAATTCTCTAATTGGACATAAGACCAGTTCCTAGCCCAGGAAACCTATGTATTCACTCAGTGCTAATGAAGTCATAGTAAACCTTTATTCTTAAGGACATAGTTTGGTGTAGTCTACATCCTTCCTCAAGAAACTTTGCAACAGACATAGACCACTACAGAAAAACAACCAAACAAATAGAAAAGTTGTGTAGCCCAGTACCAATGGACACATATAATATTTGTTAAAACTTTATCTCAGGGTGTGTGTCTAGTGACTGCTTATTAGACTGCAATGAAAGTACTAATACGTGTAAGAAAAAATGAGTACTATGGCAAAAGAGCCATTTTTCATTGTGCAGTACAGGGCTTTTTAAATGTTAATGATAAGATGGTGTCCTTAAGGCTGGGCGAGGTGGTACATGCCTTTAATATCAACACTCATGAGTCAGAGTAGGGAGCATCTCTCTGAGTTTGAAGTCAGCCAGGACTACAAGGAGAAAAAATTCCAGGACAGCCAGGGCTGTTACACAGAGAAAATTTTTCTTGAAACAACAACAAAAAAAGAAGCTTTCAGTCTTCATTGAATGCACAGCTACAGTAAAAACAAAATGTATATTTACTTGAAATACTATGTTAAAGGTAATCTTTTTTCTTAGCAATGGGTCTAATATTTCCTTGAATTTAAAAAATGCAAAGATAAAATTAAAGATGGAAGAATAAAAGTTGTGGTCTGATTAGTTATAATAATAGATGAATGTGTTTCATCTTACTGATATTGTATATAAAAATTACTGATGAAAATAAATCATGAAATAGCATCTACTCAAACTTTATCTGTTTATTTTCTTATAAATGAAATTATTATTTTGCATTGGCAATTTTAAAACTAATATTTCAGTTATTGAAATAAAGGAAACTCAGTTTTAATAATATCATGACAACTTAATAATAATTGTAATTACTAGTGAGTGACATAGTAAAGCACCTGTGTGTGTGTCTGTGTGTATGTGTCTCTCTCTCTCTGTGTGTGTGTGTGTGTGTGTGTGTGTGTGTGTGTGTGTGTTCAACTGTGTGCTACTAGTCTTGTGTGGAGATAACAGGGCAAAATATAATATCAGTTCTCTCTTCCAACATGTGGATCCTTATGATCACACTCAGATCCTCAAACTTAACAACAGAGCCTTTACCAACTGATGAAACTAAGGTATGATCCCCTTAATTGGCTATGCAATATTAAGTATGCAGCTCTAAAAGTATATGCATACATACATACAACACTAAATAGACTGAGCTACATTGTAATCATATATTTTATCATACACACATACATGCATAATACATATATGTGTGTATGTGTGCAAAACAGCAATAATTAAAGAAAAAGAGACCATTTTTCTGAAACTGAAAAGGGAAAGGTCAAAGTTTTAGAGAGGAGAAGGTGTTGGGCAATTGATCCAATTACATTTGAATTAAAAATGACATAAATTTTGGAAAACAATAGGTACAGCACAGAAGGTGAGAAACAACTATGGAGGAAAGAGAATGTCAGATGATACAAAGAAGAAAAAAAAAATCATGGATGACAAAGTGTACTTTCCTAAAACATAGACTCAAAAGAGCTGTATTGTGAAGTAATCAAAGACACTTTTCAAGGGAACAGAACCTCAAGAGTAGCTGACCTTGTCATCATGAATGACAGTAGTTAATGTGCAAAAAGGAAATGCTTTAATAAATATTCTAAGTGCTCTTGTATTAAAAATTAACCTCTTAGAAGTGTAAAACAGTAAGACAGACAAATGTATGACAGTTAATTTCTGCATTCTGGAATAGAGTGTACTCTCTCTCTAGGGTATTAAGACCTATAGAACACTAGAGTTGGAGGGAAAATTATAAACTTACTCTTGGTCACTTGTCTTTACAATGCCTACATCCCAAAATTGGAAAGCTAGGCTTAGCATAAAAAGACAAAAAATGTATATGCTTAATTATTTCTAGACAGTCACTCATTTTGTAGTTTCTCACTTCTTGGTTCCTCAGAATCCTTCCACATCATTCTGTAATTTTATTGCAGCCTTATAAACACTTAAGTGCAATTATTACAAACATGCATACATCTTATAAATTTGTAGTTCAAGTTAATAGTCTTTGTATTTTATTCTTCATTTTTCTTCTCTACTCTCACACATGCATACTCTAAACATACAAAGATATGTAAGTGTCTCATAAAACCATAATTAATATAGGTGCTTTGGTTGCTGTAACAAGAAACAGATATGTCCAATAGTTTCTTGATATTTCCAAAAAAAGTCTCCTAAAACTCCAAAAGTGAAAAATAGAATGATTCCAGTACAACTTTGTTAGTGAGATTTAAGGTCAATTTAAGAACATGTTTAGGATGTCAGATAAATATGATTGAGTTGAATAACAAATAAGATGTAAAATAATAAAGGATTTATATATTACTAGAATTTGTTACTTTTTTAAAAAATAAGAGAAAAATAGTCTTCAAAAGCCATGGGAAAATACAGTTTTTAAGGGGAAGGTTTATTTGATAAGAAAAAAGATTAAATATACATATTTTGTGGTAGTAAAAAGGGACTGAAAACAAAGCCAACATGGAAATGTGAAAGTGCAGGTTCCTGTGATCTTTTCCTGCATGTGTGATTGAGCAGACTGACAACTGTCATTTGTAACAATTTCCAAATTGTTGCTGCTGATCCATGGGATACAAGTTATGATCCAAATGCCAAGGAGACTGAAGGATCCAACTGAGAAGAATGTATGAGAGTTTGGAGGCACTACTGAGTACAGAAGGAAATTTATTTTAAATATATTTATGAATTTTTTGAGATTATAATATAATTATGTTCCCAGATCTCTCCTCTACCTGATATTCCAGTGGCCGGAAGGCATCAGTAACTACCAGGAGACCCCTAGACCCCTCCCCCAGTTCCTTGCCTGTTGGCCCTTCTGGGCAAACTTAGTGATAGTCTTCACTGTGTGTACCTTTGGCATCTACCAGGCCCCAGCCTACTTGACATAACAGAGCCAAGAAGTCATTATATTCAACTCAATCATATTTATCTGGCATCCTAAACATGTTCTTAAATTGACCATAAATCTCACTAACAAAGTTGTACTGGAATCATTCAAATCAGCAGGAAGACATTTTAAGAGAAAAACGTCCCATCCCCAGAAGGTGGGGAGGGTGTTCCCCCCACTTTGGTTATTTGATAGATAATAGAAAATTTTGTTATTTAGGGGAAAAGACTACAAGCTGTTAAATGGTCTTGTTAAATGGGTTTTGGAGGTTAGACCCAGGGACTTCTCTCTTTTGCTTTTCTGTATCCTTCTTTCTCTCCTATGTAGGAGTGAACAGACTTGAGAAAAATGGGACATAGACATAGTATAGGAAAGATCAATAAAAAAGGACAGATTATTGAATATGGCTTTATACTTTTGTATACTGATACAAAATTAATATTATATTTGGCCAAATTGGTATTGATCATTGTATATTAATGTAAAATTAAGATTGTATAGGGCTACATCGGTATTGATCTTTGTATATTGATACAAAATTAAGATTATATTTGACCACAATGGTATTGACCCTTGTATATTGATGTAAAATTAAGATTGTATTGGGCTACATCGGTATTGATCTTTGTATATTGACACAAAATTAAGATTATATTTGGCCACATTGGTATTGATCTTTGTATATTGATACAAAATTAAGATTATATTTGGCCACATTGGTATTGATCTTTGTATATTGATACAAAATTAAGGGTAACGCTTCTTAAAGGTATTGTTCGTAGTAATACTTAAAATGAAATGTCAAGTTTTGACCTCTTGCTACCAACCTACATAAACTGTTTAGGATAATTAAGAAACAGAAACTAATAGTCATGAAAACGTGTCATTTTGTTAGTTACTATGACAGTCTATCACAGTTATTTTCTAAGCTACTCAGAAATCAAGTTGCTAAGAGACAAGCAATATTTGCTTATCTAAATATAAGAGATAGATAGGGCATCTTCAAAAACCTCAAGAGATCTGCAGAATATGGCATTCAAAAATTTTTCTTAACTTAAGATTTTTTGATATCGAGACATGTCAGCTCCTGACAGCACCCACTATTCTACTCCAAGTAGAAGATGAGCATCGAAGAATCTCCAGTGGGAGATTATTGAATTGGTGGTAAGCCTTTCTCTTGGCAAGAAAAACCCCTTGCTTCAACTGTAGACAGACTTCTGTCCAAAAAAGACAAAACTTGGAAGCAGATAAGTCGACAGCCTAGCTCTGCCAAGACAGGGTAGGTAAGTCCTTCATAATTCCTGCTCTACAATCAATGTCTGTCAGAGAAATGGGGCCAAATGGCTGAAGATTGATGCTGTAATGTATGGAGAGAAAATGGGAACTGTCCAGGCAGCCACTGCTATGTCATTTTTTAGTTTTGGAAGCTGCAGGCCCTGCAGTTCCTATATAATCAGATATATTTATCCCTCTCAGGTCTCTGAGGTGGTTGAAGAATAGATAGCTAGAGCCTCATAGTTAAATTTTGAGTTGTTTAGAAATCAAGAGGATGTTTTGGATCTAAGAAGATATTTTTAAAATTATATGACAAGTTAGTATGAAAGTTGAGTTAGATATAGAACTTTAAACTCATGGAGATGGTTAGATAGTAGAATGTTAAAGTCAGGTGCCAAATACATATGGACTGGACATTGGGAATGTATGCTAAGCCATATAACTCTTATAATCGTGGCCTATTTATTTCTGTTGTTTTGTATTGTATTTATAGTTATAAGAAAAAGAACCATTTTTTGGACTGAAAGGGAGAGCTGTTGTAGGTAAAAAAGAAATACCTTAAACTAAAAAAAAAAAAAAAGAAGGGAAGAGGATGGGATGGGGGGTTGAGGGGGAGGAGGGTGGAAGGGTGGGACTGGAGGGGGGAGTAGGGAGGGGATTGTGATTGAGATGTACCTTGAAGAGATAAAAATTAAATTATTAAAAAAAAAAGTTCGAAGGGACTGAGCAGAAGTCCTACTAGCCCAAAGAGATCACAGATGCCAGTCCAGACTCTTACACCTAACCAAACTTTCAATCACCATACACGAAGAAAGCATGATTTTCCATGACAAACTCAAATTTAAATAACATCTATTCATAAATCCAGCCTTATATAAGATCCTATAAGAAAACTCCATCCCAGAGTAGATAATCACACCAAGAAATCACAATAAACAAATGATCTCACTGCACTAAAACCAAAAGAAACATACAAACAAACTACTATCTCCTACACCAAAATAACAGAGAATAACAATTAATGGTAATTAATATCTATCTACATCAGTAGATTCAACTCCATAATAAAAAGACAGAGACTTACAAAATGGATTCAGAAACAAGATCCACTATTCTACTGGATATAAGAAATTCACCTCACCAGCAAACATAGACTTTACCTCAGAGTAAAGAGCTAGAAAAAAGGTTTTCAAGCAAATGCTCCCAAGAAGCTAGCTAGAGTAGCCATCCTAATGTCACATAAAATAGACTTACAACCACTATTAATCATAAAGTTAAGGAAGGACACTACATATTCATAAAAGAAAAAAAATCAACAACATGACCTGTATCCTGAACATCTATGACCCAAATAAAAGAGCACCAACGAATATTAAAGAAGCATTACTAAAGCTTAAACCACACATTGATCCATCTACACATTAATAGTGGGAGACTGCAACACTCCACTCACATGAATGGACAGATCATTGATACAGAAACCAAAGAGGGATACAATGAAACTAACAGAGGTCATAAAACAAATGAACCCCAAAGATATCTACAGAGCATTTCCCATAGGACCAGATGCTATCAGCACAGAACTCTATCAGACTTTCAAAGAAGAACTAACACCAATTCTCCACAAGTACTTCCACAAAATAGAAGCAGAAGGAAAACTTCTAAACTCATTCTGTGAGGTCGCAGTCAACCTGATACCTAAATCACAAAAAGACCCAACAAAAAAAGAATTTCAGATCAATCTCCCTTAACATCAAGAAAAAAATTTACTCAATAAAATGATTGCAAACCGAATCCATGAATACTTCAAACGTGTCACACACCAGAATCATATGGGTTTCATCCCATAGGTGCAGCAGTGGTTCCACATATGAAAATCTATCAATGTAATCCACCAAATAAGCAAGCTGAAAGAAAAAAAAAAACAAAAACAAAAACATATGATCATCTCATTAGATGCCGAAAAAGTCATTGACAAAATCCAAACCCCTTCCTTCATGTTACAAGTCTTGGAGCGATAAGGCATACAAAGACCATACCTGAACATAATAAAAGCTATCTACAGCAATCTAGTAGCCAACATCAAATAAATTTCAGAGAAACTTAAAGCATTTCTACTAAAATCAGAGACAAGACAAGGCTGCCCACTCTCTCCATATCTCATCAATATAGTACTTTAAGTTCTAATTAGAACAATATAACAACTAGAGGAGATCAAGCGGATAGAAATTGGAAAGAAAGAAGTCAAAGCATCCCTATTTGGATATGATAGGTTAGTATTACAAGTAGTACTAAATATTTTACCAGAGAACTATTGTTCTCTGGTAAAATATTTAGTACTACTTGTAATATGTTAATTAATGTTATTAACTACTAAGTTAATATGGAAGCTGATTTATGTATAGAACTTTAAACTCATGGAGATGGTTAGATAGTAGAATGTTATCAGGTGCCAAATATGTATGGAGTAGACATTGGGAATGTAAGCTAAGCCATATAACTCTCATAATTGTGGACTAATTATTTTGTTGTTTTGTATTGTATTTATTGTTATAACAGAAAGAACCATTTGTTGGACTGGAAGGGGGAGCTGTTAGGGGGAAAAGTTATACCTTACACTTAAAAAAAGTGGAAGAGGATGGGGATTTGAGGGGGAAGAGTGTGGGTGGGTGGAACTGGAGGGGGTAGTAGGGAGTGGATTGTGATTGAGATGTAACTTGAAGAAATAAAAAATAAATTAAAAAAAATTCAGTAGGCTTTCTTTCCACATAAGATAAATGGGCCAAGAAGGGAATTAGGGAAATAACACATCTCACAATACCAAAAAATAGTATAAAATACCTGGGACTAACTCTAACCAAGCAAGTGAAAGACCTATATGGCAAGAATTTCAAGATGCTGAATAAAGAAATTGAAAAGGATATCAGCATATGGAAAGACCTCCCATGATCATGGATAGGTAGGAGCAACATAATAAATATGGTCATCTTTAAAAAAGTAATACACAGATTAAATGGAACTCCTATGAAAATATCAAAACAATTCTTACAGACCTTGAAGAACAATTCTTAACTTCTTGTGGGAAAAAAAATATAATAGCTAAAGCAATTCTCTACAATACAAGAACATCTGTAGGTATCACCATCTATGATATCAAGTTGTACTACAACTCAATAGAAATGAAAACTGCATGATGCCAGCATAGAAACAGACTTTTGGATCAATGGAATCAGATCAAAGACCCAAAAATATATCTACATCTATGGTCACTTAACTTTTGACAAAGCAGTCAAAAAAGTACAATGCAAAAAAGAAAACATCTTCAACAATTGTTGCTCATCTAACTGAATGTCATCATGTAGAAGAATGCAAATAGGCCAATATTTATCACCTTGCATAAAATTTAAGTCCAATACATCAAAGCCTTCAGCATAAAACTAGACACACTAAATCCAATAGAAGAGGGAGTGGGGGAAAGCCTCGACCTCATTGGCACAGGTGACAAATTCCTTAACAAAACACCAGTAGCTCATGATCTAAGACCAACAATCAATAAATGGGACCTTATGAAACTGAAAACTTCTTTAAGGCCAAGGGAAGTGTTCATTAGAAAAAAAAATGGCAGCATTCAGATTGAGAAAATATCTTCATCAACCCCACATATGACAGAGAGCTAATATCCAAAACTTACAAAGAATTCAAGAAATTAAATACAAAGAAACCAAATAATCCAATCAAAAAGTAGGGTACAGAGTTAAACAGAGAGGTAACAAAAGAGGAATCTCTAAAGGTCAAGAGACACTTGAAGAAATGCTCAATATCCTTATGAAACTGAAATCATCTTTAATGCAAATGGCACTGTCATTAGAACAAAATTGCAGCCTACAGATTAGGAAAGATTTTCACCAACCCCACATGTGACAGAAAGCTAATATACAAAACTTACAAAGAATTCAAAAATTTAACATGAAGAAACCAAATAATCCAATCAAAAATTGGTGTACAGTGTTAAACAGAGAGTTCTCAAAAGAGGAATCTCTAATGGCATAGAGACAATTGATAAAATGGTCAACACCCTTAGTCATCATGGAAATGCAACTCAAAATGTCTCTGAGATTCCCTCACACACCCTCATACCTGTCAGAATGGCTACGATCAAAATCTCAAGTGATAGCACATGCTATTGTGGGTGGGAGTGCAAACTTGTACAAATACTTTGAAAGTCTGTCTGGAGATATCTCAGAAAACTGGAAATAGTTCTATCTCAAAACCCAGTCATACCACAATTAGGTATGTATATATCCAAAAGATTCTTCACCAAACCACTGGAACATTAGCTCAAGTATATTTATAGCAGCTTTATTTGTAATAGCTAGAAACTGGAAACAACCCAGAGGACCTTCAAGGGAAGAATAGATAAAAAAAAAAAAAAAAGCAAACAAAAACCTGGTATATTTATGCAGTGGAATACTACTCACTATCAGAAACAAGGAAATCATGCAATTTGCAACCAAATACATGGAACTAGAAAAGATCACACCGAGTGAGCTAACCCAGAACCAGAAAGATACACATGGCATATATTCACTTATAACTGAATTTTGACCATATAGTAGAGGATAACTATTCTACAGCTAACCGACAAAAATGAATAAAAACCTAGCATAACCATTCAATGAGTAACTCCACCCAACAGCAGGTCAAAACAGATGCTGAGACACACATTCAAACATTAGATGGAGCCCTGGGAGGCCTATATAGGAAAGGGAGGAGAAACAAAGAGACTTGGAAGGGTCAAGATCAACAAATGAATATCAATAGAACCAATCTTCTCAGAACCCTATAGATTTACAGAGACAGAAATGCTAGCATGAAAAAGAAGAACCCCCTAAACAAATATAGATCTTAGGCAACTTGGTCTTCCCACAGATATGTTAGCAAGTAGGGGGTAATGGTCTCAGTCATGGAATTTGTTACCTGTTAGTGAGACACTTTACCCTAGCTGTGCTGCCATGTCAGGCCCCAGAACAAGAGGAAACTCTTAGCCCTCAAGTGACTGGTGAACTAAAGGGGTCTGATATGTGGTAGCTTCTCTCACCCAAGGAGATGCATATGATGAAGAAGGGACAGAGGGTGGGAAGGTGGGAGCAGGAGAGGAGGATGGAGGGGACTGTGATCGAGATGTATGTAACAAATTAATAAATAAATGTTAAAAAATGAAGAGAAATCCTTCAAAGAAATTCAGGAAAATACAATCAAAGGAGTCGAGGATAACAATAAATCTCTTAAAGAAATAAAGAAAAATATAGTATTAGTTTTATTATACAGTATTGGTATTATTTTATTCATTAGAAGGAAATGAATAAAACTGTACAAGACCTGAACATGGAAATAGAAACAATAATGAAAATGCAAACTGAAACAATTCAGGAGATTGAAAATATAGGAAAGAAAACAGGGACTACAGACATGAGTATCACAAACAAAATCCAAGAGATGGAAGAAAGAATCTCATGAATAGAATATGTAGTAGAAGAAATTGATACATCTGTCAAAGAAATTGCTAAATCTAAGAAGCATCTAACACAAAGCATCCAGAAAATTTGGGACACTATGAAAAGAATAAACCTAAGATTAATAGGAAGTGCAGAATGAGAAAAAATAGAATTAAAAAAAGCCTTCCATATTCTAAAGAATAGATGCTTATAAATGTACAAGAAGCTTATGGGACACCAAATAGACTGGACCAAAAAAGAAATTCCCCTCCAGCCACATAATAATCAACACACTAAACATTCAGAAAAATGAAAGAACATTAAAAGCCACAAATGATAATGCCAAATAACCTATAAAGCAAACCTATTCAAATTACACCGGATGTCTCAGCAGAGACTTTATTTTTCATTTTCTATTTTTATTTTTTAATTATTTTCTGTGTATTTATTACTTCAGATTACATCTCCATCACAGTACCCTATGTTCACCCCTCCCAGTCCCGGCCTCCCACACTCTACCCCCTATCCCTTCCATCCCACTCCTCTGGAGTGGAGTGTCCCTACATATCAGCCCTCCCACAGCAGTTCAGCAGTCATATGGGGGCCAAGAGCCTCCTCATACACTGCAGGCCTACAAGGCAACACCACTAGGGCAAAGTATTTCATTGACAAGTAACAAAATCTATGTTCCTGTACCCTTTGGTGCATTGGCTGTAGCATAGTTATGCTGTACTATATGGCTAAAATCCGATTATAAGTGAATAGATGCCATGTGCATCCTTTTGAACCTGGGTTAGCCCACTCAGAATGAGCTTCTCTTGTTCCATCCATTTGGCTGCAAATTGCATGATTTTGTTGTTTCTGATGGCTGAGTGGTGTTCCATTGTGTAGATGTATCACAGTTTTTATTTTTTAATCCAACCTTCAGTTGAGGGACATATGGGCTGTTTCCAGTTTCTAGCTATTACAAATAAGGCTGCTGTGAACATAGATGAGGAAACATCCCTGTGGTTTGGTGAGGAATCATTTGGATGTATACCCAGAAGTGGTATGGCTGGGTCTTGAGGTAGAGCTATGCCAAGATTTCTAAGATATTGTCAGACTGATTTAAATAGTGGTTGTACAAGTTTGCACTCCTACCAGCAATGGAGGGGTGTTCCCCTTTCTCCCCAACCTCGCCAGCATGTGCTGACATTTGAGTTTTTGATCTTAGCCATTCTGACAGATATGAGATGGAATCTCAGAGTCATCTTGAGTTGCATTTCTCTGATGATTATTTTCTTCAAGTATCTCTCAGCCATTAGGGATTCTTCCTTTGTGAACTCTCTCAAAAGAGACTTTAAAGGTCAGAAGGATATAGGCAGACATCATGCAGCCTCTAGGAGAATACAGATACAAACTGAGAATACTATACATAACAAAATTTTCAATCACCCTTTTATGACAAAACTAAATTTGAACAATATCTTGGCAGTAATCCACCCCTACAGAAGATACTAGAAACAAAACTCCAACCCAAGTAGGTTAACTTCACCCAAGAAAACACAAGTAATAAATAACTCCTCTGTAACAAATCCAAAAGAAGCAAAGCACACACACACACACACACACACACACACACACACACACACACACACTATGAATACCATTATCAAAATAACAGGAATCTTTGGTCATTAATATCTCAACATCACTGGACTCAATTCCTAATAAAGCAACAGACTAACAGAATGAATGTGAAAACAGGACCCATTATTCTGCTGCATGCAAGAAACACACTTCTGCAGCAAAGACAGACATTACCTCAGCGGAAAGGCTAGAAAAACGTTTTCCAAGCAAAGGGCTCCAAGAAGCAAGCTATAGTAGACATTTTGTTATCTAATGAAATACTCTTTCAACCTAAAATAATAAAAAGAGATAGGGAAGTACACTTCATACTCATTAAAGAAAAATCCACCAAGAGCACACCTCAATTCTGAACATATATTTTAGAATTTTGGGATATGCCCCAAATATAAAGGCACCCATATTTGCAAAAGGAACATTACTAAAGGTTAAATCACGCATTAATCCTCACACATCATAGTGGGAAACTTCGACACTCACCTTCAACTATCACCTGTGGACAAGTTCTTGAGACAGAAATTAAACAGAGACATAATGAAACTAACAGATATCATGAAGTAAATAGATCGAATCAATATCTATAGAACATCTTACCAAAATACAAAAGAATATATCTTATTCTTAGAACCTCATTGAAACTTCTCCAAATTTCACTATATAGTTGGTTACAAAGCAAGCCTCAACTGATACAAGAAGATTGAAATAACCCATTGCATGTTATCAGATTGCCATGCTATAAAGCTGGACTTCAGCAACAACAGAAACAAGAGTAAGAAAATTGATGGAAACTGAATAAATCACTACTCTGTGACCAATGGGTCATGGAAAATATAAAAGAAGAAATTAAAGTCTTCCTAAAATGAAATGAAAAGAAAGACACAACATACCCACATTTATGGACCATAATGAAAGTATTACTAAGAGGAAAATTCATGTCACTAAGATACTTCAGAAAGAAATTGGAGTGATCTCTTACTAACAACTTAAAAGCATACCTGAATGCTCTAGAACAAAAAGAAGCAAACCAAACTAAATGGAGTAAATGTCAGGAAATAATGAAACTCAAGGCAGGAATCAATAAATTTGTAACAGGTAGAACAATACAAAGAATTAATGAAACCATGAACTAATTCTTTGAATAAATCAATAAGATAGTCAAACACTTTGACAAACTAAATAAAAGGCCAAGGGAAAATATCCCAATTCATAATATCAGAAATTAAAATTGGGACATTTAAACAGACAGGAAATCGAATCTGAAGAAATCCAAAGAATCATTTTATCTTAGTTCAAAAGCCTGTTATCCACAAAATTGGAAAATTTAAATGAAATTAACAAGTTTCTTGATAAACTCCATTTACCAGAGTTAAATCAAGATCAGATAAACAAATTAAATTGTCCAAAACTCCTAAGGAAATAGAAGCAGTCATTTAAAGCCTCCTATGCCAAAAAAATAAAAAAACATAAAGCCAAAACAAAACAAAAACAAAAGAAATCTCATGTCCAGATGGTTTGAATACAGAATTCTACCAAACTTTCAAGAATAACTAACAACAATACTCCTCAAACTATTCAACAAAATAGAAAGAGAAGGAGAATTTTCAATCCCTTTCTATAAACCAGTCACCCTGACACCTAAAGCACACAAAAACCCAACCAAAAAAAGAGAATTTCAGACCAATCTCACTTATGAACATCGATGCAAAAATAACCAATAAAATAGTCCCAAATCACATGAAGGAACACATCAAAAATATCATACACCACTGTCAAGTATGTTTCATCCCAGGGATGCATGGATGATTTAAGAAATCAAAATCCATTAATGTAATCCACCACATAAACAAACTGAAAGAAAAAAATCACATGACCATCTTATTAGATGTTAAAAAAGCCTTTGACAAAATCTAGAACCCCTTCATGATAAAAATCTTGGAGAGATCAGGGATACCAGGCCTATATATAAATATAATAAAAACAATAAACAGCAAGTAGATAACCAATATTAATTTAAATGGTGAGAAACTCAAAGCAATTCCACTAAAATCGGGAGCAAGATAAGGCTGTCCACTCTCTCACTATCTAATAAATATAATTCTTGAAGTTCTAGGCAGAACACTAAGACAACTAAAGAAGATCAAGGGGATAAAAATTGGAAAGGAAGAAGTCAAAGTATCATTGCTTTCATATGATATGTTGGTACATATAACTAACCCCCAAAATTCTACCTGAGAACTCCTACAGCTGATAAACACCTTCTGCAAAGTGACTGTATACAAAATAAAATTTTAAAAAGTTAGTAGCCCTTCTTTATACAAAAGATACATGGGCTGAGAAGAAAATTAAGGTAACACCTGCAGAATAGCCACAAATAATATAATGTATTTTTAGGTAACTCTAACCAAGCAAATGAAAGACCTGTATGATGAGAATGTCAAGTTCCTGAAGAAAGAAATTGAAGAAGATATTAGAACATGGAAAGATTCCTCATGCTTATGGTTAGGTATGATTAGCATAATAAAAATGTCCATCTTACCGAAAGAAATCTAAAGATTCAATGCAATTCTCATCAAAATCCAAACACAATTCTTCACAGATTTTAAAAGGATAATTCTCAATATCATATGGAAAAACAAAAAACCCTGAATAGCTAAAACTGTCCTGTACAATAAAAGAACTTCTGTAGGCATCACCATCCCTGATTTCAAGTTGTACTACAAAGCAATAGTAATAAAAACTTCATGGTATTGGCATAGAAACAGACAGGCTGATTAATTGAATCTAATTGAAAACCCAGAAATAAACCCACACACCTCTGGACACGTGATTTTTGACAAAGAAGCCAAAATCATACAGTAGCAAAAGGAAAGCATCTTCCACAAATGATGCTGGTCTAACTGGATGCCCACAAGTACAAGAATGTAAATAGAATTATGTCTATCATGTTGCACAAAACTCAAGTCCATGTGGATAAAATATCTCAACATAAACCCAGATACACTAAACCTATTAGAAGAGAAATTGGGGAAAAGCCTTGAACTCATTGGCACTAGAGAAAACTTGCTGAACAGAACACACTTAGCTCAGGCTCAAAGATGAACAATTACTAAATGAAACCTTATGAAACTGAGAAGCTTCTGTAATACAAAAAACCCTGACATTAGAACAAAATAGCAGTCTATAAATTGGGAAAAGATCTTCAACAACCACACATCAAACAGAAGGTTACTATGAGCAATTTACAAAGAACTCAAGGAACCAAACAGCAACAAAAGAAATAATCCAATCAAAATGTGGGGTAAATAGCTAAATAGAGAATTCATAACAAAGGAATCTCTAATGACCAAGAGACACTTAAAGAAATGTTTAACATCCTTATTCATCAGGGAAACGAAAACCAAAATGACACTGAGATTCCATCTTACACTCATCAGAATGGCTAAGATAAAAAACTCAGGAGACAGCACATGCTGGCAAGGCTTTGGAGGAAAGAGAACACTCCTCAATTGAAGGTGGGAGAAAAATTTGTATACACACTTTGGAAATCAATCTGGGAATATCTCAGAAAATTGAGAATAGTCCTACCTTAAGACCCAGCTATACCACTCCTGAGTATATATCCAAAAAATTCTCCACAAGACCACAAGGGCATCAGCTTAACTATGTCCATAACAGAATCATTTGTAATATCCAGAAACTGGAAACAACCCAGATTTCTTTCAACCAAAGAACGGATAAAGAAACTTTCATATAGGGGATAAGATGGCTGCGATCAAGTCAGACACATTCGGATCATCAGGAAGATCCATTGGACAACTGCAGAAATATACTCCTGCTGAACAGCAGTTTGTGAGGCTCAAGCCTATCTGGGCTTGCCTAGCAAAGCCAGGGACAATAAAGAACTCAGTACTGGAAATATAGACACTGAAGGATCAAGGTCACCAGACAGTGGACATAGAGTGCTTCCCTCCAGGAGACTGTACTCTCTGCTACAGTGGAAGAGACAGCACATGGATCATTTCAGGATGCCAGCTTCTGGTTTCAACCTCCAGAGGACCTCATCAGTTTCCTGAACCCACAGCATCTGTGCAGGTGTTCGGACACCCAGGAGAATACCAGCAGAGGCACTAGGGTAAGATGGAGGGCGATTCTCCCTGGATTTTTCAGTATGGCGGTGTCTGACTGATCAGTAACTGCAGGATCCAGCAGGCAGGCACTAAGCTTCCCTGAGCCCAAGTGTTCTGTGGGAAGGATACAGAATACAAATTGGAACTCCCTGACCCACCCCCACCCCCTGCCTGACTACAGGGAGTTTGGTGGAACACTTTATCCTAGCTGGGCTGCCTTCTCTTGTGTCAGTGTAAGAGTATGTTCTTACCTCTGATGAACTTGATAAATAAGGGCAGGTTGGTGGAGGGGGGCTCCCCTTATCTGAGAAGAAAGAGAAGAGAGAGAGGGGTAGAGGGTGGGAGGGTGGGACCGGGTGAGGAATAGGGAGGTGGCTGTGATCAGGATGCAACTTTAATAAATAAATTAATAAAAAAAATATTACTGAAATGTTTTTGCTTACTAAAGGTGTTTATCTAAATTGTTTATTTTTTGTAGTAGACAGAAGCAGGTCCATAATTCTATGAAAATTAGAGATATTCTTAAGGGATAAAAAATTATTAAAATGATTAATATTAATAACATATATTTTTAATACTATGAAATATGACAGACAATTTATAAATTCATTTTTGATTTGTTTGCACTTCAAAATATTTATGTAATAATCACTCAAATAAAAGATACTATGCTTGAAGATGTAGTTCAGTAGTAAACAATGCCAGTAATCTTGGAGAGGGTGCTAAAAGGAGGCAATGAAGAAAAAATAATTTTATAAATACGGTATGTAAGTCTTTTCAAACTGGGCTTTTAAGCTAGTGTTAGCTATCATTTTATTAAATTAATTTACAGAATTTTCTTGAATATTTGAAAAGTATAGCTTTATATTTTAACAATATCACATTTTCACTAATTTGAAAATAGTTTAGCTCTCTTTTAATACTTTTTACTTTGCTTTAGTTAACATTTATACATTGAAGAGGACAAATTTAAGCTTAACGTTTTTTGTAGCAGTGTTTGTTAAACAGAAAATTGCATATTCCTAGCTTGAAGCTCTTGTTTCTTCTTTAATTATATATACCTTAATTCATACCTAAAAACAGTGTATGCATAGTAGTGTAATACTACATACTGGTTAGTGCATTATGAATTATGTACTATTCAAAACAGATTAAATATATTTATATAATAAATCACTACAATTTATTGGGAAACTATCTTAAATCCTTTCCTCAAGCCATTTTATATTCAAAGTACATTTTTGTAATTTAAGTCAACTTATTAGACAATACCATACCTTACTCCAGATGTACTTTTAAGTTTGTGTTGACATTTGTGGTTTGAATAAAATTGTTTCCCATAGATTCACAGTAAGTGACATTATTAGGAGGTCTGGCCCTGTTGGAGTATGTTTGATATTGTTGGAAGAAGTATCAATAGGGAATAGGTTTTGAGATCTCAAATCCTCAACTCAGGTTCACTGTAACACACACTTTTTGCTATTGCCAATCTATATACAGAATTCTCAGGTCTTTTTTCTACATCATGTCAGCATAGCTACTACCATGAGTTCCACCATGATGATGATGGACTAAACCTCTGAAATCGTAAGCCAGTCCTAATTAAATATTTTCCTTTATAAACAATTTTTGTGCTTATCGTGTCTCTTTACAGAAATAAAACCTTAACTAAGACAATATTCAATTTACTCTCAACTTCCATTAATCAAAAAAAATTTTTGAATGTATTTTCAATGTTTGTTTTATATATTTAAGACACGATCTCATGTGGGTTCAGCATTCAGTATGAAAATGGCAGGCTTTTAATTCCTAGTCTTCTTGATCTCCCCTTCCAAAGGATTACAGGCATGTGACAATATACTCAGCCAGAGTTAATTATTTTAGACTCCTCGTGTCCATTAACCTTGGAGTTACCCATCTCAATACCTGTGATATAGATGGATAAATGTCTCAGTTGTGAAAGGCACTTGGTTTTCTATAGTAGACTAGAGTTTGGTTCCTGGTGGCAACATAGTAGCTCACAACTACCTATAGCCCCAGTTCCAGAAGATCTAATGCCTTCTAACTTTCACAGTCATTAGGCATAGGTGAGTACATATGTACCAATGCAGGCAAAAATCTTCACACACATAAAATTAAATAAATATAAACCAATGAATTATCTTAGAAAGCACAGTAAGCAGTACCTTTTTAGTGTTTATAACCCATAATTATTTCATTTTGTTTACTCCTTTTGGGTGTGTTTACTTTTTTTTCTAGTGCTTTCAGGTGTGCTATTAGGTTATAGTATTACATCACTCCAATTTCTTTATGAAGGCACTTACTGCTATGAACTTTCCTCTTAACATTGATTTCCTTGTGTCCCACAAATCTGAGTATGTTTTGTCTTCATTTTCATTGAACTATAAAAGTCTTTAATTTCTTTCTTTATTTCTTCCCTGACCCAGTGTTCAGTAAATAGAGAGCTGTTCAGACTCCCAGAGTGTGTAGGACTTTCGTTATTTCTGTTGTTGATGATGTCCAGTATTAAATCATGATGATTTGATAATATACAAGAGGTTAATTCAATTTTCTTGTATTGGTTGAGGCTTGCTTTGTGACTGATTATATGGTCAACTTTGGAGAAGGATTCATGATGTACTGAGAAGGTATATTCTTTTGTTTCTTTTGTGTTTGGGTAAAAAATGATGTGGATAGCTATTAGGTTCATTTGACACCTGTCAGTTTAGGTTTATGATTGCTGTCAGTTTTGCTATATCTCTGTTTATTTTCTGTCTCGATACCCTGGGTATTGGTGAGAGTATGGTGTTGAATTCTCCCACTATTAATGTGTGAGGATCAGTGCATGTTTTAAGCTTTAGTAATATTTACTTTACAAATATGGGTTCCCTTGTACTTGGAGCATAGATGTTCATAATTGAGAGGTTATCTTGGTGGATTTTTTCTTTGATGAGTATTTAGCAATCTTCCCTATTTCTTTTGATTGATTTTGGCTGAAAATCTATTTTACCAAGTATTAGAATGGCTACTCTGACTTGCTTCTTTGGTATATTTGCTAGGAAAACCTCTTTCTAGCCCTTTACTCTGATGTAAAGTCTATCTTTACAGCTGCGATATGTTTCTTGTATGCAGGAGAATGGTGGGTTCCATTTTTGTATCCATTTTGTTAACATGTGTCTTTTTCCCTGAGAAATTGAATCCATTGATGTTGAAAGACATTAATCACCAGTGATTTTTAATTCTTGTTATTGTTATGTTGGTGGTGGTAGTGTGAGAGTGAACTTTTATTTTGCTTTTGCTGCATCTGAACTTACTTCAAAAGCCTATACTTCACAAAATTGGAAAATCTAAATAAAATGGACAATTTTCTTGACAGATTCCACTTACCAAAGTTAAATCAAGATTGGGTAAGCAAGTTAAATAGTCCAATTTTCCCAAAGGAAATAGAAACAGTCATTGAAAGTCTCCCATCCAAATAAAGCACAGGTCCAGATGGTTTCAGCACAGAACTCTACACTTTCAAATAAGAGTTAATGCTTATGCTTTTCAAACTATTCTACAAAATAGAAACAGAAGGAACACTGCCAAAGTCATTCTATAAGGCCATAGTCATCCTGATTGCTAAACCACACAAAGCCCCAATGAAGAAAGAAAATTTTAGACCAATTTCCCTTGTGAACATTAATGCAAAAATAATAAAATACTTGTAAACTGAATCCAAGAACACATCAAAAACATCATCCAACATGATCAAGTAGGCTTTATCCCAGGGATGCAGAGGTGGAACAATATATGAAAATCCTTCAGTGTAATCCACCATACAAACCACATGAAAGAAAAACAAACAAACAAAAAACAAACACATATTCATCTCACTAGAGGCTGAAAAAACCTTTGACAAATCTCATACCCCTTCCTGATAAAAGTCTTAGAGAGATCAGATCTACAAGGTCCACATCTGAACAAAATATAAGCAACATACAGCAAGCCAATAGACAACATCAAACTTAATAGAGATAAACTTATAGCAGTTCCAGTAAAATCAGGGACAAATAAGGCTGTCCAATCTCTCAGTATGTATTCAACATAGCACTTGAAGTTCAAACTAGAGTAATAAGACAACAAAAGGAGTTCAAGTAGGAAAGGAAGAAGTAAAAAAAAAAAAAAACTCTATCCACAGATGATATGATAGTATTCATAAGTGACTCCAAAAATTCTACCAGAGAACTCTTACAGCTGATAATCACTTTCTATGAAGTTGCTGGATACAAAATTAAATTAAAAGATGAGTAGCCCTCCTTTGCATAAATGATAAACAAGCTGAGAAAGAAATAAAAGAAACAACACCCTTTACAATACCCACAAATAATATAAAGTACCTTGGTGTAACTCTAACCAAGCAAGTAAAAGAGTTGTATGGAAGAACTTCAAGTCTCTGAAAAAGAATTGAAGAAGATATCAGAAGTTGGAGAGATCTCCCATGCTCATGCAGGGGCAGGATTGCATATTTAAATTGACTTCTTACCAAAAGCAATTTACATATTTAATACAGCTCCCATGAAAATAACAACACAATTCTTTACAGACATTGAAAGAACAATTCTCAACATAATATGGTAAAACAAAAAGCCCTAGAATAGCTAAAACAATCCTGTACAAGAAAGGAACTATGGAGGCATCATTATTCATAACTTCAAGTTGTACTATAGAGGAATATTGGTAAAAACTGCATGGTACTGGCACAGAAACAGACTGGTTGACCAACAAAATCAGATTGATGACCCAGAAATAAACACAAACATTTTTGGACACTTGGTATTTGACAAAAAATCCAAAACTATACAATGGAAAAAGAAAGCATGTTCAATAAATGGTTCTGGTCTAACTGGATGTCTGTATGTAGAAAATGTAAATAGATCCTTATCACACTGCACAAAACTCAATTCCAAGTGGATCATAGACCTCAACATTAAACCAGATACACTAAATCTATTAGAAGAAAAAATTGGAAACAGCCTTGAACTCATTGGCACAGGAGTCAACTTCCTGAAAAGAACACTAATAGCACAGGCTCTAATGTCAACAATTTATAAATGGGATATCATGAAACTGAAAATCTGTAAGGCAATGGACACTGTCAAAAGAACAAAATGGTACCCTACATATTGGTAAAAGATATGCACCGACCCTATATGTGATAGAGCTAATATTCAAAATATATAGAGAACTAAAAAAGTAAACACAAACAAACTAAATTGCCCATTAAAAATGGGATTCAAAATTAATCTGAGCACTCTCCACAGGGGGGAAAAACTCAAATGGCAGAGAAGCACTTAAAGAAATGTTCAATATCCTTAGTCATCACGGAAATGCAACTCAAGAAGACTCTGAAATTCCATCTCACACCTTTCAGCATTGCTAAGATAAAAATCTCAAGGGATAGCATACGCTGGTGAGGATGTGAAGGAAGGGAAAACTCCTCCATTGCTGGTGGGAGTTCAAACTTGTTCATCCACTTTGGAAATAAATCTGGCACTTTCTCAGAAAACTGGGAATAGTTTTTCCTCAAGACCCAGCTAGACCTCTACTGGTCATATATCCAAAAGATGCTCTGCCATACCACAAGAATATTTGCTTAGTTATGTTCATAGAAACTTTATTCATAATAGTCAGAAATTGGAAACAACCTAGATGTCCCTCAACTGAACAACAGATAAACAAAATGTGATACATTTACAAAAATAAATGCTATTCAGCTATTTTTAAAAAAGGAAATCATGAATTTCACCGACAAATGGATGGAACAAGAAAAGATCATCTTGATTGAGGTAATCCAGAGCCAGAAAGATACACATGGTATGTAATCACTTATAAGTAGATACTAGTTATTTAGTATAGGATAACCATACTACAATCCACACACCCAAAGAAGCTAAGGAACTAAGATGACCCAAGGGAGGATGCTTAAATCTCACTCAGAAGGGGAAAGAAAATAGACAGCAGAAGTAGATGAAGAGAAGAAACTGGATAGGAGGCAGAAAGCAGAGAAAAAGGAGTGGGGATCATATGTGGGAAGAGCAGGGGCAGGAGGTGAGTGGGCTGCATGAAATATGGGAAACTAAGGTGGGGTATCTCTGAGACAAGCTGGAAATCAGTCAAGGTAGGTACCTGGGACAAAATTGGAATGACTCTAGCTGAGACTCCTTGCAGCAGGAGATATGATGTCTGAAGAGGCCACCCACTAGATATGTAGGGCTTCTAAGGGAGAGAGGGAATCATCAACCCACCCAAAAAAACCTTCAACCCAAAACTTACCCTGTATACAAGATGTACAGGTATAAAGACATAACAGATATTGAGGGAATGACCAGGCTATGATGGGCCCAAACAGATCTGCCCCAAGGGAGAGAGCCAAACCCTTTGACTATTAAAGATACTTTTCTGAAAAGGCAGCAGTGTGAGGGAGGGGGATAGGAGAGTGGAACACAGAGGAGTGGAAGGAGTGGACTATGATAGAGATGCAAAATAAAAAACAAGAAAGAAAGAAAGCTTAACATCTGACCACCCTGAGAAAGACAACCTCTCCTACTCCCAGCTTTCCTCACTTGTCTCTAGTTCTTTTTATATTATTAAGGTTGCATAAGCTTTTCTTACCTATGTTGACATGCCCATTGGTAAAATCCTTGTTAAGATCACATTTGGACAGTCATATTAGTGAGATTTAATGGATATAGACTCTGACATTAGTAGGAGATAACATCTTACAGTAAAATTCCTGATCATCTGGCTCTAAAAATTTGCCTAAACTGCACACCAATTGGTTGTCCAGTGCTAAGGTGTCATCCCTGAAAATAAAAATAAAAGTAACATTGTTTTAACACAGTAGGTTATGTTTAGAAGTGTGTGTGTGTGTGTGTGTGTGTGTGTGTGTGTGTGTGTGTATACCAATATGTATGCAATAACAATTAGAAAAATGTGGCCATCAATCTTAAAGGAGGTTTTTTCCCTCTAAGTGAAAATAGGTTTTTGTCTCACATAATATATATATATATATATATATATATATATATATATATATATGATTATGGTTTCCCCTCCATCTACTACTCCCAGCTTCTTACCACCCTCACTCCCATCCAGATACACCCCTTTCTGTCTGTCATTAGAAACAACCAGTCTGCTAAGGAATAATAATAGAGTATAACAAGACAAAACAAAAACTAACAGATCAGAATAGAACAAAACAAACAGTAGAAGGAGCCCAAGTAGAGATGTAGAAATAAAATATACATGTTATGACCTACTCATTGGCATACTCAGGAACACCATAAAAACACTATACTAGAAGTCATTATATAATATATATAATATATTATATAATGAAGTAAACCAAAAATAAAAGTATGAAATGATAAATTTATTTATTCATTTATTTATTGTTTATCTATCTATCTATCTATCTATTTATTTATTTATTTATTTATTTATTTATTTATTTATTTATTTATTTATGTATTCTTCAAGTTACATCTCACTCACAATTCTCTCCCTACTTCCCCCTCTGGTGCAACCCACAAACCCACCCTTTACCCTCAACCCCCCCCATCCACTATCTATTGAAAAAAGTGGCTAAATAAACTATTTAACCTGTATTTAGATTATTGTCAATTTGTTCGGTGGCTGATCCTTATCCAGACATTATAAATGAACACACAGAGACCACATGGATTTTAACAAGCCTTGGCCTGAGTTGTGGGATCTTGGCCCATCTAAGCTAGCTCTTAATTCTACTACCCAAATATGACCCCATATATACATACGTCCCTTTGGACTGCCATTCTCCACAATATGCCGATGTTCCTGGACATGTGGAATGAGGTTCTTTTCTCTAACCCATGGTGTGTGCCTCTTCCTGCTCCTGGCTGGAATGCTCTTCTTCTCCCTGCTGATAGCTGGAATGTTTTTTTTTTTTCTCTGTCTAAAGCACAGGCTTCCTGTTAGGAAGTCCCACCTTTCTCTGTCTTTGCCAAATCTCAGGCCTCAGCATTTTATTTAAGCAATCAGAGTCAATGTAAGAAATAGACAGCAAGCAGGACCAATAATTTAACATTTAGAATGTTTAACACTACCCCAACAATTCCCTCCTTTTGGCTAAAAAAAAAGGCTAAATTTTTTAACTCATATAGTAAAAACAATAAGAACAAATATGAAACAATCAAGAAAAGCATATATAAAAGTTATACACATAATGTTTAGACTATTTGTATCAGGCAATCCTGAAGAAAAAAAAATCATCTATCTATCTTGGTGTGTCTAAAGTACTGAACCTAAATAATTTCTATCATATCCTATATTTACAAACCTAAAGATTTTATTTAGACTTAAAAATATCCTTTTAAATCCTAAACAACTCAAGTTCAATTGAAATTTTATA
>CAJQZJ010027982.1:2368697-2396269 GCA_907164525.1 Lophiomys imhausi | reverse complement strand
TGTCTACAGTTGAAGCAAGTGGTTTTTCTTGCCAAGAGAATGGCTTAAATTGGTGGAAGATTTCTTTTTGATGCTCATTGTCTTCTTCCAAGTCAAATGGGAGCTGTCAGGAGCTGACTTTCTTAAATCAAACAATTCTTAAAATAATAAAAAATCATCTTTAAATGCCATTTTCTGTATGCCTCTGAGAGTTTTGAATACATCTACCGATTTATTTATAAATCTATCTATCGTCTATCTTCTGTCTATCTATGAACAAACAAACTGTATATTTTAAAACATTTACTATCTGTTTAACCTATTAAGTCTATTTTGTGATAAATTAAGACTAGTATTTGACATGACCAGAAGCCCAACTGGCCAGTCAACTTGTATTATCCAGACTTCTAAATAGATTGCAACAGTAACCCATAAAAGGATCGGAAGTAAATTTGAAATATACTTATTATGTGTCAAAATATAAAATTCTATACCAATGAATCAAAATTTAACCTTATTTTATATCAATATACAAAATTCTATACCAATGTATTCAAAGATAACCTTATTTAAGAATAAAAATAGTTTTGAGGTTCAGAGCAGATTCAATAATATATCCTTATATCTTATAATTTCTATATTATATACATATATTCCCCCTCTTTTTCTTTTCAAGTCTTTTCCCCCTATAAGAGAGAAAAAAGGACAGAGAAAAGAAAAAGAAATAGAAAAGTCCTTGAATCTAATCTCCTATATCTTGCTTAACAAGACCATTTAACAATTTGTAACCATTACCCCTAAAACAACATTTATAACACATCAAATGACCAGAGAATCATCCACCTCACTTTTTGGGAATGGGACGTTGCTCTCTTAAAACTTCTTTCTGCTGAATTGGGATGCAGAAAACCTGTTTAGGGGCCCAAATAAAATGTAAAAAAAAAAAATGGTTAAGCAAGTAAATTTGTTGTCCAGTCTCTATGTGCTCAGCAATTTGAATGTCCTGAGCAGTTTGTACTTTGAAGCTGGACTTTGGTAGGAAAGTTCAGTCCTTGAGGCTGGGCCATCTCAGTAAGCTGTTTGAAGTTGTTCTTGATACAGATTTTTGAGGAAACAGCTATTGAGACATTCTATGAGGCTGGATCATCTGGGTTACTTATCTTCTTTGGATTCTGGTCCTGTTGTTCTGAAAATATATAATTTCTCACAAGTAACATATAGTTCTGCAATTACCAAAATGCCTTGGATGTGCAGGATGCACAAATCAGAAATAAGAAATATTTTCTGTTCTTTGTTTGAACAGAAGAAAGACATTTGTAAGTCTCCATTCATGTTATATAAAAGCATGACATGTAATAGTATTACATATATATGCTACATATAATCTATTTTAAATTGAAAATATAGCATAAGACTGTATGGAGTTTAAGTATTTTACTCTACAGTTGACATAAATTTACAAATTGACTAAAACAGGCTTATTCTGTGTTGTTCTGGCTTTTTGTAGATTTAGGTTGGCCTCAAACTAAAAAGGAACTAATCTGTCTCTGTCTTTGTGTCCCATGTTTTGGGATCAAAGGTATGCATTTATATATTTTTTTCTCTTTCCTTTTCTCCTTTCTTTGGAGATTTAATTTCTATTTGGATATATGTATCCTTATTGAGACAGGGTTTCTCTTTGTAGCTTGGGCTGTCTTGATTTGCTATGTAGATTTAGATTGCCCTCGAATACACAAGGAACCTGTTTTTTCCTTATCTCCCAAGTTTTGAGATCAAGGCATGAATTTAAATAATTGAATTACCCTTATTAAACAATAGCATTAATTAAACCATTTTTTGTATTAGTTTCAGTTCTAATTCTCCCATGGAAACTCCATTCTTAAGGAGATTGGTGTAGAATAGCATGATATGTAATTTTATGTTAAGCTTTTCTTAACTGTTGGCTGTGGGAGGCATGCTGTTTACATGTTCTTCCCCAGCCTAACTCTGAGTCCTTACATTGGTTAGCAGAATATATCTCTTTCTCTCTCTCTCTACTTATTTTACGAGATAGGATTTCTCTGTGTAGTCTTGTCCTGGACTCACTTTGTAGACCGGGCTGGCCTTGAATTCATAATGATTACCCTGCCTCTGCCTCTCATGTGCTGGGATAAATGGTGTGCCCCACCACTCCCAGTGATTAACATACCTCTTTTAGGGGCAAAATGCCTCTTGAAACCAATTCTTCAGTGGGAGCCCCACAACTACTGAGATTGGCTTGTGACCCTTTCCTCTTTACCTAAATTTAAGATTATGTGTATTTATTCATTAGATCAGTAAGGATATTATTAAACTTGACATCTAGGGAAAAAATGTTTCATTGTTTAATTCTAGACTGTCTTTAGTAAGCAGCCTTATTAGCAGGGTTCCCGCCCTGCCTTCATTTTTCAAACCAGGTTGGTCTAGAATCCAGATCTCTGCCTGTTTCTTCCTCTAGTGTGATGGGATTAAGGGATTAAGGGTGTGTGCTGGTACCACCCTGCTCAAATATTTCACTTAAATCCCAGATTTTAGTAACTCTGTAACCTTGAGAGCAATTTGAACTGTAGTGACATTTTGAAATCTGCCCAAAATCTTCAAATTTTCTTATATTATAGCAATGCCAAGCCAGAAAAAATATCCTTTCTATCTCCCGATATAGAAAAATCAAAGCCATCTAAACAAAAGCCAAGCAAAAAAACAACATTCCAAAAGCCTTGGCATGTCTAACCATGCCATTCCATGCTGCAATTAAAGTTTTGTTCATTATTCCTTGAAATCTAGTTCTGTCTGTATTTCATTGGTGGACCCTTCCCAGAAAGTCCTGAGAAGCACCTCATAGCCAAGGAGCTCTTAGCTCCAGCTGCCATCAATTTTGCCTTATTTATCAGGAAAGGCCTCCCTCTTTCCTTCATTATGATTGTTGGCAATTTAGCATTTCATCTGTAAATTCTTTCCTTTAAGACTATCCTAGTCTGAACTTTCTCAAAAAAGATACACAGAACCACAATTGTCAGGGTAAAAATCATTTGCATGCTAAGAGGAACAAACTCAATTGGAATACAAAAGTATTGAGGCATTATAAATTCCTCAGTTTTTAATCTAGGCTATTAATTCCACTCTCAAATTCTGTTTAGAAGGCTGCCAGTTTTTTAGTACGTAAGGAGAGCTAAGCCTTAGCTCTCAGCCTGTGCTGTAAGGCAGCAGCTTTTGTTAAGTTAGCTGCACCTTTGAAATGCATTTGGGTTCAATTCCCTGTTCTTTGGCTAGGAAACCAGCTTCCACCCGGGCCTTCTCACACTGAAAGCATGGATTCTAATTGCCCTAGTTGGACACCATATATTGAAAAAAAATGGCTAATTAAACTATTTAACCTGTATTTAGATTATTGTTAGTTTGTTCGGTGGCTGACCCTTATCCAGAAATTATAAATGAACACACAGAGACCACATGGATTTTAACAAGCCTTGGCCTGAGTTGTGAAATATTGGCCCATCTAAGCTAGCTCTTAATTCTATTACCCAAATATGACCCTATATATGCATACGTACCCTTGGACTGCCATTCTCCACGATATGCCGATGTTCCTGGCCATGTGGAATGAGGTTCTTTTCTCTAACCCATGGTATGTGCCTCTTCCTGCTCCTGGCTGGAATGCTCTTCTTCTCCCTGCTGATAGCTGGAATGTTTTCTTCTCTGTCTAAAGCACAGGCTTCCTGTTAGGAAGTCTCACCTTTCTCTGTCTTTGCCCAATCTCAAGCCTCAGCATTTATTTTAACTAATCAATGTCAATGTAAGAAACAGACAGCAAGCAGGACCAATTAATTAACATTTAGAATGCTTAACACTACCCCAACAACTCTTTTTTTTATGTTTAAGGTATGTCTTCCCCCCCAACAGCTCCCCCTTTCAGTCCAACAAATGTCTGTTTAATCTTCTAACAACAAATACAATACAAAATGACATAAATAATTAGGCCACAACTATGAGAATTATAAGGATTACCATACATTCTCAATGTCCAGTCCATATGTATTTGGTGAATGACTTTAACATTCTACTATACAACCATCTCCATGAGTTTAAATATCTATATCAAACTTGACTTCTATCCTAACTTGCATCATAATTTTAAAAACATCTTAGATCCAGAACACCCTCTTAATTCCTAAACAACTCAAAATTTAACTATGAGACTCTAGCTATCTGTCTGATCTTCAACCACATCAGAGACCTGAGAGGGATAAATATATCTGATTATATAGGAAGTGCAGGGCCAGCAGCTTCCAAAACTAAGAAATGCCATACCAGTGGCTGTCTGGACAGTTCCCAATTTCTCTCCATACATTGCAGAATCAATATTTAGACATTTGTCCCCATTTCTCTGACAGACATTGGTTGTAAAAAAGGAATTATGAAGGACTTCTTTCTCTACCTGTCTTGGAAGAGCTAGCTGCTGCCTCCTAAGTTTTGTCCTTTTTGGACAGCATTCTGTCTACAGTTGAAGCAAGGAAGTTTTCTTGCAAAGTAACAAGACTTGCCACTAATTCAATCTTCTCTAATTGATGATTCTTCAGTGCTCATCTTCTACTTGGAATAGAATAGGGGGTGCTGTCAGGAGTTGACATGATTCAATACCAAAAACAATTCTTGAGTTAAGAAAACATCTTTACATGCCATATTCTGCAGATCTCTTGAGATTTTTTAACACAACCTATCTATCTTCTTATATTTGGATAAGCAAATGTTACTCTTCTATAGCAACTTGATTTCTGATTAACTTAGAAAATAACTCTGATAGACTGCCCTAGTAAATAAAAAATTACATGCTTGACTATTAGTTTGCCTTTTTTGATTATCCTAAACAGTTTATGACAGTTGCTAACAAACAGCCAAAACTTCACAATTTCATTTTTAACTGTTTCCTAGGTACAATACCTTAAAAACAATTAACCTTAATTTTGTATCAATATACAAAGATCAATACTGATGTAGTCAAATATAATCTTAATTATGTATCAATATACAAAGATATAAAAGCATATTCAATAATCTGTCCTTTTTTCTTTATCTTTCCTATATTTTGTCTATATCCCATTTTCTCAAGTCTTTTCACCCCTATATAGGAGAGAAAGAAGGATAAAGAAAAGAAAAAGAAAGAAATGCCTGTGTCTAACCTCCAAAACCTATTTAACAAGACCATTTAACAGCTTGTAATCTGCCCCCTTAATAACAAGTATCTATTACTCATCAATAACCAAATCACCTACCACAACATTTGGAGATTGGACATTGCTCTCTTCAAATGACTTCCTGCTGATTTGGGATGTAAACCTCTTTAGGGATCAAATAAGAATGGAAAAATGGTTAAGCATGTTAATAGAATAATTTGATGCTCAATCCTTTTGTACTCAGCTAGGTAAACATCCTAAGAAGTTTGTAGACAGAAGCTGAACTTCAGGGCTTTACTGTAGTTCTGGCTGGAACACTGTGTGGGGATGAACAATCTTAGTGATTTTGAGTTGTTGTGGTTGTAGACTTTTGAGGAAACAGATATTGAGGAAGTTGACGGAGGCTGGATCACCTGGGCTACTTTTCTTTGGTGTCTGATCTGTTTTCTTCTGAGGTTTCAGTTGTCCAGTTGTTCCTGGATTCCTTAGATGGATGCTTTAGATCTCCTGGAAAGATAAGGACAGAGCCTCCCCTAATCATAACTTTGGGACACTACTTTTTTGGGGGGCAGGGAAGGTAATATTTTTTCCTGGAGAAAATTCAGTTTTTGGACAATATAAAAAGTATTATCTTTTAATTGACTTTTAAAAATAAATTATTTTTATATTTTGGAACTTAACAAACCTTTAGGTGTATATATTTTGTGATCTCAAAGGACAATTCACTTTGAATTTCAGCATGCCTTTTGTGAGTAGCTTTTGGATTTAAATCAACACAAATCCTATGTGCCTGTCTCTGCATTCTAAGTATTGGGATCAAAGGCATGTGCTTCCTCCACTTATGGGATTAAAAATGTTCACCACCACCCCTGGATCTAAGTTTTCCTGTATTTAGAGCTTGCTTTGTGTCAGGCTGGCCTTGAACTCAGTGATCTGCAGGTTTCTGTCACTAGAGTGTTGTGATTAAGGGTTTATCCCTCTCAAATGATGGGATTAAGGGTGTGCACCATCACCACCTTGTTCCTTGTAATTCTGGAATTTACAAGATAACTCTGTAGTGATCCTCCTGTCACTGCTGGAGTTAAAGGCATGGGCTACCATCACCCTTCTCATATATTTTACCTTAACTCCAAAGTTTTCAACTCTTGAATGTTTAGAAAACCAGGTTGAACTGTATTAACCTTTAATTCATTTACAGCATTTTAAACTTACTGCTTTTAATGCCAAACAAACAAAATATACTTTGTATCTACAAAAATGTTTTAAACTGATATCAAGTGTGTGTGAGCTATGTGGCAAACTGCCGTTTAATATTCTAATCTGAAATTAAGGCCATTTTTCCTTTCATGCCAGTAAGGCAAGTATACATTTTGTATATTATAATTTGAAAATTTTATATTTTATTTTTATTATATTTTTAAGCTTATTAACCCTTTTAGAAAAACAGTATTATTTTGTTTTCTCAAGTTACTTTAGAACATAGTTGCCTCCCTCCTCCCCTCCTGGCTCCTCCCTCATTATTCCTCCACTTGGTAGTCTCCTTCTCCTCAGATAAAGTGGGCCTCACATATCATACTCCCTCAGTTCTTCAGTCTTGTGAGGTCCACGAGCTTCCTCTTGTACTGAGGCTTGATATGACACACCATCTAGAGTAAAGTGTTCCACTAAACTTCAGCAGGTTTTATGAAATTTTTCCTACGATAGATATTCTAGGTTCCTGTCTGTTTGGGTCTGTGAGTTGTAATATGGTTATCCTGTGATATATAATTAATATCCACTTATGAGGGACTACATACCATATTTATCTTTCTAGGACTGAGTCAGCTCACTTAGGATGAGCTTTCCTATAAACATCCATTTGGTTTTGAATTTCATGATTTCCTCATTTCTGATAGCTATGTAGTATTCCATTTTATAAATGTACCACAGTTATTTTTATCCATTCTTCAGTTGAAGGACATCTGGGTTGTTTCAAGCTCCTGGCTATTACAAATAAAGCTGTTATGAACATTGTTGAGGCAATGTCCTTTCGGTTTTGTTTCAAAACTTTTGGATATATTCCCAGGAGGGGTATGGCTGATTCCTGAGTTAGAACTATTTCCAAATTTCTAAGATATCTCCAGATTGTTTTCCAAAGTGGTTGTACAAGTTTGCAAGCTCACCAGCAATGGGGGAGTGTTCCTCTTTCTCCACATCCTCACCCGTATGTACTATCATTTGAGTTTTTGATCTTAACCATTCTGACAGGTGTGAGATGGAATCTCAGAATTGTTTAAGTTAGATTTACTTGATGTTGAACATTTTTACAAGTGCCTTTAGGCCTTTAGAGATTCCTCTTTGTGAATTATTAGCTTAGCTCTATAGCCCATTTTTTGATGGGGTTATTTGATTTCTTTGTTGTTTAATTTCTTAATATTTAATTTCGGATGTTAAACCTCTCTCAGATGTTGGGTTGGTAAAGATCTTTTCCCGAGTCTGCAGGCTGCCATTTTGTTCTAAGGACAGTGTCCTTTGCCTAACAGAAGCTTTTCAACTTCACAAGGTCCCATTTATTGATGGTTTGTTTTAGTGCTTGATCTATTGGTTTTCTATTCAGGAAGTTGCCAATGAGTTCCAGGGTTTTCCCCTCTTTCTCTTCTATTAATGTTAGTGAGTCAGATTTATGTTAAGGTCTTTGATCCACTTAGACTTAAGTTTTGTACATAAGTATATAAGTATGGATCTATTTTCATTCCTGTACATGTTGACATCAGTTAGACCAGGACCATTTATTGAAGATGCTTTCATTTTTCAATTGTATGGTTTTGGCTACTTTGTTGAAAATTAAGTGACCGTAGGTGTGTGGTTTCATTTCTGGATATTCGACTCAATTCCATTGGTCAACTGGTTTGCTTCTATTCCAGTAGCATGCTGTTTTTATTACTATTGCTCAATAGTACAGCTTGAAATCTGGGATTTTGATACCTCCAGATATTCTGTTATTGTACATGACTGATTTAGCTATTATGGGTTTCTTCTTTCTGCATATGAAATTGAGAATTGTTTTTCCCAGGTCCAAAAAGAATTGAGTTGGTATTTGGATAGGAATTGCATTGAATCTGCATATTGTTTTTAGTAAGATGTCAATTTTTATTATGTTGATCCTACCAATCCATGAGCAAGGGAGATCTTTCCATTTTCTGATATCTTTTTCAGTTTCTTTCCTCAGGCACTTGAAGTCTTTATCATATAGGTCTTTCACTTGCTTAGGTAGAGTTACCCCAGGTATTTTATATTGTTTGTGGCTATTGTAAAGGGTGTTGATTTCCTTATTTCTTTCTCAGACCACTTATTTTTTGTGTAAAGAAGGGCTACTGATTTTTTTTTGAATTGATTTTGTAACTGGCCACCTTGCTGAAGGAGTTTATCAGCTGTAGAAGTTCTCTGGTGGAATTTTTGGGGTCACTTATGTATACATATCACCTGCAAATAGGGATACTTTGACTCTTCCTTTCCAGTTTGTATCCACTTGATCTCCTTTAGTTGTCTTATTGATCTACTTAAAATTTCAAGTACTGTTGAAGAGATATGTAGAGAGTTGGCAGCCTTTCCTTGTCCATGATTTTGGAGGAAATGCTTTAAGTTTCTCCCCATTTAATTTGATGTTGGCTATTAGCTTGTTGTAAATTGCCTTTATTATGTTTAAGTATGATCCTTGTATGCCTGATCTCGCCAAGACTTTTAACATGAAAGGGTACTGGATTTTGTCAAATGCTTTTTCAGCATCCAATGAGATGATCATGTAATTTTTTCTTTCAGTTTGATTATGTGGTAGATTACATTAATGGATTTTCTAATGTAGAACCACCCTGCATAACTTTGGGGAAGCCTACTTTACCAAGGTGTATGATAGTTTTGATGTAATCTTGGATCCGTTTTGCAAGTACTTTATTAAGTATTTTTGCATCCATGTTCATAAGGGAAATTAGTCTGAAATTTTCTTTCTCCATTGGGTCTTTGTGAGGTTTCGGTATCAGGGTGACTGTGACCTCATAGAATCTGTTTAGCAGTATTCCTTCTGTTTCTATGTTGTAGAAGAGTTTGAAGAATATTGGTGTTAGCTCTTCTTTGAATGTCTGGTAGAATTCTATTCTGAAACCATCTGGCCCTGGGCTTTGTTTTGGTTGGAAGACTTCTAATGACTTCTTCTATTTCCTTAAGGGTTATAGGACTGTTTAATTTTTTTATCTGTTCTTGATTTAATCTTGGTAGGTGGAATCTATCAAGAAAATTGTCCCTTTCATTTAGGTTTTCCAATTTTGTGGAGTACATTTTTTTGAAGTAGGACCTAATGATTGTTTGAATTTCCTCAATGCTTGTTATTATTTTTCCCTTTTCATTTTTTTTGTGGATTTGAGTATTTTCCCTCTGCCTTTTAGTTAGTTTAGCTAAGGGCTTGTCTATGTTGTTGATATTCTCAAAGAAGCAACTCTTGGTTTCATTGATTATTTGTATTTTTCTTTTTGTTTATACGTTGTTGTTTTCAGTCCTGAGTTTGATAATTTCCTGTTGACTGCTCCTCTTGAGAGTGTTTGCTTGTTTTTTTTTTTTTTTTTTTTTTCTAGCTCTTTCAGATGTGTTTTTAGGTCTCTAGTATGGGAACTCCCCAGTTTGTTTTTGAAGGCACTTAGTGCTATAAACTTTCCAATTAGCACTGTTTTAATTGTTTCCCATAAGTTTGGTTTTATTGTGCCTTCATTTTAATTGAGTTCTAAGAAGACTTTATTTTTTTTTATTTCTTCACTGACCCAGAGGTCATTGAGTAGAGACTTGTTCAGTTTCCATATTTTTGAAGGCTTCCTGTTGTTTTGTTATTGTTGAAGTCTAGCTTTATTCCATGATGATCTGATAAGTTACAAGTGGTAAGTTAAATTTCCCTGTATCTGTTGAGGCTTGCTTTGTGACTGATTATATGGTCTATTTTGGAGAAGGTTCCATCAGGTGCTGAGAAGATACTATATTCTTTTGTTCTGAGTGAAATTTTCTGTAGATATCAACTAGGTTCATTTGATTCATGGCATCTGTGAGGTTCATTATTTCTCTGTTTGGTTTTTGCATTATTGATTTCTACAGTGGTGAGAGTGATGTATTGAAGTCTCCCACTATTAATTAATGTGTGAGGTTCAATATGGGATTTGAGTTTCAGTAGTTCTTCTTTAACAAATATGGGTAGTTTTACATTTGGGGCATAGATGCTCAGTATTTAGATGTCATCTTGGTGGATTTTTCCTTTGATGAGTATGTAGTGTCCTTACCCATCTCTTTTGATTAATGTTGGTTGAAAGTATAATTTATTGGATATTTGAATGCCCACTCCAGCTTGCTTTTTGGGTCCATTTGCTTGGTATATCTTTTTCTAGCTCTATACTTGGAGATAATGCCTATCTTTTTTGATGAGGTATGTTTCTTGTAAGCAACCTAATGTGGGATTCTGTTTTCACATCCAATCTACTAGCCTGTGTCTTTTTATTGGGGAATTGAGTCCATTAATGTTGAGAGATATTAATGACCAGTGAGTGTTACTTCCTGCCATCTTGATGTTGGTGGAAATAGTGTGAGAGTAAACTTCTCTTCTTTTGGTTTTTCTGCAGTCACATTATTTCCTTTCCATGCTTTCTCGTGTGATTTTAACCTCTTTGGTTTGGAATTTTCCTTCTAACATTTTCTGTAGAGCTGAATTTGTACATAGATACTGTTTGAATTTAGATTTGTCATGGAATATCTTGTTTTCTCCATTTATGTTGATTGACGGTTTTACTGAGAATAGTAGTATTGCCTGGCATGTGTGGGTTATTAGGGTATGCAAGACATCTGTCCAGGCTCTTCTGGCTTTTAGCATCTCTGATGAAAAGTCAGGTGTGATTCTGATAGGTTTGATATTATAAATTACTTGACCTTTTTACTTAGCATTTTTTAATATTCTTTCTTTGTTCTTTACATTTAGTGTTTTGATTATTATGTGGCAGCAGGATTTTCTTTTCTGGTCTAATTTATTTGGAGTCCTATAAATTTCTTATACAGTTATAGGCATCTCTTACTTTTTTAGATTTGGGAAATTCTCTTCAATGATTTTGTTGAAGATTTTTTCTGGCCCATGGAGCTGGGAATCTTCTCTTTCTTCTATTTCTATTATTCTGAGATTTCGTCTTTTCATAGTGTCCTTGACTTCCTGAAGATTTTGTGTGAGGACTTTTTTAGATTTTACATATTCTCTGACAGATGCATCAATTTCTTCAATTTTATCCCCTGTGGCTGAAATTCTTTCTTCCATCTTTTTTTATTCTGTGGGTGATGCTAGTGTCTGTAGATCCTTTTCTTTTCTTAAGGTTTCCAGTTCTATGGATGATTCAGATTGTATTTTCTTTATTGCTTCAACTTCCCTTTTCAGGTCTTCTATTGCTCTAAGTGCTTTATTCATTTCTATCACCTCTTTTGCAGTATTTTTTGCTGCTCTCTGAGATATTTGATTTCCTCCTTTACCCCTTCTATTATTAATATAGGCATAGGATTAAGGTCATTTTCCTTTGTTTAAATCATATTAGGATGTCCAGATTTGTCTGTAGCATTATAGCTAGGTTCTGGAGACATCATATTGCTTTTTTGTTGTTGTTGTTTACCATGTTTTTGCACTGACCTTTTGTGTCTGATTGACCCTGGTGCTGTATGTTTGTTTCTTTTGTCAGTTGACCTTGGTGTTCAGGAAAATTACCTGTTCTGGGGATTGGGTGATCCTGAGATTCTGGTATCCACCTCCAGATGATTGGTAGGTTCCTGTAATAGACTGGCTCTCAGAGAGTGACTGCCACTCCCCTCAACTGGTTATGACCCAATTGGACCAACATACAGGGGATTGGAGTGGGGAGGGGGTCTATCCTCTGAGGACCTAAGAGCTGTCAGGTCTCCTCAGAAAGCCAGGTAGAGCTGTGGTTGGGCCTGTTTTCTCCCCTCACTGACACAGTCATTCTGGTTCAGCAGCTAGGCTGACCATGCAGGCATGGAGCCCCACCCAAGATGGGTGACAGCATCAGTGTGCCTGTTGCTGATTGCCTCAAATGCTTGGGTGCTAGTGTGAGTGACCTGCCATAATATTTGTGGAGAACACACAGTTGCTAGTCTTGGTTCCTAATTGCTTTGCTGTGACTGGGTTAAGTCTCTGCCACTAAGCTACAATGCACACTGCACTGCCCTATTAGGAAGTCTGGAAAGAAAATCTTACTTACCTTTGCTCTTGTGGTCTGGCTGTTTTTCTCTGTTGGGTGTACATGTCTTGTGCAGGTTGGATATAAGCCAGACAGGCATGGCTGCTGGTCTGTGGCTGGAGTTGTGAGCTAGATCTGCTCTGGCTGGCGCTCCTCTCCAGAGGGGTGACTGAGCTGGCTGATCTCAGTGTGGTATTCCCAGGAACTGCGTGAGCTGTTTGCATGGTGTCCAGTCTCAGTGTTCACCTGGAAATTCAAACACCATCTATGATTCACAGTCGGCTGTGGGGACTTCACATTCACTCCACAGTGACTAATCTCATTCACCTACTGCTCGGATACAATGCTCTGTCGTCAGTGCCATCTTGGATCTCTGCCAGGATAAAATTTTTAAAAAGCCCTGATATGGCATTATGAGTTAAGGAAGGTCTAAAGGTATCGTTGACTTCATTTCTTTTGGTCATCTACTGCTAGATATGCAGTCCATCATTAAGAGTTTTTTTTTTTTTCCCCAGTGAGACTTTATTGGAGATAACAATTTTCATTTTCAAGTGATTATAAATTGAATATAGCTTATGGGTTAGGGACAGGGTAGTGTCCATTTCTCCTATCAGATCTGGGAACCCAGACCAGTGCAGGTTCTGCCCTACTGCTTAAGTTTCTGTGAGTTCATATGAGCTCTGATAATGTTGACTTACAGGGCTTTGTTTTCTTGGTATCCTGCATCCCTTCTGGCTCCTTTACACTTTTAAGATCCCATTTTCAGGGTATGTTAAGCTCTTAAGGCTTAAGGTAGGGATTTGGGCTGAGTGTTTCAGGCCTTCTCACTATCTTCAATTTTTCTGATATTTTGTCTCTGTCATTAGTAATATATGTTCCAGGAGAGAGCTTCTCTAATAATAACTAAACAAGGTACTGATCTATGAGTATAACAAGACATGATTAGGGGTGTTTTATTGCTAAATATTTTTAGTAAAACAATAGTATTTGGTTTTATAGTGTCTCTGGACTATTTAGTCAAATTTTCTTGGTCATGCAAGTAGTGTTGTGTAAATACTGCTTTTATCTTCTTAGATGATGGGATAGGATAAGAATCATACCCAAGCTGTGTGAATATATGGGTTGGACTGAAACCAGCATTTCTTTCACTATTCTAACTCTCCCTAGGCATAGAAACTTCTAGCCTCCATACAATGCAATCTTGAAAGCTGATCCATTCTCCTCCTGATTTCTGACTGAATATCACTGCTTGTCTTCATACTACCTTTGACAATCTGTTCTAACCTTCTGACTTCTTGTTATTCTCTGACTTCCACTGCTCGTGTATAAACTCATGAAGAAACTCAACTGCAGGGTAAAACTGCACTGCATTGACTCCCTACTGAAAATCTCCCTCTCCCTGTGCTGCTCTTAAATAGCTTCTCTTTCCTCTTCAGTACTCATGAGAGTTGGGCATATATTATCTCTGACTTATTCCACCAAATCTTTTCTGATTCATCACTTTGTCTGCCCCTCAATTAGATGTCTCTTTCAGACACAGTTTCTTCCTTCTACCAACTAATTTTGCCTTAAAGGTGCCTTCTACAAGTATGTCCATATTCCAGCCAGAGGGGTTAAAGGTATGAGGCACTTCTGCATTCCATCCTGATCACACTTTTCTAGGATTTTGGGTCCCTTGAGAGCAGCTATGTTGTTGAATTGAAATTCGTCTATAGTGTTGGGTATGTGCTCCATCTCATGGCTTGACTCTTTTCAATTATATGTGGATGTTAACTCTTAGGTCAACCAAGCTATAATCTATAGATCCACAGAAGATAGTTATAGAGTAAGGGAGTAAGAGGGCAGATAAATCTTGTTTAGAAAGGGAAATAGAACAAATAGTTGTAGATTGATGTTGGACAATGAAAAAGGAGGATAAAGGGAGATTAGGGAAGAAATACAGGGAGAGACAGGTAAAACTGAGCACAATTTGATAGGTAGTATAGAAACATAATACAGTAGAAGCTTCCTAAAATATATATAAAATATAAAAGCATTCTATATAAAATTGTCAAATAATGGGGAAGACAGAACCTCAATTAGACATCTCTTGTCACCAAAAAAGGTTCAAGTCCTGAGGCTGAGTTATGTCCAATTGAGTTGTTAGTAAAAGAAGTTTCCATGGAAATTCTCAAACAAATTTGGCTCTTGTGAAGACTATAGGTTGCTTTCCACAACCTGACAGCAAGGTTCAGTTGTTGAAGACAACACCTACATAGCTCATTGAACATGGAGAGGTAGAGCAGGTGTGTACATAAAGCCTTTAGCCCTACATGCTAGTGTCTTTGGGACAGGACACTTCCCCTGTAGGGCAAGTGAACCATGGGACAAAGGTAAGCCAGCCTGGAGCAAGAGTGAGGTCAAGAAAAGTAAAAACCCTGATAATTACATCTTTTTTGTTTATTTATTGCTTTAAGTTACATCTCCATCATAGTGCCCTAATTCCACCCCTCCCAGTTCCACCCTCCCACCCACTCCTCCCTCTCCCACACTTCTCACTCCTCTGATGTGGAGGGTGCCAGCATATCAGCCCCTCTCAGCTCAACAGTCATATGTGGGCTAAGAGCTTCCTCTTGCACTGGGGACTAACGTATTAGCACTCCTAAAGCAAATTGTCCCCTTAATAGGTAACAAATCCTATGTTCCTGATGCTTTTGGTGTATTGGTATAATTACACCAAAATAATTATCCTGTAATATACGGCTGAAATCCAACTATAAGTGAGTAGACGCCATGTGCATCTTTCTGAGTCTGGGTTAGTTCACTTAGAATGAGATTTTCTAGTTTTTCCATCTATTTGGATGTGAATTAGATGATTTCCTTGTTTCTGATAGCTGAGTAGTAGTCCACTGTGTAAATGTGCCACATTTTTTTTTAAATCCATTTGTCAGTTGAGGGGCATCTTGGTTGTTTCCCATTTCAAGTTATTACAAATAAGGCTTCTATGGACATAGATGAGGATATATGTTCTTGTGGTTTGGTGAGGAATCATTTGAGTGGATACCCAGACGTGGTATGGCTGGGTCTTGAGGTAGGGTTATTACAAGTTTTCTAAGATATCGCCAGACTGATTTCCATAGTGGTGTGCAAGTTTGCACTCCCACCAGCAATGCAGGAGTGCTCCCCTTTCTCTGCAACCTCACCAGCATGTGTTGTCATTTGAGTTTTGTCTCAGCCATTCTGAGAGGAAAGAAGCCAAATCCAAACAGCATCTTCAACAAATTGTGCTGGTCTAACTGGACGTTGACATGCAAAAGAATGAAATTAGATCCATAATTACCATCTTGCACAAAACTTAAGTCCAAGTGGATCAAAGACCTTAACATAAGGAAGGCCTGACACACTAAATCTAATAGAAAAGAAAGTGAGGAAAAGCCTTGAACTCATTGACACAGGAGTCAACTTCCTGAAGAGAAGACCAATAGCTCAGTCTCTAAGACCAACAATCAATAAATGGGACCTCATGAAACTGACAAGCTTCTGTAAGGCAAAGGACACCGACATTTGAATAAAATGGCAACCTACAGATTGGGAAAAGATCTTTACCAACCCCACTTCTGACAGAGGGCTAATATCCAAAATTTACAAAGAACTCAAGAAATTGAACACCAAGAAACCAAATTCTCCAATGAAAAAATTGGAAACAAGCTAAACTGAGAATTCTCAAAGCAAGAATCTCTAATGGCAGTAAGACATTTGAAGAAATGTTCAAATTCCTTAATCATCAGAGAAATGCAACTCAAGAAAATGTCATCTTAAGACCAACAGGATGATGAATTGCTTCCTCCCTGTTTCAGGCCTGCATGCCCCAGTGCATGTACTCTAGTGACTCCTACATCTGTCACCTTGAGGTAGGCACTAACCTGGTAGCTAAATTGCATGTAACTTCTTCCTCCCTCCCAATAAGGACACATCCAACAAACACCTATAATTCCTCTTCATGTAAAATTCCTCAGCACCTCTGCCCCAGCCAATAATGTACACTCATTTTGAAAACTATTACTCACTTCTCAAGCTATATATAGTCCTTATTTACCCCAATAGAGAGAGTTGTTTCACTTCCCCCCAATAAAGGAGAACTGTTTCACTGAAAAACATTTTGGATAATGTTTTTTTTTTTTTCTACCAGAATTCAGAGCCAGATAGAGATCCTTCTAACCTATCCATTCCAGTTCAGCTACATTACTTCCAGCCAAGTATGCAAATATGCCTGGATATCGCAAGGGGAAAAGTAGACCATGGAAGGACAATACCATGCATGCTACCAAAGGATAAATATAAACCCCAACTCAGCTACAAATGTAAAATAGTCTTAAGGTGGCAAGTTTTGTTTGTGCAATATTGACACAATTCTTACCAGAACAATGTCTGACCTGACTCAAAATATTTTTATTTTGTGATGTCAAAGAATTTGAACATTTTAAAAATCCTTTTTAGCCATTGTATTTGATCCTTTGAGAACTTTATTTAGTTCTAAATCCCATTTTTTTATTTTAGGATGCTTCCACATAATAATTCTTACCCCAGATTTTTGTTTCCTTAAATTAAGGATTATTTTGTTCATATATTCTAGATATTAACCACATGACTATTCATCGCATGATGAATAATTGTAATATATTTTAAGTTAAGATTTACTGCTGATGATAATATGGTGGATAATCTATATTTCTGAGAATGTTTGTGTTCACTGAAGATCTGTGTAGTCAATACTAGTAATGCTTGAAATTGGTTTGGAATGACAATACTAATTATTTTGGGGGAGTATGAACAGAAATTCTATGTTAGCCTTTAATATTTATTTAGAAATGTATGATTATATGACTATATTTCTTTCCTAGTTCTTTTTATTCCTATGAGCAATTATTGAGGCTATAGGAGGGTCTGCTTACTGTACTAGAGACCTGCTGACAGATGCATTTAGGATTTAGGATACTACGATACAAATTTTAGTAAGAGAAACTTCTGAGTTTTAAGTTTGATTTTCCACAGTATACACAACTAATACTCCAATTGATTTTTTTTTTCAAATAGAGCATGTAACTTCAGTAAGTGTACATATGCACCGGTTTCTTTCATTTCTTATCCTGACTGTTTTCATGACATGATGATTCTCAAAAACTGGGGGCCTTGTAAATAATTTAAACACCAGCTATCATATAATGAACTAGTTTCATAGTTGGTTAATCCCATTGATTATATTTTGTTGGTTGACATTTGATTTGTTAAAAACAAAACAAAACAAAAAAACCTCTTTCTTTGTAAAGTGAATAATTTACTTTGCTGTTATTTTCACATGTATATCTCATTAAATGAAAAAAAAATTTATTCACTTTAAGATCTGTCCAGGGCAAATATCCAATATGACTTAGAAAAGTATGCTAAGCAATATGAATCAGTGAAATGTTTAGATAGAGAAGCTTTTAGAGGTTGAGGGAATTAGAGCATTATGTAAATTGTTCTTCGTTTAAAGACAGTAAAACATATGTGGGATTGTGTGTGTTTATTTATAAAAAGTAAATGAGTTTTTACCTGAAGAAATATTTTTTTCATACAAATTACTATTATTTTCATCTCAACTTGAGATAAGCTTGGGTCATCTAAGAAGAGGGAATCTCAATTGAAGAAATGCTTTTATAGGACTTACTGTTAATTGATAATTCAAAGCCGACATCACTCTAAAACCAATACCAAGTAAGGAACTGACAATAGGATTAGCTAAAGCCCTGGACTCAGGCACAGGGACAGCAAAATTGTAGGATGTTAGGAAGCACGGTGAGGGAGCAGGTGGAACTGTGTCCAGGCTGTAATTCTTTGTTTGTCCAGGACAGGAAGTAGTGCTGGGAATCCACCCCCAATTCTTCAGCCAGAGGCTCAGCCACTGGAGAAATGTTGGAAAACAATTGTGGATTCCAACAAATTGTGCAATTTTGTCCTTGCCTATGCTGGTTACAGCCCCCTTTACAAAGAGGAAACCAATTAGCCTTCTTTAGGTTCTAACTCTCTATTGTAAGGTGAGAGTGCAGCAGACAATGACAGCAGGGACTCAGGCCCCTTGGATCTTCGAACTATACAGACTTCTGTTAAGAAAGCAAAGCCATCAAAAAGAAGGGCTGCTCAAATAGGTCTTACACAGCTAGGACCCATAAGGTCCACTTTTTCTCATAACAAGCCCCTAATGGTGCCATTCTGCTTGAGAAGGTGAAGCTAAAGGACTTGCTGCTTGACATGAATGGATCCAAAGTGGTATCTCCACTATCTCCTATATCCCTGACACATACCTCTTGGCCCCCTGCTGCTCTCACCTCAGTGACACTGTCCAGGGGTTACTTACCCTGCCTCCATAGAAGGATTGAAAGAACAGAAAGTTGGTACCAAGAGTTGGAGCTGGTTTTGGGGTGTTTCAGAGGCCTCAACCAGCTCCTGAGTAGGGAAAATGGTCTTGAATCAAGAAGTGCAAGAAGTGGTAGTTGAAAAAGGCAGATGGATGGGATAGATTCCCACCTACTGGACCTCCTATGGAACCTCTCAGTGATATAGAGTCTGAAGAGGAGGAAGAAAAGGAAGAAGAAGAGGGTGATGAAGAAGAGATGGCAATAGTGATGAGAAGTAGGAAGTCCAAGATCCTGTGCTCCCAACACCTTCTGAAGCCTCCAGGCCCCCCGTTACAGTGCCCCCTGAAGGTACTCCCCCTAATAACAGTGAAGTATAAGATGCAGGCACCACACAAAGAAACAAAGATGGAGATGCCAGTTCCAGGGGAGATGAGATGTGGGTCATGGATTAGGACATCATGGTAGAATCAGGTGATGACTCATGGGATCTGATCATAGCGTCCCATGATTGGCAGTTCAGCCTGTTTGGCATATGGATCCACCTCTCCTATGCCAAGATTAAGAAGACCAACATTTCTAACTTCTTTTATTTTCAGAAATATTAAGAGCTTCTACCAGAGGCCTAGTCATTAGGGGGGCCTTTCCAACTCTGAAGAACCCTGACATCACTATCTGAGGCTAGAACTTCTGACATTACTTGGGAACTGAGCTACATAGTCTTCAGCCTTTCCTTGGATTGAAGAGACTGTCCCTATAGCTTCTCGGCCTTTTGGCTAAAATCAAGTAAAGAGGCTGTCCCGACTTGAGGACTGAAATTACTTTGGAAACAAGGGTCCTCTACTCTGTCCTTCCTGCATGGACTTGAAATTGACCCATTACAGTTAAGGTACAGGAGTTTGGATCTGTAGACAAAACCTATGTCCAGTGAAACTTTCACCCTTTTCACTTTCAGGGCCAGGGCTCAATCTGGTATGTAGCAGTGTAGTTATCTACAAAATTCTAGTGTCAATACAGCAACACCCTCCTCATGTTTTCTTCTCTTTTACTCCCATTTATATCCTTCCAAACTAGTTCTATGTTTTAATTTTGGGCTCCCCCTGTTTGAGCATGGTTGATCAAAGGGAGAGTACAATAGCCTGTGGGAGTGAGGAAGGAAAGCAAAAAGGTATCAATTATCACTTACCTTGATTTTAATAATGTTGGCTGGCTGGTTGTACAGACAGTCTATGTGTTATAAATAAAGCAGAGTGGGCCCTTGTGCCTTAGAAAAAGAAAGAAAAAGAAATAACAACAATAAGCAAAACAAAAGAAATAAAAACTGTGGACCACTATCATTGATAAGAATAGAATTAATTTTTATGTTAAATAATTTGCAAACAGAATACAGACCAATACTAACAATATTACTCAAAATGACCAAGTTGGCTTTATCCTTGAAATGAAGGAAAGTTTCAACAGACAAATGACAATAAACACAAGAAACCACATAACTGAATTTAAACACAATGTTTTTTAAGTGCAAGCACAATAAATCATATGATCATATTAACAAATGTAGAAAATTATTTGACAAGATTCGACATCTCTTCATGATAAAATTACTAAAGGATGCTTAAGTATGTACATCTAGAGAAAGCATACATATATATTAGAGATTCTATATGTGAAACTCACAGATAACAATATCCAAATTGAGGAAAAAATGAGGCAATATCACTGAAGTGAGGAAAGAGACAAGGATGTCCACTGTAACAAGTCATTTTCAATATTGAAATCAGGACTCTAGTTGAAGCATCAAGGCAAAGAAGAAAATTAAAAATAGAGAAAGAAGAAATCAAACTATCCCTATTTTCAGATGATGTGATAATATACTAAGTATCCATCCAAAAAATCCACCAGAAAACTTACAGAAATGATCCAACAATGTGACAAGATACAGAATAAACATTCACAAATAACTTTTCTATACACCACCACCAAATTAGGGAGAAGTAGATGGTGAACAAACTGCCATTTACAATAGATTTAAAGAAATTAAATATCTAGGAATAAACCTGAACAAGAAAGTAAACGACCTCTAAAACAAAAACTTTAAAACGCTAAAGTAAACATGGAATGTCATTACAGAATGGAAAGACTTCTTATGCTCAAGGATTTACAGTGCTGTAATAGTGACTGACCATTTTTTTTTCAAAAGCTATTTAAAGATTCAATGCAAAATACTCGTCTTGTTCTTCACAAAAATACAATAAATCTATCCTAAAAGTCATAGGGAATCCAGATAGTTAAAATAATCCTGAGCAAAATCAACAGTGCTTTAAGGATTACTATTCCAGATATTAAAATATATTAGAGCTAGAGTAATAAGAGGCAATATGCAGCTGACACAAAAACAGATATGGACCAATGTGCCAAAACCAGTTACCCAAACATGAGTACATATAATTTCATCCACTTAATATCTGAAAAGTACAGAAACATAAGCTGAAGAAAAGAAAGCATTTTCAGAAAATGGTGCTGGATATCTGCATGCAAAAATGAAATTAGATTTCTATCTACCACCTTGCCCCAAAAAAAAAAAAAAAAATCTACAAAGGGATCAAAGACCTAAATGTAAGACTTGAAGCATTGAATTTGCTAGATGATAACATGGCAGTATAATATGGGTGTATATGTAAGAAATGGCTTTCTGACTAAGACTCCACTAGCCCAAGAATCAAGGCCAACAATTGACAGATAGGACTTCATAATACTCTAAACCCACTATATAATTAAACAAACAAAAACAAAACAACAAAAGAAAAGAAAAACTAAATGAGGTAAAGAGGAAGAAGCCAAAAGAATGGGAAAGAACATTGTCCATTTGACAGGATACTAATGCTCTGCATATAAAAAGAACTCAATAAAAAAATTTCAAAGAAAACAAACAGAAAAAATTCATAGTGAAAGAATGAATTTGGGACTTGAACATGGAGTTCTAAGAAGAAGAAAGTGACTAAGATTTATATTTAAAAATGAATAGATAAGTAAAATATTGGGACTAGCTAGAAATTATGGATATGTAAATCAGTAAATTTTGATATTACTGAGATAATATTATCCCAGTAGGAATTATAAAGGCAAAAAAAAATAGTTACAACCAATACAACAAAAACGGATGTTGGAGGGACTCTGGGAGAAAGAGAAATTTCACTTACTGTTGGTGGGATTGCAAACTGTTGCAGATGGAGATCATCATTGAGATTATCTAGAAACTAAAAAAATCTACCATATGATCCACCTATTCTACTCACTGGCATATTCTCAAAGGACTTGACACCCTACTCCACATATACATCCTTAGCCATGTTTATTGTGTTCTACTCACAACTGTTAAAAAGTGAATATAAACTACATATTTATCAACTGATAAAATGAATAATGAAATATGTTTATGAACTATGAAGCACTACAAAGAAAGGTGAAATCATGAACTTTGCAAGTAAATGAATTGAACTAGAAAATTATCATATTCTATGAGTTCACCCAGACCAAGACAATAAACATTGCATCTTCCCTTTCATTAGAAGCCCCTAGCTTCAAATGTTAGTGTGAGTAAATATGCTGGATTAGCTATATAAAGCTGGAAAGTATAGTGTCTGTTGCTGGGGTGTTAGAATAAGGCCTTATGCATGTTTTTCAGATGCCGATCTCAAGGATCTGAGATCTGATTACTCCCCTATCTAAGGAATTTTCTGATTAAAAAATAAAAGTTGCTTATGGCTAATTAGCTGAGCAGAGAGAGAGAAAGAATTGGAAGGCAGGACTTCCTGGAAGGAAGAAAGAAACTCTGGGAAGAGACAGAGGAAGTTCTTTTCCCCAGGAAACATGGGAGGAGACTCTGGACTCAGAAGGTACAGTAAACGATGTGGCTAGTTGGGACTACTTAGCCAGGTTAACTTAGGTGATCTAGTTGAGAGTGTGGCAGCTACCAAAGTATTGAAATACTAAATAGTCTTGATGTATTTATTTTATGGACAAAAGGGCCACCCTGGGTCACAGCTCTTTTCACATGGGGACATAAGTCCCTAGGTATACTCACCTGAAGAAATAAGCTCTGGGCCTATTACAACAATGGGGTAAGAGTTTGGTGGGGGAGAGTAACGGAGAGGAGAATAGCAGTATTCAAGTGATCTGAACAGAGATATGGGGAAAAAAATACATTCTAATTTTTGAGGTGAGAATGAGATCAATAAGAACGATAATATAATATTAGGGATGTACACAAAGGTCATAAAGAATAATAATAACTATTGATGTATAAAAAAACTATGATAGATTTAATATTGTCTATAAATATGCATACATAGATTAAATGAAATTTTCTCATCTGGGCTTACAATGCTACCTCCACGAGCCAAATAGAACTTAACAAAAACCCCAAATCAAACACAATACACCTTGTTTCAGATTCTTTTTTTTTCTTTATTTTTTTATTTCTTCAAGTTACATCTCAATCGCAGTCCCCTCCCTATTCCCCCTCCAGTCCCACCCTCCCACCCTCAACCCCCCATCCTCTTCCCTTTTTTTTTTCTTTTAAGTTTAAGGTATATCTTATTTCCCCCTACAGTTTTTCCTTTCAGTCCAACAAATGGCTCTTTCTCTTATAATAATAAATACAATAGAGTACAACAGAGGTAATTAGGCCACAGTTATGAGGGTTATATGGCTTAACGTACATTCCCAATGACCAGTCCATATGTATTTGGCACCTGACTTTAACATTCTATTATCTAAACATCTCCATGAGTTTAAAGTTCTATACCTGACTCAACATTCATACTAATTGCAACACAATTTTAAAAGTATCTTCTTAGATGTATAACACTCTCTTGACTCCTAAACAACTCAAAATTTAATTATGAGACTCTATCTATCTGTTCTTCAATCACCTCAGAGACCTGAGAGAGATAAATATATCTGATTTTATAGGAAGTACAGGGTCTGCATCTTCCCAAACTAATAAATGACATACCAGTGGCTGCCTGGACAGTTCCCATTTTCTCTCCATACATTACAGCATCGCTCTTCAGTCGTTTGGCCCCGCTTCTCTGACAGACATTGATTGTAGAGCAGGGGTTATGAAGGACTTACCTACCCTGTCTTGGCAGAGCTAGGCTGTCGACTTACCTGCTTCCAGGTTTTGTCCTTTTTGGACAGCATTCTGTCTACAGTTGGAGCAAGGGGCTTTTCCTACCAAGAGATAGGCTTGTGACTAATTCAATCATCTCCCACTGGAGATTCTTCGATGCTCATCTTCTAATTGGAGGAGAATAGGGGGTGCTGTCAGGAGTTGCAGGCCTATCCTGGAGACTTCCATAACATATAAGTTTTTGAAACTGCCCATGGTTTTCTCCCAAAAGTGTAAAGTAAATCTGTATTGCTGAATACACTGAGTTTCAGAAGCAGGGTCCAGAAGGCCTTGGGCTATAACTGATCTCAATTCCTCCATGTTGAAGCATGACTAGCTTACATGGAGCCAAAATCCATCATTCAAACCTCTCAAGGGGAAAAACAACATTGAACAGTCCTACCTTGCTGTGAAGCCTATGAAACAAAGCAATAACTAAAATGGCATATTAACACTAAGGGTGCAATAGTGGCATGTATAGCTAGCTTTGTGGTAAACAACAACTTTGTAATTAGACTTGAGACTCAGTTATCAAGAGGGACATCATTCCAAGAATGTTCTTCTTGGAGAATGTAAAAGTTCTTCTTAAGAACTTTACAGCCAACATATTAATAAGGCAGCATAATCCTTGACTCACTTCTTTCGTGTACCCAGAGATAAGGGTAGTCCTCTCCTCTCATCAAAGAAAATTCCAGAACGCGGGGAAAAAAGAGCCATAAAAACCACATAGTTATTGGGCACTGTGCAAAAACCAGAGGGGATAGACCCCCCCCCCCGGGAACACTCACAGCTCCCAAGGGACTGTTAAAAGTTCCAGGGTAAGGCTCTCCCCCCGTGTCTCGCAGACACAGAAGCCACTAAACCCGGGATTCGGGAACTCCCATTTGGAGAGGCGCATGGTAAGATCGACCCCAACTCACAGCAGGCAGAATCAGAGGCCACTTGGCGATAGATCACTAGCTTACTGGGCTCCCCACACCTCAGGAAGAACTTATACCCACTTAAAAAACTTTGCGAGATAGTGGAAGTCTTAGCTAGGAACAAACAGGGAGCTCAGCGGGTGGTCCGCAGTCGCTTGTGAAGCGGAGGGCGGAGGTTCTGAGAGAGCGCGGAAAGCCAGGAACCCAAATGCGGGCGGGAGGGGCCGAATCCCGCCCACTCACGACAGCGCAGCTGGGGAGGGAGCCCAGCTGGAAGGGCCAAATCCCCGCGAACCCACGGCAGGACAACTGGGGAGAGAGCCAGGCGTGGGCGGGGCCAGGGATCTGCGCACCCACAGCTGAGCTGCTGGTGCAAGAGGACCACTCAGGGGGCCGGATGATCCGGGGCTTGGTGCACCCACAGTGGAGCAGCCATGGAGGGAGACCCGCGGCTGTGCAGACAGGGAGGGAGTCAGGCAGAGAGGCCAGACCTGTGGTGAGAAGCCTAGTGAGAAACCAGAAATCGGGACCATAGCTCTATTCTGGAAAATCCAGACATATTAGGTGTGGAGCCAGACCTTGTCAGCCTCCGTGATGACAAACAAAGCCCACAGAATCTGTGCCTGGGCAAACAGGTCCATACCATCAGAAACATTACAGGCTGATAACTCAGAGTGCAACATAGAGAAGTCTGAATTGGGAGCAGGAAAACAATCCCGGTCCATTACTCACAACCTGGGAATAGGCTGCACCAGCTCACAGTGCCTCAGGCGATTAAAACCACAATGACCCTGAAATCCCCCTGTAAGCAACGACAGATAGCCAAGAAACTCGTCCCCTGCACCAAATCATCCACTGTGCATCCAAGCACAGAAATCAACAAGAACAGACAGCTAAACGCATCCAATGGCCAAAAGTCAAAACAAAAAATAGAAATCAAGGAAATATGATTCCAACAAAGCAGAATTATCCTAGCTCATCCAATTCAGATGACTTCACACCAACAGAAACACATGAAAACGTTGACAATTCTGCATTATGGAAAGTGATAGAGTCCCTGAAAGAAGAACTTAAATCTATGAAGGAATTCAAAGAAGCCACAATTCTACAAGTCAAAACAAGGAACGACACCATTAAAGAGCTCCAAGCCAAGGTGACAAAGCTTGAACAGGAAAAGGACAAAGCAATGAAAGATTTTCATACAAAAACAAGCAAGCTGGAGAAGAAAATGTACAAAACGAACAAAACCATACAAGACATGAAAATAGAAATAGAAACAATAAAGAAAACACAGAGTTAAAAGAGGAAGTGGAGAACCAAGGGAAGAGAACAGGAACTACGGATGTGAGTATCAACAATAGGATGCAAGAGATGGAAGACAGGATCTCAGGCATGGAAGATTCAGTGGAAGAAATCAGTACAACATCCAAAGAAAATGAGAAGGCTAAAAAATCTCTCACCCACAACATCCAAGAAATCAAGGACTCAATGAAAAGATGGAACCTAAGAATTATAGGTATAGAGGAAAGAGAAGACTCCCGACTCCAAGGTCCAGGAAATATCTTCAACAAAATCATAGAGGAAAACTTCCAAAACCTGAAAAAAGAGATGCCAATAAAAATCAAAGAGGCTTACAGAACACCAAACAGATTAGATCAGAAAAGAAACTCCTCTCGCAACATAATAATTGAAACACCAAATGTACAGAACAAAGAAAGAATATTAAAAGCAGTAAGAGAAAAAGGTCAAGTCACATATAATGGCAGACCCATCAGAATTACACCTGACTTCTCCTCAGAAACTTTAAAAGCTAGAAGGGCCTGGTCAGATATACTACAAGTCCTGAGAGATCATAGGTGCCCAGCCAGACTACTTTACCCAGCAAAACTCTCTATCAACATAGATGGAGAAAACAAGATATTCCATGACAAAATCAAATTTAAACAATATCTACCCACAAACCCAGCCCTACAGAAAATCCTAGAAGGAAAATCCCAACCCAGAGAAGAAAACTCCACCCAAGAAAACAAAGGGAATAGAAAACCCCTCAGCAACTAAACCAAAAGAGGCACAGGACCACCACCTATACCAAACTAATGGGAAATAACAACCCCAGGTCACTAATATCCATCAAAATCAATGGACTCAATTTTCCAATAAAAAGACATAGGTTTACAGAGTGGATCCGCAAGCAAGACCCTTCCTTATGCTGTATAAAAGAGACACATCTAACTACGAAAGATAGACACTGCCTCAGAGTAAAGGGCTGGGAAAAGGTTTTCCAAGCAAATGGACCCAGGAAGCAAGCTGGAGTAGCCATCCTAATATCAAACAAAACAGACTTCCAACTGAAGTTAATGAAGAAAGACAAAGAAGGGCACTATATACTCATTAAAGGGAATATTCATCAAGAGGAAATTTCAATACTGAACATCTATGCCCCAAATACAAAGGCACCTACTTTCGTAAAAGAAACACTTCTAAAACTTAAAGCGCACGTCGATCACAACACATTAGTAGTGGGAGACTTCAACACCCCACACACAACAATGGACAGATCATCAAGACAGAAGACAAACAGAGAAATATTGAGTTTAACAGAGATCATGAAACAAATGGACCTAACAGATATCTACAGAACGTTTCACCCAAACACAAAGGAATACACCTTTTTCTCAGCACCCCACGGAACCTTCTCCAAA
>CAJQZJ010027982.1:2310214-2367338 GCA_907164525.1 Lophiomys imhausi | reverse complement strand
AAGAATAAATAGTACTGAATGCACCTTAGACATTCAAATATCAAAATCTCACAGAAAAACAGCTACATGTGATTATTAAATACCCTGTTATCTCAGTTGGGTCATTGTGAGAAGAGTCATTTGAATGACGCAGACTCTCCTGGCAGGGCTCAGTGTCCGTCTCCCACAGCCATGTGCAGCAGGAACAAATGTTCATTCATCCGAGGATCTACCAATCAGAGTTTCTGTGAACTTTTTATATAAATCAGAACTATACAACCCAAGAATATATGAAAATGAAATAAAAGATCTCTCATATATAAATAGAAAAAAAAAGAAAATTCCTTTTGTGACACATAGAGACCATTACAGAAACCATAATCAACCAAAATGTAGAGTTGCATAACCAAGTCTCAAGGAAAACATCTACAAAACATCTCCCTCACCAAAAGTTCAGGAAACATTGGGAAAAAGGTCATGAGAAAATTGTAAGTCACAGGATCAGGGGTTTGCTGTAAGATTTTTCTTAGCATTATCAGAAGCAACATGTCTTACCACCCTGACTTCCAACAGGAACTGAACAATGAAAACAACAGATGTGACAAAGTAGATAAGGCCAAGACAATGAGGCCTCAAGCCTATACAAAAGACTACAGGTAACTTGAATAAGTGATCTTTTCCAGAGAAAGGCAAACTAACTAGTTACCAAAAATCAAATAGTCAATCCTGATAACATACATACAAATAATATTAGGTAGACTGAACAGATTACATATATATGCAAATGCATGTACACATGTAACAACTATTAATATAAAAAAATCAGGCCATATTTTTTTAACTTTTAATTGATCCTTTGTGAATTTCACATCATACACCCCAATCATACTTATCTCTCTGTCCCTCCATATCTGCCCTTTGCCCTTGCAATATTCTCTTCAAAATAAAATTTAATAGTGAAAACAATAACATGAAAAAAATCATGCTGTGGAAGCTGCAGTGTGTCACAGTGTGTTATACAGTATACTGTTTTGTCCAAACATCTTTACCTGCTAACATTCACTTTAATGAGTTATGTCTGTAGATCAAGGGCTCTGGTTTCTGCTACATTATCAATACTGGATTCTCATTAGGGCTCTTCTCAGGTATCTCAGTTATGTTGTTGCCCTGAGTCATGGAGGTCTTGTAGTTTTGGTTCTGTCTAACAAGCTGCTTCATGTTTTCTAGCTGATCAAAGATAGCATAGATGTTGGGGTGGGTTAACTCAAGGCCCTGGATCTGAGTGTTGGTGGTAGCTGTGCTTTTTATCCCCCTCCCCCAGTTCTCCTTTGCCTGTGCCAACAGACAAAGGACAGAGATAACTCTCCAGTTTGTGGCATCCAGGAGGAGGTGGACCTAACCATTCAGGTCAGTTGTACAGTACCCATGTCACCAGGGCCAGCTCTTGGACATTGTCCTGAATGAGGCCTGGGTCATCTTTCAGCTCTCACACCTTCTGGGGCCAGGATTTTCTTATGTCTACACTGCCATACAGCCAGCAGGCAGGAGACAGGGCCACCTCTCTCACTCTTATGTCCTTGGGGTCTATAAAAGGGCCAGCTCTACTGTGCTGTCCATGCAAGGTGTGAGACTTTTCATGATTGATGCAGCCAACAAGGTTCCTGGGCCAGCTCTCCTGCCTGTCATAGGCCATAAATTTTAAAGAAAGGAAAAAAGTAAATGGGAGAATTTGGAAGGAGTAAGTAGAATGAAAAAACGATGTAATTATAGTATAATCTTAATAATTAAAAAGAAGAACAGATCTGTTGTTCTGGTCTGCTGGAAGTCAAATAATTGTTATCATTAACAAGAGATCAGAACCAATAAAGTGAAAACTTTGCTCTACTGTTCTGACTAATGCTGGTTAACTGGATCTCAGACATTAGCTATGATTAAGAAGAGACGGGCATCACTGGGTATTGTAAATCTCTAAGTATTTCCTCAGGTCAAGATACAGACATTGTTGTCTGGAGATGGTTAAATTTGCAATTTACACTGGCATGCAAATTGGGTAACTTATAAGAATTATCTAACTCGTTTTTGTTTTGGAAATATGATGATATCATGTAGAAAAACTGAACCCCTGATTAGAAGGACCAGGAGAGAACATCATTGAATTTCAGCCTCAAATGCAGTTGAGAGCCCAGGATTAAAGATGTATTGGAGAGAAGTTAAGACTTGGCACAATGTAGCATAGTTAGGATCCCTGAAGAGGTCACTTGAGAGGCTATTAGTGAATGCTCAAGCCAGTTGCAATGGATCCCCAGAGTGATGTTAGACATACATACAGGCCCCTCCATTGGATTTATGGTCAATGGGAAAAAACACTGCAACTGGACTGAGCAGCAGGATACACTTCAGGCAGATCTTCAGCGTACTGGAACTTGGAAGACAGTGGCCTCAAATTGCCAGTTTCCAAAGCCAGCTCCATACAGACATAGGTGGGGCTGTGAGAGTGGCAGAAAGGCAGGCGGCCGGATTAGAAGGCAGATTTGTTCTCCACAGGGTCCAAGCCCTGGGCACACTGTGGGATTAATATCAGGCTCCTTTGCTAGTTCTGGCCCTTCTGGCGGGAAGCCATAGCTTAAGTATATATAGTTCCAACTCCGGAAGAGTGAAGTTTTGGCCTGTGGGACACTGCTGAGCGACTCACCTTAAGGGCATGGAGTCGGGTCCTTTCAAGACTCCAGCAAGCGGTCTCAACCCTCAAACTTGGGACCTCCAGAATCCACAGAATCTGTGCCTGGGCACACAGGATCATACCAGCAGAACCACTACAGGCTGAATACTCAGTGTGCAACATAGAGAGCTCTGACTTGTGAGCAGTGAAACAATCCTGGGCCATTCCTTATTGCCTAGGAGTGGGCTGCACCAGCTAACAGTGTGTATGGCTATTAGACGCACATTGACCGTGAGAACATCTGGAGAGGATCACAAACACGGTCGGTCCCAACACATAAGCTGCAAGGGAGCTAAAACCCCTCCCAAAAGTCTGTGGCCTACCAACCTGCACTGTTATCTGTACGAACACCAGTTGTATCCCAGGAACCTACAGGAACATATCCCATCACAACCCCTCATCTCAGTCCCCAATTGCAACAAAACAGGAAGGGGTGAGCTCTGGGAGACACACTGAGAAACTCCACACAAGGCCCCATCCAGGCAGTGGGACGCAACAGATCACCAAGAAATACAACTGCTACACCAAAGCGCCCCACTTGGAACCTAACCCAGAAGATACCAGGAACAACCAAATGGCTAAAGTTCAGCGAAAAAACAGAAACAACGAAAGTCAGGGAGATATGACTCCAACAAAATACAACTATGCTAGTACAGCAAGCCTTGACCACTCACCACAGCTGAAACACATGAAAACAATGACAATTCTACATTATGGAAAGTGATAGAGTCCTTTCAGGAAGAATTTATATCTATGAAGGAATTCAAAGAGTCAAGAACTTCACAAGTGAAAGCAACAGATAATACCATTAGAGAGCTCCAAGATAAGTGGCTCAAATTGAACAGGAAAAAGACAGGGCAATGAAGATTTAAAAGATATGAAAGATATCCAGGCAAAGACAACCAAATTGGAGCAGGAAATGTACAACACGATAAAATCATTCAAGGCATATAAATAGAAATGGAAGCTATAAGGAAAACACAGTCAGAATAAAGAGTAGAAGTGGAGAATCAAGAGAAGAGAATAGGAACTGCAGATATGAGTATCAAAAATAGGATACAAGAGACGGAAGACAGGATCCCAGGCATGGATAATTCGATGGAAGAAATCAGTACAACATCCAAAGAAAATGAGAAAGCTAAAAAAGTTCTCACCCATTACATCCAAGAAATCAAGGACTCAATGAAAAGACGGAACCTAAGAATTATAAGCATAGAGGAAAGAGAAGACTCCCGAATCCAAGGTCCAGGATATATCTTCAACAAAATCATAGAAGAAAACTTCCCAAACCTAAAGAAAGAGATGCCAATAAAAATCCAAGAGGCTTGCAGAACACCAAATAGATTAGTTCAGAAAAGAAACTCCTCTTGCCACATAATAATTGAAACTCCAAATGTACAGAACAAAGAAAGAATATTAAAAGCTGTAAGAGAAAAATGTCAAGTAACATATAATAGCAGACCCAGAATTACACCTGGTTTCTCCTCAGAAACTTTAGAAACTAGAAGGGTCTGGACGGATGAGAGAAGCCCTGAGAGAACATAGGTACCCAGCCAGACTACTATACCAAGCAAAACTCTCTATCAATATAAATGGAGAAAACAAGATATTCAATGACAAAATCAAATTTAAACAATATCTACCCACAAACCCAGCCCTACAGAAGATCGTAGAAGGAAACTTCCAACCCAGAGAAGATAACTACACCCAAGAAAACAGAGGAAACAGACAACTCCACAGCAACTAAACAAAAAGAAACACAGGACAAAAACCTATACCAAAATAATGGGAAACAATAACCTCTGGTCACTAATATCCATAAACATCAATAGATTCAACTCCCCAATAAAAAGACACTGGCTTACATATTGGATCCGAAAACAAGACCCATCATTTTGCAAAAGAATCAACAGAAAGCCTACACACACATGGAAATTAAACAACTCTTTACTGGATGACAACTGGATCAAGGAAGAAATAAAGAAGGAAATCAAAAACTTCTTAAAATCCAATTAAAATGAAGGCACAACATACCCAAATGTATGAGACACAATGAAAGCTGTGCTAAGAGGAAAGTGCATACAAGTAACACATCTCACTAACAAAGATACATACTATCTCAGAGTAGAGGGCTGGGAAAAGGTTTTCCAAGCAAATGGACCCAGGAAGCAAGCTGGAGTAGCGATCCTAATATCAAACAACATAATAGACTTCCAACTGAAGTTAATCAAAAAAGAAAAAGAAGGGCATTATATTATTGTTAAAGGAAATATTCATCAAGAGGACATCTCAATATTGAATATCTATGCCCCAAATACAAAGGCATGTACATTTGTAAAATAAACTCTTCTAAAACTTAAATTGTACATCGATCCCCAAACATTAGTAGTGGGAGACTTCAACACCCCACTCACAACTATGGACAGATCATCAAGACAGAAACCAAACAAAAAAATAATGAGTCTAACACAGATCATGAGCCAAATGTACCTAACAGATATCTTCAGAACGTTTCACCCAAACACAAAAGAATACACCTTCTTCTCAGCACCTCACAGAACCTTCTCCAAAATCAACCATACAGTCGGACACAAAGATAGCCTCAACAGATACAAGAAAATTGAAATAAACCCTTGTATCTTATCAGACCACCATGGAATACAGCTTGACATCAACAGCAAAATAATCAACAGAAAGCCTACACACACATGGAAATTGAACAACTCTTTACTGTATGACTACTGGATCAGGGAAGGAATAAAGAAGAAAATCAAAGACTTCTTTAAATTCAACAAAAATGAAGGCACAACATACCCAAACCTATGGGACACAATGAAAGCTGTGCTATGAGGAAAGTTCATAGCACTAAGTGCCTTCAAAAAGAAAATTATGAGAGCTCATATTAGCAAATTAACAGCTAAACGGGGCTGAAATCAACAACTTAGAAACAAAAAGTCCTATACAAAGAATCAATGAAACCAAGAGTTGGTTCTTTGATAAAATCATCAAAATAGACAAAACCTTAGCCAAATTAACTAAAAGGCAGAGGGAAGAAACCCAAATCAACAAAATCAGAAATGAAAAGGGAATATAACAACAGACATTGAGGAAATCCAGATAATATATAGGACCTACATTAAAAATCTATACACCAACAAATATGAAAACTTAAGCGAAATGGACAATTTTCTTGATAGATTCCACCTACTGAAGCTAAATCAAGACCAGGTTAACAGATTAAACAGCCCTATAACCCCTAGGGAAATAGATACAGTCATTAAAAATCCTCCAACCAAAAAAAGCCCAGGGCCAGATGGTTTTAGCACGGAATTCTACCAGACCTTCAAAGAAGAGCTAATACCAATACTCTTCAAATTTTTTCACAAAATAGAATCAGAAAGAACACTGCCAAACTCACTCTATGTGGCCACAGTCACCCTGGTTCCTGAAACACACAAAGACCCAACAAAGAAAGAGAACTTCAGACCAATCTACCTCATGAAAATAGATGCAAACATACTTAATAAAATACTAGCAAACCAAATCCAAGAACATATCAAAAGTATCATACACCATGATCAATTGGCTTCATCCCAGGAATGCAGGGATGGTTCAACATAAGAAAATCCATCAACGTAATTCACCATATGAATAAGATGAAAGAAAAAAAAAAAAGACATGATTATCTCGCTAGTTGTGGAAAAAGCATTTGACAAAATACAACACCCCTATATCCTAAAATTTCTGGAGAGAACGGGCATACAAGTATCATATCTAGAAATAATAAAGACAATATATAGCAAGCCAGTAGCCAACATCAAATTAAATGGATAGGAACTTGAAGCATTTCCTCTAAACTCAGGGACAAGACAAGGATGGCCACTTTTGCCATATCTCTTCAATATAGTATTTGAAGTTCTCGCTAGATCAATAAGACAACTAAAGGAGATCAAGGGAATACAAATTGGAAACGAAGAATTCAAATTATCCCTATTTGCAGACGATATGATAGTATACATAAGTGACCACAAAAATTACACCGGAGAACTCTTACAGCTGATAAACACTTTCATCAAGGTGGCTATATACAAGATTAATTAAAAAATATCAGAAGCCCTTCTTTGTACAAAAAAAAAAAATTGCTGAGAAAGAAATAAGGGAAACAACTCCCTTCACAATAGCCAAAAATATCTGGGGGTTACTCTAACCAAGCAAGTAAAGGATGGATACAACAAGAATTTCAAGCCCTTGAAGAAAGAATTTGAAGAGACCATCAGAAGGTGGAAAGATCTCCCATGTTCATGGATAGGTAGGATCAACATAATAAAATGGCCATCCTACTAAAAGCAATGTATAGATTCAATGCAATTCCTATCAAAAATACCAGCACAATTCTTTATAGACCTGGAAAAAGCTATTCTCAATTACATAAAGAACAACAACAACAACAAAAAAAAAAACCAGAATAGCTTAATCAATCCTGTACAATAAAAAAACATCTGGCAGTATCACCATCCCAGATTTCAAGCTGTACTATGGAGCAATAGTAGTAAAAACAGCATGGTACTGGTATAGAAACAGACCAGTAGATCTATGGAAATGAATAATAGACCCAGAAATGGACCCACATAACTATGCCCACCTAATTTTTGACAAAGAAGCCAAAACTGCACAATGGAAAAAGGACACCATCATCAACAAATGGTGGTGGTCCAACTGGATGTCCACTTGTGAAAGAAAGAAATTAGACCCATACTTACCTTGTACAAAACATAAATCCAAGTGGATCAAAGACCTAATATAAGACTGGTCACACTATAAATCTACTAGAAGAGAAATTGGGAAAAACCCTCGAAATCATTGTCAAAGGTGACATCTTCCTGAACAGAACAATACCAGCTCAAGACCTAGACCAACAATCAATAAATGGGACTTCATGAAAGTGAAAAGCTTCTGTAAGTAAAAAAACACTGTGATTCTAATAAAACGGCAGCCTACAGATTGGGAAAAAATCTTCACCAACCCCACATCTGATAGAGGGCTAATAACCAAAATTTACAAAGAACTCAAGAAATTCAATGCCAAGAAACAAAATAATCCAATTAAAAAATGGAGAAAAGAGCTAAACAGAGAATTCACAAAGGATGAATCCCTAATGGCTGAGAGACAGTTGAAGAAATGCCCTGCATCCTTTTTCATTCATTTATTTATTTGTTTATTTCTTCAGGTTACATCTACATCATATTGTCCTCTTTCCACCACTTGCAGTCCTGCCCTTCCACCCTCTACCCTCTAACCCTTTCATTCCACTCCTTTGGAGTGTCCCTACCTATCAGTCCCCCGCCCCAGTTCAGCAATCATATGAGGGCCAAGAGCCTTCTCATACACTGGGGGTCTACAAGGCAGTACTGCCAGGGAAAAGTGCCTCATTGACAGGGAGAAAAAGAAAAAGTCTATGTCCATGTTCCCTTTGGTGCGTTGGATGTAGTACAGATATCATGTACTATATAGCTAAAATCTGACTATAAGTGAATAGATGCCATGCTCATCGTTCTGAGTCTGGGTTAGCTCACTCAGGATGAGCTTCTCTAGTTCCATCCGTTTGGCTGCAAATTTCATAATTTCATTGTTTCTGATAGCTGAGTAGTATTCCATTGTATTAAATGTACCAAAGTTTTTAAATCCATACTTTGCTTGAGGGACATCTGAGTTGTTTGAGAAATGCAATTCAAGATGACTCTGAGATTCCATCTCACACCTGTCAGAATGGCTAAGATCAAAAACTCAAATGACAGTACATACTGGTGAAGTTGTGGAGAAAGGGGAACACTCCTCCATTGCTGGTGGGCATACAAACTTGTATAACCACTATGCAAATCATTCTGGAGATTAAAAATCTTGAAATAGCTCTACCTCAAGACACAGCCATACCACTTCTGGGTATACATCCAAATGATTCCTCACCAAAACACAAGGGCATTTCCTGATCTGTGTTAATAACAGCCTTATTTGTAATGGCTAGAAACTGGAAACAAGCCAGATGTCCCTCAACTGAGGAATGGATAACAAAAAACTATGGTACATCTACACAGTGGAATACTACTCAGCCATCAGAAACAATGAGATCCTGCAATTTGCATCCAAATGGATAGAACTAGAGAAGCTTTTCCTAACCAAGGCTCAGAATGATGCACATGGCATCTATTCACTTATAATCAGATTTTAGTCATATAGTACAGCATAACTATGCTACAGCCAATGCCCCAAAGGGAATAGGAACATAGACTTTGTTACCTATCAATGAGATACTTTGCCCTAGTGCTGCTGCATTGTACACCCGGGTGTATGAGGAGGCTCTTGGCCCTCATATAACTGCAGACTGGGGTGGGGGACTAATATGCAGGGCCACTCCACTCTGGAGGATTTAAATGGGAGGGATAGGGGGAAGAGGGTGGAAGGGCAGGATTGGGAGGGGTGGAAAGAGGATACTATGATGGAGATGTAACCTGAAGTAATAAATAAAAATAAAAACCAATGAAAACAATGCATAAGCAACAATTTTTATTTTGTACAAACTTACTTACTTACAATAAAAATATATTAGCAAAAAAAAAATGTAATATCGAGTGTCTGGAGAAGAGCGTGGCTAAAGCAGATCTAGCCCAGGAGAGGATCCAGCCCATGGCTCCAGCCACAGATCAGCAGTCATGCCTGACTGCCTGATATCCAGCCTGCACGCCGACCTGTACAATCAACAAGAAAAAACCTCTCTACCACAAGAGCAAAAGTAAGTGAGATTTTTTTCCTGGAGTTTCCAACATGGTGGCACAGTGTGCACTGTAGCTGAGAGGCAGACTTTAACCCAGTCACAGCAAAGCAATTAGGAGCCAAGACTGACTGCAAACAGAACACGCGACTGTGTGTTCTCGACAAACATTGGGGCAGGTCACTCACCCTAGCACCCAATAGTTTGAGGCAGTCAGCAACAGGCACACTGAGGCCAACACCTATCTTTTGTGGAGCTCCCTACCTGCACAGTCAGCCTAGCTTCAGAACCAGAATGACTGTGTCAGAGAGGGGAGAACACAGGCCCAACCACAGCTCTACCTGTCTTTCTGAGGGGGCCTACCAGATCCCAGGTCCTCAGCGGATAGCCCCTTCCTGACTCCAATCCCCTGTATATTGATCCAATTGGGTCTCAATCAGTTGAAGAGAACAGCAGCCACTTTCCTCTCCAAGAGCAATTCTATTACAGGAACTTGCCCACCATCTGGAGGTAGACACCAGGATCTCAGGATCAGCTAATCCCTGGGGCAGGGAGTTTTCCTGATCACCAAGGTCAACTGACAAAAGAAACAAACAGACAACACCAGGATCAATCAGATGACAAAAGGTCAGAGCAAGAATATGGTAAAAAAATAAAAAATAAAATAATAGGATGTCTCAGATCCTAGCAATAATGCTACAGACAACTCTGGACATCCTAACACGATTGAACAAAGGAAAATGATCTTAATTCTATGCTTATAGTAATAATAGAAGGCCTAAGGGAGGAAATCAAATACCTCAGAGAGTAAAAACAAAGTACTGCAAAAGAGGTGATGGAAATGAATAAAGCACTTAAAGGAATGGAAGACCTGAAAAGGGAAGTTTAAGCAATGAACAAAATCCAATCCAACACATCCATAGAACCTGAAAACCTTAAGAAAAGAATAGGAACTACAGACACTAGCATCACCAACAGAATACAAGAGATGGAAGAAGGAATTTCAGGTTCAGAGGATAAAATTAAAGAAATTCATACATCTGCCAAAGAAAATGTCAAATGTAAAAAGTCCTTACACAAAACCTTCAGGAAATCAAGGACACAATGAAAAGACGAAATCTCAGAATAATAGGAATAGAAGAAAGAGAAGAGTTCCAGCTCCATGGACCAGAAAATATCTTCAACAATATAATTGAAGTGAATTTCCCAAATCTAAAAAAAGAGATGCCTATAACTGTTCAAGAAACTAACAGAACTCCAAATATATTAGATCAGAAAAAAAAAATCTTCCTGTCACATAATAATCAAAACACTTAAATGTACAGAACAAAGAAAGAATATTAAAAGCTGCTAGGGAAAAGGGTCAAGTAACATATAATGGCAAACCTATCAGAATAACACTTGACTTTTCTTCAAAAAATCTAAAAGCCAGAAGGGTATGGACAGACAACTTACAGACCCTAAAAAACCACTAATGCCAGGCCAGACTACTATTCTCTACAAAATTAGCAATCAACATAGATGGAGAAAACAAGATATTCCATGAAAAAGCTAAATTCAAACAATATCTATACACAAATCCAGCTCTACAGAAGATGTTGGAAGGAAAACTACACCCAAAGAGGTTAACTACACACAAGAAAGCACAGGAATCAAGTAGCATGTCTGTAGCTAAAACAAAAGAAAAGAAGCTCACTCACACACTATTTCCACCAACATCAAGATGGCAGGAAGTAACAATTGCTGTTCATTAATATCTCTCAACATCAATGGACTCAGTTCCCCAATAAAAAGACACAGGCTAGAACAATGGATGCGACAACAGAATCCCACATTCTCTTGCTTACAAGAAACACACCTCAGCAAAAAAGATAGGCATTATCTCCAAGTAAAGTGCTGGAAAAAATATACCAAGCAAATGGACCCAAGAAAAAAGCTGGAGTGGCAATTCTAGTATGCAACAAATCAGATTTCAACCAACATTAATCAAAAGAGATGGGGAAGGACACTACATACTCATCAAAGGAAAAATCCACCAAGATGAAATCTCAATACTGAACATCTATTCACCAAATTTAAGACCACCCACATTCATTAAAGAAACACTACTGAAACTCAAATCCCACATTGAACCTCACACATTAATAGTGGGAGACTTCAACACACCACTCTCACCAATGGACAGATCAACAATGCAGAAACTGAACAGAGAAATAATGAACCTCACAGATGTCATGAATCAAATGGACCTAATTGAAACCTACAGAACATTTCACCCCAAAACAAAAGAATACACTTTCTTCTCGGCACCTCATGGAACCTTCTCCAAAATTGATCATATAGTCGGTCACTAATCAACCCTCAACAGATACAGGAAAATTAAAATTACCCCTTGTAACTTATCAGACTATCATGGAATAAAGCTAGACTTCAATGACAACAAAAACAACAGAGTGCTTGCAAAAACATGGAAACTGAACAACTCTCTCCTCAATGACCTCTGGGTCAGGGAAGAAATAAAAAAAGAAATTAAAGTCTTCTCAGAACTCAATGAAAATGAAGGCACAACATACCCAAACTTATGGGACACATTGAAAGCTGTGCTAAGAGGAAAGTTGATAGCACTAAGTCTCTCAAAAAGAAATTGGAGAGTTCCTATGCTAGCCACCTAAAAGCACACCTGAAAGAGCTAGAACAAAAAGAAGCAAACATTCACAAGAGGAGCAGATGAGAGGAAATTATCAAATTCAGGGCTGAAATCAACAACTTAGAAACAAAAAGAACAATACAAAGAATCGACAAAACCAAGAGATGGTTATTTGAGAAAATCAACAAAATGGAAAAGCCCTTAGCTAAACTAACTAAAAGGCAGAGGGAAAATACCCAAATCCACAAAATCAGAAAGAAAAAGGGGGAAATAACAACAGACATTGAAGAAATCCAAAGAATCGTTAGGTCCTACTTCAAAAACTTGTACTCCACAAAATTGGAAAATCTAAATGAAATGGATAATTTTCTTGATAGATTCCACCTACCAAGACTAAATCAAGAACAGGTAAACAAATTAAACAGTCCTATAACCATTAAGGAAATAGAAGAAGTCATTAGAAGTCTTCCAACCAAAACAAAGCCCAGGGCCAGATGGTTTCAGCATAGAATTCTACCAGACATTCAAAGAACAGCTAACACCAATATTCTTCAAACTCTTCCACAACATAGAAACAGAAGGAATACTTCCAAACACATTCTAAGAGGCCACAGTCACCCTGATACCTAATCCTCACAAAGACCAAACAGAGAAAGAAAATTTCAGACCAATTTCCCTTATGAACATGGATTCAAAGATACTTAATAAAATACTTGCAAACCGAATCCAAGATCACATCAAAAGTATCATACACCATGTCAAGTAGGATTCATCCCAGGGATGCAGGGGTGGTTCAACATTAGAAATTCCATCAATGTAACCCACTAAATAAACTGAAAGAAAAGAATCACATGATCATCTCATTGGACTCTGAAAAATCTTTTGAAAAAATACAGCACCCCTTCATGTTAAAAGTCTTAGAGAGATCAGGAATACAAGGACCATATTTAAACATAATAAAGGCAATTTATAGCAAGCAAATAGCCAAAATCAAACTAAATTTAGAGAATCTTAAAGCATTTCCTTTAAAATCAGGGACAAGGCAAGGCTGCCCACTCTCTCTGTATCTCTTCAACATAGTACTTGAAGTTTTAGCTAGAGCAATAAGACAACTAAAGGAGATCAAGGGGACACAAATTGGAAAGGAAGAAGACAAAGTACCCCTATTTGCAGATGATATGATAGTATATATAACTGACCCCAAAGAACTCCTACAGCTGATAAACTCCTTCAGCAAGTTAGCTGGATACAAAATCAATTCAAAAAAAATCAGTAGCCCTTCTTTACACAAAAAGATAAATGGGCTGAAAAGGAATAAGGGAATCAACACCCTTCACAATAGCCACAAATAATATAAAATACCTGGGGATAACTCTAACCAAGCAAGTGAAATACCTGTATGATAAAAATTTCAAGTCCCTGAAGAAAGAAATTGAAGAAGATATCAGAAGATGTAAAGATCTCCCTTGCTCATGGATAAGTAGGATCAACATAATAAAAATGGCCATTTTACCAAAAGCAATATACAGATTCAGTGTGATTCCTATCCAAATACCAACTCAATTTTTCATAGATCTGGAAAAAACAACCCTCAACTTTATATGGAGTAACAAAAGACGCAGAATAGCTAAATCAATCATGTACAGTAACAGAACATATGGAGGTATCACCTTCCCAGATTTCAAGCTGTACTACAGTGCAATAGTAATAAAAACAGCATGGTACTGATATAGAAACAGACCAGTTCACCAATGGAATCGAATTGAAGACCCAGAAATAAACCCACACACCTACAGTCACTTAATTTTTGACAAAGAAGCCAAAAAAAAAAAAAATGGAAAAGAGAAAGCATCTTCAAGAAATGGTGCTGGTCCAACTGGATGTCAACATATCGAAGATCCACTTATCACCCTGTACAAAACTTAAGTCTAAGTGGACTAAGGAACTCAACATAAATCCTGACACACTAACATTAATAGAAGAGAAAGTGGGGAAAATCCTTGAACTCATTGGCACTGGTAGCAACTTCCTGAATAGAACATCAATGGCTCAGGCACTAAAACAAACAATCAACAAATGGGACCTTATGAAATTGAAAAGCTTCTGTAAGGCAAAGGACAATGTCCTTAGAACAAAACGGCAGCCTACAGCCTGAGAAAGGATCTTCACCAACCCAACATCTGACAAAGGGCTAATATCCAAAATATATTAAGAACTGAAGAAATTAAACACCAAAAAAATCAAAAAACCCCATCAATAAATGGGGTACGGAGCTAAACCGAGAATTCACAGAAGAGGAATCTCTAAAGGCCAAGAGGCATTTCAAGAAATGTTCAAAATCTTTGGTCATCAGGGAAATGCAATTTAAAACAACTCTGAGATTCCATCTCACACCTGTCAGAATGGCTAACACCTATCAGAATGGCTAAGATCAAAAACTTAAATGATTGCACATACTGTGAGGATGTTCAGAAAGAGGAACAATCCCCCATTGCTGGTGTGACTGCAAACTTCTGCAACAACTTTGGAAATCAATCTGGAGATATCTTAGAAAATTGGGAATAATTCTACCTCAAGACCAGCCATACCCATCTTGGACATATATCCAAAATATTTGACATGAAACCACAAGGACATTGCCTCAACAATGTTCATAGCAGCTTTATTTGTGATAGCCAGAAACTGGAAGCAACCCAGATGCCCTTCAACTGAAGAATGGATAAAAAAAAAAAAAAACTGTGGTACATTTATACAATGGAATACTACACAGCTATCAGAAATGAGGAAATCATGCAATTCAAAAACAAATGGATGGAGCTAGAAAAGCTCATTCTAAGTAAGCTGATGCAGTCCCAGAAAGATAAACATGGTATATATTCCCTTATAAATGGATATTATCCATGCATTACAGGATAACTATCCTACAGCACACACCCAAATAGAGAGGAACCTAGCATATCTATCCTAGGAAAAACTTTACCCACCACTGAGTCATGGAACCTGCTGCAGGTTAGTGGAACACCATACCCTAGATTGTAAAATGTAAAGCCCCAGTACAAGTGGAAGCTCTTGGCCCTCACATGAATGAAGACCTGAGGGAGTTTGATATTTGAGGTCCCACCTCATCTGAGTAGAAGGAGAGTATCAAGTATAAAAACAAGGAGGGAGGGAGAAAGGGAGGAAGTGAGGGAAGGAAGGAAGGAGAGAGGAAGGGAGGGGCCAGGAGGGGAGGAGGGAGGAAACTATGTTCTGGAAGTAACTTGAGAAAACAAAATAATAATATTTTAAGAAAAGAGTTAATAAGATTGAAAATATAATAAAAATACAATATAAAATTTTCAAACTATAGTTTAACAAAGGTATACTTGCCTTACTGGCATGAAAGGAAAATGGCCTTAATTTTATATTAGAATGTTAGACTGCATGTAGCCACATAGATTACAAAAACTTGATAGAAGCTTAAAAGGTTTGTTTTTGTAGATGTATAGGATATTTTCATGGTTTGGCATTAAAAAACAGGTAACAGGTTTAAAATACTTTAAATAAATTAAAGGTTACTGCTGTTCAAAACTTGAAATCCAAGTTTTCGTTGGATTTTAAGAAGTCTTTGATTTCCTTCTTTATTTCTTCCCTGACCCAGTGGTCCTCTAGTAAAGAGTTGTTCAATTTCCATTTGTGTGTAGACTTTCTGTTGATTCTTTTGCTATTGAAGTCCAGCTTTATTCCATGTTGGTCTGATAAGATACAAGGGGTTATTTCAATTTTCTTGTATCTGTTGAGGCTATCTTTTTGGCCAACTATGTGGTTGATTTTGGAGAAGGTTCCATGAGGTGCTGAGAAGAAGGTGTATTCTTTTGTGTTTGGGTGAAACATTCTGTAGATATCTGTTAGGTCCATTTGGTTCATGATCTCTGTTAGACTCATTATTTCTCTGTTTGGCTTCTGTCTTGTTGATCTGTCCATAGTTGTGAGTTGGGTGTTGAAGTCTCAAAACTTTGGTTTCTAAACATCCAAGAGTTGAAAAAAACTTGGAGCTAAGGTAAAATACATGAAATGCATGGTGCTTTAACTCTAGCAGAGACAGGAGGATAACTATAGAGTTAGTTGTCTTATAAATTCTTCAGTTACAAGAAACAGGGTGGTGATGGTGCATACACTTAATCCCATCATTTAAAAAGGTTACATCCTTAATCTGAACACACTAGAGGCAGAAATCAGCAGATCTCAGAGCCCAAGGTCAGATTGACAACAAAACAAGCTCTAAATAGAGAAAAAACTTTGATCCAGGGCAGGTGGAGCACATCTTTAATCCCATCAATTGGGAACCACATGTCTTTGATCCCAATACATAGAATGCAGAGATAGGCACATAGGATTTGGAAGGATTTAAATTTAAAAGCTACTTACAAAAGGCATACTGAAATTCAAACAAATTGTCCTTTGAGATCTCAAAATATATACCCAACAGGTTTTTTTAGCTCCAAAATATCAAAGTAATTTCTTCTTTAATCTGAATTGAAAAATAATACTTTTTATATTGTCAAAAATCAAATTTGCTTCAGGAAAAATATTACCTGACACTCCCCCCCCCCAAAAAAAATGTACTGTTCCAGAGTTAGGATTAGGGTAGGGCTCTGTTCTTATCTTTCCAGGAGATTTAAAGCATCCATCCCAGGAATCCAGAGACAACTGGACAACTGAAACATCAGAGGAAAACAGATCAGACACCAAAGAAGACAAGTATTCCAGACAATCCAGCCTTGCAAACTTCCTCAATAGGTGTTTCCTCAAAAGTCTACAACCACAACAACTCAAAATCGCTAAGATTGTTCAGCACCACAGACTGCTCCAGCCAGAACGTCAGTAAAACCCTGAAGTTCAGCTTCTGTCTATGAACTTCTTAGGGCATTTAAATAGCTCAGCACAAAAGGACTGAACATCAAATGGTTCTATTAACATTTTTAACCATTTTTCCATTCTTATTTGGGCCTCAAGCAGGTTTACTACATCCCAATACAGCAGGAAGTCATTTTAAGAGAGCAACATCCCATCCCCAGAATGTGGGGAGGGTGTTCTTCCCCCTTTGGTCATTTGATGGATAATAGAAAATCTTCTTATTTAGGGGAAGAGATTACAAGCTATTAAATGGTCTTGTTAAATAGGTTTTGGAGGATAGACCCAGGGAATTCTCCCTTTTTCTTTTCTGCATCCTTCTTTCTCTCTTTTGTAGGAGTGAACAGACTTGAGAAAAAATGGGACATAGACTTAATACAGGAAAGATCAAGAAAAAAGGATAGATTATTGAATATGCCCTTATACCTTTCTTTATTGATACAAAATTAATATTATAATGGGCTATATCGGTATTGATCTTTGTATATTGATACAAAATTAAGGGTAATGCCTTTTACAGGTATTGTACCTAGTAATGCTTAAAAATGAAATGTGAAGTTTCGGCCTTTTGCTACCAACTGTCATAAACTGGTTAGGGTAATTAACAAATGCAAACTAATAGTCATTCAAGCTTGTCATTTTGTTAAGTACTACAACAGTCTATCACAGTTATTTTCCAAGCTAATCATAAATCAAATTGCTAAGAGACAAGCAACATTTGCTTTTCTAAATATAAGAGATAGATAGGGCATCTTCAAAAACCTCAAGAGATCTGAGGAATATGGCATTCAAAGATGTTTCCTTAAGAATTTTGGATATCGAGACATGTCAGCTCCTGACAGCACCCTCTATTCTACTCCAAGGAGAAGATGAGCATAGAAGAATCTCCAGTGGGAGTTGATTGAATTAGTGACAAGCCTATCTCTTGGCAATAAAAACCACTTGCTTCAACTGTAGACAGAATGCTGTCCAAAAAAGACAAAACTTGGAAGCAAGTAAGTCGACAGCCTAGCTCTGCCAAGACAGGGTAGGCAAGTCCTTCATAATTCCTGCTCTACAATCAATGTCTGTCAGAGAAACGGGGCTAAACAGCTGAAGATTGATGCTGTAACGTATGCAGAGAAAATGGGAACTGTCCAGGCAGCCACTGGTATGTCATTTCTTAGTTTTGGAAGCTGCGAGCCCTGCACTTCCTATGTACTCAGATATATTTATTCCTCTCAGGTCTCTGAGGTGGTTGAAGACTAGATAGCTAGGGTCTCATAGTTAAATTTTGAGTTGTTTAGGAATCAAGAGGGTGTTCTGGATCTAAGAAAATGTTTTTAAAATGGTGATGCTAGTTAGTATAAAAGCTGAGTTAGATATAGAACTTTAAACTCATGGAGATGGTTAAATAGTAGAATGTTAAAGTCAGGTGCCAAATGCATATGGACTGGACATTGATAATGTATGCTAAGCCATGTAACTCTCATAACTTTGGTCTATTTATTTCTGTTGTTTCGTATTGTATTTCTTGTTATAAGAGAAAGAACCATTTGTTGGATTGAAACGGGGAGCTGTTGGGAGGAAAAAGATATACCTTAAACTTATAAAAAGGAAGAGGATGGGGAGTTGAGGGGGCAGAGGTTGGGAGGGTGGGACTGGAGTGGGGAGTAGGGTGGGAATTGTGATTGAGGTGTAACTTGAAGAAATAAAAAATAAATTAAAAAATTAAAAAAGAATGTAATATAGAAAACACAATTCCACCATCAAATACTATCCATTCAGCATAGATATTGGGCAAGTATTTCCTTTAATCTTGGACATATATTGCTTACTTTTTTGTAGATTTACATTTTATTTACTTGTAGAAATACTACAAAGATTATATACAATCTAAAATTTGTATTATGCATATCAATTTTTAAAATATTTCTGATACTTATTTTCTTACTGCCTACATAAATTTGCAATCCCATCGATATTGAATGAGAGTGTCTTTTCCATTCCATACTACCATCACGCATTGGCAGCTTTTGTTTCCTAACTGAGTTTACATGAAGTATCAATATACATTTAATTTAAATTTCCCTAACTTGTAAGGTTGGTAAAGACTTTTAAAGATATTTCTTGAGGTACACGCAATAGGAGGGATTACATGCCTTTTAATGTAAATAGCCAACTGTCCATACCTTGAAGGTCATTGAGCCTAGAGAAGAACCTATTGCTGCAACTTTAAAAATCAGCATTATTTCTCACTACTATAAAGTACTTATTCTTATAGTTACATGTAGGTATAGCTTTCACTTCTTATAAAGAAGCTTTTTTTTGCCTCAGATGGAGACTTCTTTTTAATCCATAATTAGTTATGGCAGAGACTAAAGCATTTGCTGCTGAACTCTAATTGATGCATGTGTAATCCATTCACATCAACGGGTATAGGGAGAAGTGTGGAATTGAGGATGAAAGATGGTAGAAACTAGAGAACCAGAATATCTGCCATGAAGCAGTGTCTTCTCTGTATAATAGGGAAGTTGTCCTGATGAAATCTCAACAATCTTCTTGTCTAAACAAGGTGTGTGCAATAAGAACACCAGCTGACATTCCAATGTGGATGGGGATACTCTCACAAGGCCCCATCCTAAATGAAGAGCTACAGAAAATTAACGGATGCTAAGAGCAGGAAATTCAGTATTCTCCAATAATGTTCTCCATATTCACTTATTCCATATCAAGTAGTCTACTCTACACACATGTGTATCACTAAATAGTCATATCTGGTTACCCTTCTTGGCATTTGTATGTGTGTGTGTGTGTGTCTGATACATTGTATAAATGTATTAATGTTCAGATAAAAACATTGTATGGGATTCTAAGAAACAGTAAAAAATATTTAAATTTTTAAAGTCTTTAAATATTTTAATGTTTTACTATATTTTGAAATTTTCATACAATGTATTTTTATTATATTCTTTTCCTTCATTTAAGTCCTTCCAAATCCTCCATCACTTCCATACCCACCCAAATGTATGATTTTTTTCTCTTTAATAAAATGAAGTACAATTGTGTTAACTGACTACTTCTGAGAATATGTCCTGCCTTAGAGTCATATATTAAATGTTATTCCATGGATGAAAATTAATTTTCCCTACCCCAGCAGCTATCAGTTGTAAATAAATTTTTGATGAGGGGATGGGATTTTTAGCCACTAGCATTTTGTCTGGCTTGGTTAGTACAACTCTACATATTGTGACATTCTTTGTGAATTCATGTTACCTTTTACTTTATAAGGTTTAACTCTTTGCATATTCAACATTTACCATTGAATATTTTATTTCTTCCTTTTTATAAGAATAAATTTCAATAAATAGTATAATATCCATTATGGACTAGAGAATGGTTACTGGAAGGATTCAGTTAGACTAGCAAAGTTACTCATTATTTAACTTCAAAAACTGTGAGTAGACATTTGTTTTGAGCAATATGATCATTATTAAAATGCATGAACAGATAGAAATCAAAAGTATGTACATGTCCAAATAAGGCATCAAATTGTGTGTGGTGAGACTCACATGTGAACTCAGACTTGAGAAGATGAATTAGTATAAACATAAATTCAAGGAAAGATATATCTAGCAAGTTATAACACAGTGATATAACCTAGGGAGAATCTGTTGTAAAACAGTAACCAATGCTTTAATCTCACAGATACAGTGCTACTTATAGCAACATGGATTAACACAATTTTTTACATTATTTGAAAAAAAATCAAAATTCTTATGGAAGAGTTGCAGAGAATGCACCTGGGTGTCAAAAAATAAAAGTGCACCACTATTAGTGTTTCTAAAAATGTTAACACTCATAACAGTCCTTTGATGGCTATTCTTTTTGTCCTGTGAAGCAGGAAATAATTAGATGAAATGATCCCTTGAGGATGCGTTCTTTTGTTTAATGCTGCCTGAGTGTTCTCATGAAGTAGAAATAATCTACCCAGTTTCAAAGATCTGTAAAAAGAATATGTAAATCAGAAAAAAAATGACTTGAGCCAGATGGACTGGACAGCAATAGAACAATCTCCTAATTATCAAGAAAATAAAAACAAGAGTTAGCAACCCATAGCCTTGACCTGAACAAGTCCCCTGCTTTGACAAAAACAGAGATGACTGTGTTCCTGTATTTTCTAGAAAGCATAATCATTGTATAATCAATACAAGACAATTGTTCTTAACCATGTGGAACAAAATTAATTTCTCAATTATGAAACAACAGATTGTGATAAGCCTCCCTAGCATTTAGGTATAGGAAAAACAGGTAATTAAGTTTATTGTTGCAGAGTCTAAGGAAAATTTTTAAATAATATGTAGTTTGGGTGTGCATATGTATAGTAAAAGATAGAAACATTTAATGATGATGATCTTTCTAAAGATTACAAAGAAAACAAAGAAAGTTCTTGCAAAGTACAATTATACTGTATTTAAGTGATAATCTTGCTCAAAAACAGCCCTTAAACACATCACACATGGAAATTGGTAGTTGTTGATGATAATTCTTATGTTCCTTTTTTGAAGTCCTTGTCATTGCAATTTTACTTGATTTCTATATTGCTAAAATTTCAGTGTGCATATTCCTGTGTGTGTGAGAGACATAGACAAATATGAAGACAGAGGGAGAATACCTTTGTGGATAAATTGAAAAATTCTCAACTGTACTCCTCCTCATGGGATCTATGAATGGAACTCAGCTTCTTAGGCATAATGACATGACAAGCATATAAACACCTCTATTTATTAAGCAATCTCACTAGCATCAATTTTTTTTAATTTTTATTTATTACTTCAAGTTACATCTCCATTACAGTCCCCTCCCTCCACAGCTTCTGGTCAAATCCTCTCCCCTTCTCCCCCTTCTCCCACCTATCCTATTCCTCCAGCATGGGTTGCCCCTACATATCAGCCCCCCTCAGTTCAACAGTCATATGAGGGCTAAGAGTTTCCTTTTGCACTGAGGGCCTACGTAGCAGCTCCACTAGGGCAAATTATCCCACTAACAAGTAAAAAAAAAAAAAAAAAAAATCTGTGTTCCTATTCTTTCAGTCTGGTGGTTGTAGGATATTTATCCTGTACTATATGTCTAAAATCAAGTTATAAGTGGTATATGCATCTTTCTGAGTCTGGGTTAGTTCACTCAGGAAGAACATTTTTAGATCTGTCCATTTGGCAGAAAATTGCATGATTTCCTTGTTTCTGATGGCTGAGTATTATTCTATTGTGTATATGTACCACAGATTTTTATCCACTCTTCTATTGAGGGACATCTGGATTGTTTCCAAGTTCTAGCTATTACAAATAAGGCTGATATGAACATAGTTGAGGAGATCTTTTTGTGGTTTGGTGAGGAATCATTTTGATGTATACCCAGGAGTGGTATGATGGGTCTTGAGGTAGAGCTATTCCAAGTTTTCTAAGACATCACCAGACTGATTTCCATAGTGGTTGTACAAGTTTACACATCCACCAGCTATGGGGGAGTGTTCCCCTTTCTCCACAATTTCACCAGCATGTGTTGTCTCTTGGGTTTTTGATCTTAGCCATTCTGACAGATGTGAGATGGAATCTTGAGTTGCATTTCTCTGGAGATTAAGGATGTTGAGCATTTCTTCAAGTGTCTCCTGGCCAATAGAAATTCCTCTTTTGTCAATTCTAGGTTTAGCTCTGTATCCCATTTTTTTTATTGAATTATTTAGTTTCTTGGTGTTGAATTTCTTGAGTTCTCTATATAGTTTGGATATTAGATGTCTGTCAGATGTGGGGTTGGTAAAGATCTTTTCCCAATCTGTAGGTTGCAGTTTTGTTTTAATGACTGTGCCCTTTGCCTTACAGGAGCTTTTCAGTTTCATGAAGTCCCATTTATTGATTGTTGTGAGTAGAGCCTGAGCTATTGGTGTTATGCTCAGGAAGTTGTGACCTGTGCCAATGAGTTTGAGACTTTTCACCACTTTCTCTTCTATTAGATTTAGTGTGTCAGAATTTATGTTAAGGTCTTTGATCCACTTAGACTTAAATTTTGGGCAAGGTGATAAATATGAGTCTATTTGCATTCTTGTACATGTTGCCATTCGGTTAGACCAGCACCATGTATTGAAGATGCTTTCCTTTTTTCATTATACAGCTTTGGCTTCTTTGTCAAAAATTAAGTGACCATAGGTTTGTGAGTTTATTTCTGGGTCTTCAATTTGATTCCATTAATCAAGTGGTGCGTTTATATATCATTAACCTTTTAGAAAAGGACCAAAAAGATTTTAAGAACCAGGGGAATAAGATGGCTTTTTATAATGTAGATAATGTCTTTATTATATGTCAGGGAAACCACATCTATGAAATCTTAAAATATGATCACCTGGGCAAGACCTGTAAAAAGACAATATCTGTTGACATGCCAATTTGGATGGGGGAAATATCACAAGCCTTTACTCTTATAGACATATACTTCTAAAGATAATGGCTTCTGAGAGAGTGAGAACCACTCTTATCCAGGAACAAGATCACTGAGAAGTTATCTAATCCTGTGTGGTCAACATTAAACAATAAGTGTTCAAACCAAAGTAAGTGCACTCAGCAGTCTCTATTTATATATGCACACACATATATGTACACACATATGTATGTAATATGTGAACTTTTATATAACTGTATATAACAATATTAGTTAAGGTGAAAGTGTTCTTTAATTTGAGAGGGACTGGAAGGGCATGGGTAGAGTTACAAAGAGGGAAGATGGTGTTTACATGATGTAAATACAGTACTAGTGTGTGAAATTCTATATGAATATTTAAACTAAAAATATCAGATTTGTAGAGAAGTCAAGACAGATATAAGCTCCCTATGTAGTTACATGCAACTTAAAACATAAAAAACTAAAAACTTACAAAATCACAGTAATGATAATATAAGTAAATATAAGCAAAATATAACATAGATAGTATTAGACAATAATTAAATGTTTTCCTGATTGGGATGACAAAATTTTTTCATCTATTGGATTGTATTCTATATTAGCCTTCACTTTTGAAAGGAGGAGGGGAGGGTGCTAATTTTAGCATTCCAAATAGCCAATATGTACTGCCCAAACTATAATGATTTCTTTGAAATAGTTTTAATAGTCAAAATTCTGTTATCAGAAGTGCACCTTATCCCTCACATCCCTCACATGCTATTTCAAACTTCCAATCTTAATGTCTGATTTTTTTTCATACATGGACAAACACACACACACACACACATACACACACACACAAACATTCATTGAAAATGGTCTTAGAGAGGAGAGGTACTTGTGGCATCTTAAGTATACCTTTGTTGAACAATCATATAAAGTGTCCATTGTCATAGAATATGTGCAGAAATCTCATGGATATTATCCATGTAATAGAGAAAAAAAGCAGTATCTGCTGGTCTCAGCTTCAATTTTGAATGCTTCCCTTCTGGTTTTCCTCCAGCAGATAATGTATTGTAGCTTTTCCCCCATGCAGGACTTATTTAGGCTTTGACTGAGTGTCAACATTCCAGACCTCACTTAAGCTCTCATGAAGTCTAGTTGTTAAAGCATTTCCTTGGGATCTATCAGTGCAGATGGTGGTGGGAACAACATGTAGCACCTGTTCACCAATAACTGATTTACAAATTTGTGTAGAAACTCCTTGTTTTGTGTTTTCAATTTTATATTATATGTGCAGAATATGTTGTATTTTTACTATAATTGTTTTTTCCCTCTTGCCAGAAATACTACTTGGAATCCTCCGTAATGTTTCCTATAAGTTCACATTGTCTATTTTATCTATGTTTTGTTTCTCCACTTTTCTCAGTAACCAGATAATTAAATTAATACCCAAAAGAACATATATATGATGATAGTTTCTCAGATTTTCAGCTCACTATCTTCCTATTGTAGTTGCATGTGTTTGAATAAATAGATACATGCATGCATGCATTTATTTTAATATACATTCTCACTCAGTATCCCATACTTCCCCATAGCATGCATGTTCTATTGCCAAGACAGGGATAAACTCATGGTGATATCCTGCCTTTCACTCCATGGTGCTATATTTACAAGTTTTAGCAAATACACATGTAGTACACCACGAGTCTTAAAACTAATAGGAGATGTAAAAATAAAAAAAAGAAGGGAAGAGGATGGGGGGGTTGAGGGGGAGGAGGGTGGAAGGGTGGGACTGGAGGGGGGAGTCGGGAGGGGATTGTGATTGAGATGTAACTTGAAGAAATAAAAAATAAATTATTAAAAAAAATAAAAAAATAAATTTTGTTATATGTATATTTTCAAAAACATGTGGATATTATTGTATTTATTTTATCATAATATAAATAAAATGTTCTATAACAATAGAAGGGTTAAGGGTACATTAAAATATACAATATTTTTTAATATTTATTTGTTAATTCAAGTTACATCTTGATGGCAGCCCCACTCCTCCTCCCCTCCCAGTCCCAATTTTCTACCCTCTACTCTCTCTGCAATCTATTCTTCTCCTTCAGTGTAAAGGCCTCCACATATAAGCCCCCCCTCAGTCACATGAGGGCTAAGAACTTCCTCTGCTTCTGGGGCCCAATATGCCAACTCAGTTAAGATGAAGTTTTCTAATAAAAGATAACAAAGTCCAACTTAAAAACATCTTCTTAGACCTAGAACATTCTTTTAATTCCTAAACAATTTAAAATTTAACTGAGAATATAACTAGAGTGTATTCAACCACATCAGAGACCTGAGAAGAATAAATATATGTGATTGTACAAGAAGTGCAGAGCCAGCAGCTCCCAAAGTTGATAATGCAAGTTCGGATGGAAAATGAGTTAGGTATACAACTTTAAACTCGTGGAGATAGATAATAGAATATTAATATCAGTTACCAAATATGTATGGACTGGATATTGGGAATGTATGTTATACCTTATAATTTTCATAATTGTGCCATAATTATTAAAAAAAAAGAATTGTGAGTTCTTGGAGAAGGGGATGAGGGAAGGAAGGTGGATATGGGAGGGGTGGAGAGAGGAGACTGTGATGGAGATTTAACTTGAAGTAATAAATAAACATTAAAAAAAGAAAAAAAAAGATAATGAAGTCCATCACTGGGATGCCTATCCCCCACTTGTTAAGCGATCTGTATGAAGACAAAGTTGCTCATCATTTACATTTATATATGGGGGACTAGGTCCATTCTAAGCCTTTTTCTTTGTTTGTTGTTGGTTTTTATTAGCATTTCATTATCTATAAACCTCTAGGGAGCTAGAGTAGTTAGTTCTGTTGATCTTCATGTGTTGATCTTGATCCCTCCAAGTCTCTATTCCTCCTGTTTCTTATATAGGGATCCCAGAGCTCCACCTAATGTTTGACTGTGTGTCTCAACCTTTACTTTCTTCTGCTACAGAGTGTCATTTCTCATAGGATAGTTATGCTAGGTTCCCATTCCTTTGGGTCTGTGTGTTGTAGGATTATTGTCTTGTCCTACATGTCTAGAATCCACTTATAAGTGAATACATGCCTTGTGTATCTTTCTGGGTCTGGGATAGGTCACTCAGGATGAGCTTTTCTGGTTCCATCCATTTGTTGCAAACTGCATGGTTTCCTTGTTTCTGATAGGTAAGTAGTATTCCATTGGGTAAATGTACACAGTTTTTTTGTTCACTCTTTGATTGAAGGGCATCTGGGTTGTTTCCTGTTATGTTTCCTAGCTATTACAAGTAAAGCTGCTATGAACATGGCTGGGCTGATGTCTTTCCAGTTTGGTGAAGACCTTTTAAGTGTATGCCCAGGAGTGGAATGGCTGGGTCTTGAGTTAGAATTTTCTCAGTTTTCTGAAATATAACAGACTGATTTCCAAAGTTGTTGTACAAGTTTGCAGTCCCAAAAGCAATGGAGGAGTGTTCCTCTTTCACCACATCCTTGCCAGCATGTTCTGTTACTTGAGTTTTTGACCTTAGCCATTCTGACAGGTGTGAGATGGTATCTTAGTGTCATTTTGAGTTGTATTTCCATGATGACTAAATATGTTGAGCATTTCTTCAGGTGTCTCTTGGCTTTTAGAGCTTCCTCGTTTGTGAATTCTTGGTTTAGTTCTGAACCCAATTTTTTATTGGATTATTTGGTTTCTTGGTGTTTAATTTCTTGAGTTCTTCATATATTTTGAATATGAGCCCTCTGTAAGATGTGGATTTAGGGAAGACCTTTTTTCCTATCTGAAGGCTGCAATTTTGTTCTAATGACAATGTTCTTTGCCTTGCAGAAGCTTTTCAGTTTCATAATGTCCCATTTACCGATTTCTGATTTTAGAGCCTGAGCTACTGGTGTTCTGTTCAGGAAGTTGTCACCTGTGCCAATGAGTTCAAGGCTTTTCCCCACTTTCTCTTCTCTTAGATTTAGTATGTCCTGATTTGTGTTTATGTCTTTGATCCACTTGGACTTAAGTTTGTGCAAGGTGATAAATATGAGTATATTTTTATTTTTCTTCATATTGACATCCAGTTAGACCTGCATCATTTTTTTGAAGATGCTTTCTTTTTTTCCAGAGTATGGTTTTAGCTTCTTTGTCAAAAATTAAGTGATCATAGGTGTATGGGTTTATTTATAGCTCTTCAATTCAGTTCCATTGTTCCACCTGTATGTTTCAATGCCAGCATCATGCTGTTTTTATTACTATTGTTGTGTAGTACAGCTTGAAGTCAGGGATGGTGATACCTCCAGATGCTTTTTATTGTACAGGATTGATTTAGCTATTCTGGATTGTTTGTTTGTTTGTTTTGTTTTGTTTTGTTTTTCCTTATGAAGTTGGGAATTTTTTTCAAAGTCTGTAAAGAATTGGATTGATATGATAGGAATTGCACTTAATCTGTATATTACTTTTTTTGTAGGCTGGCCATTTTTGTTATGTTGATCCTACCTATCCATGAGAACATAAATTATTGCATGAACAAAATAAAATATGTCTGCTATTCAATAACAGGAAACATTGATTTTTACTTTTTGTAATTAATTTATCTAAATGTATTTTTCTGCAGAAAACCTATTATACATGGAGTGGGAAAACTCTGATTGAATAAATTTCTGATAAACATGTACTGTTGGCATGAATATGATTATTTTAGGAATCCCAGAGTCTCAAACTCATGGAAGAATACCAAAGCCTTCTCTACATGGTGAGTTTCAGAGGCATGGAAAAAGTCTTCCTCTGATCTAAATATGAACGTTGACAGTGTGTGGAGAAATGACCCTTGTAGATTTCTCCTTTGGACATTTATGGCCTCAAGACAGCTTCCCTACAGAGATTGATCTAATTGAGATTACCTAAAATATTTCCCTTTGATCCACTTGTAAACCACAAACCTTGCCTCCTCATTTATATCTGTATGTCATAACCCCCTTTGTGTTCAGCCACATGCAATAAACTACGTTCATGCTCAACTCTATATAATAAGCACAATGAACTTCAAAAGTGTTGCAGTTTCTCTGTGAGAGATCATAGGCCTCCCATACCTGGGCTTCTTGTGTGTTCATTTGTCTGTCTTTTCTTCATTCTCACACTTTACTCAATTAAACTTTGTCTTCGAAATTATGCAAGGTCATGGCATATTATTTTTATGTTAAACTAAGAAACCAATAATATGATTTCTAATGATATATGCTATAAACATAGTTTAGTGTATTATTCAAGTTATCAGAGCAGATTTGTCTTGCATTCAATCCCAACTAACACAGTGCGCCATAATTAGACAATGCACAAAGCATTGAGCAATCAGCTCTGAATGGGAGGTCTTCATTGGGCCCCTGCCGTCAAGGTCCAGAAATCTACGTGAAATAGAAGGTGAAAATATTTAAGAGACAGAGGTAGTGAACTACTCCAAAAAAATAGCATTTTCTAGTCACTGAATGACTGATACACCTGAGACTCAGAGAGATTCTGATAGTGTTAATAACATCCACAAATGTTCAATAGAGACAACTTCAAAGCACAGAGAAGGAAGAATGGTACCAAAGTTCAACCCCTATCAAAATATGTTTTCTAACTGATTTTGGTTGAAAGAAAGGAAAATCAGTATTCTTCAGTGAATTAACTGGTATATCAACCACACACCAGGGAAGGCCTCATGCTCAGTAGTAGTTTACCAATGCAAAATGAACTTCATGGTTTTTGTTTATATGTGCTTCTTTTGGGGGAGAATGTTGTTGTTGTTAAGAAAGAAAAAGAACATAATCTTGGGTGGGTAGTGAAGGACAAGCATCTAGCAGGAGTGAGGGGAGGAGAACAAATCAAGATATATCATATGAATTTTCTAAAAATAAAAAAAGTGATGATAATTAAGAGATGCAAACTAAGAGTCATTCAAACATGCCATTTGGTTAGGTACTTGCATAGTTTATCACAGATGTTTACTAAGTTAATGAGAAATCAAGTTTCTAAGAGACAAGCAACATTTGCTTATCCAAATATACAGAGATAGAGAGGTAGTTTTCAAAATCTCAAGAGATCTGCAGAATTTGGCATTCAAACTTACTTTTTTATGTAATTTATTTTTTATTTCTTCAAGTTACATCTCAGTCACAATCCCTTCCCTACTAACCCCTACTGTCCCACCCTTCCACCCTCTTCCCCCTCAACCCTCCATCCTCTATCCTTTTTTTTTTCTTCAGTCTAAGGTAGATCTTTTCCCCAAAAAAGCTTCCCCTGAAGCAAATTTGGTTTTTTGACAATATATAAAGTATTATCTTTCAATATGGATTAAAGAAGAGATTATTTTTTTTTATTTTGGAGCTAAACAAACCTTTAGTGTATATATTTTAAGATCTCAAAGGACAATTTGTTTGTATTGAGCAGGCCTTTTGTAAGTAGCTTTTAAACTAAAATCCTTCCAAGTCCTGTCTGTCTCTGCATTCTAAGTATTGGGATCAAAGACCTGTGGTTCCCATCTGAAGGGATTAAAGATGTGCTCCACCACCCCTGGATCGAAGTTTTTCTCTATTTAGAGCTTGTTTTGTATCAGGCTGACCTTGAGCTCTGAGATCTGCCTGTTTCTGTCTCTAGTGTTTTGGGATTGAGGGTTTATTCTTCTTGAATGATGGGATTAAAGGTGAGAACCATCACCACTCTGTTCCTTGTAACTCTAGAATTTATAAGACAACTAATTCTATAGTGTTCCTCCTGTCTCTGCTGAAGATAAAGGCATGGGCTAACACAACGCATTTCATGTATTTTACCATAGATCTAAGTTTTTAAGTCTCTTGGAGGTTTATAAAACCAGGTTGAACAGCTGTAACCTTTAATTTATTTACAGTGTTTTAAACCTGTTACCTGCTTTTTTTAATTAATAAATTTATTTATTTGTTGCTTCAGGTTACATCATCATCATATTGTCCTTTTTCCCCCCTTCCCAGACCCGCCCTCCCATCCTCTATCCCCTAACCCTTCCACCTAGCTACTCTGGAGTGAAGTGTCCCTACATAACAGTCCGTCGCCCAAGTTAAGAAGTCATATGAGGGCCAAGAGCCTATTCATACACTGGGGGCCTACAAGGCAGTACCATGAGTGAAAATTGTCTCATTGCTAGGGAGGGAAAACTAAAAAACAGACCACCAAAAACAAACAACAACAAAAAAAAAGAAAGAAAGAAAAGTCTATGTCCTTGTTCCCTTTGGTGTGTTGGTTGTAGTACAGATATCCTATACTATATAGCTACAATCCTACTATAGGTAAATAGATGCCGTATGCCTCCTTCTGAGTCTGGGTTAGCTCATTTAGGATGAGCTTCTCTAGTTACATCCATTTGGCTGCAAATTGCATAATTTCATTGTTTCTGATAGCTGAGTAATATTCCATTGTGTAGATGTACCACAGTTTTTTAATCCATTCTTCAGTTGAGGGACATCTGGGTTGTTTCCACTTTCTAGCTATTACAAATAAGGCTACTTTGAACATAGATGAGGAGACTTCCTTATGATTCCATGAGGAGTCATTTGGATGTATACCCAGAAGTGGTATGGCTGGGTCCTGAGGCAAAGCTATTCCAAGATTTCTAAGATATCGCCAGACTGACCTCCATAGTGGTTGTACAAGCCTGCACTCCCACCAGCAGTGGAGGAGGGTTTCCCTTTCTCCACACCCTCGCCAGCATGTGCTGTCATTTGAGCTTTAGATCTTAGCCATTCTGATAGGTGTGAGATGGAATCTCAGAGTCGTCTTGAGTTGCATTTCTCTGATGATTAAGGATGTTGAGTATTTCTTCAGGTGTCTCTCGGCCATTGGGGATTCCTCCTTTGTGAATTCTCTATTTAGCTCCGTCCCTCATTTTTTGATTGGATTATTTGGTTTGTTGGCATTTAATTTCTTGAGTTCTTTGTAGATTTTGGATATTAGCCTTCTGTCAGATGTGGGGTTTTTGAAGATTTTCTCCCAGTCTGTAGGCTGCCATTTTGTTCGAGTGACCGTGTCTTTTGCCTTACAGAAGCTTTTCAGTTTCATGAGGTCCCATTTATTGATTGTTGATCTCAGGTCCTGAGCTGTTGGTGTTCTGTTCAGGAAGTTGTCACCTGTGCCAATGAGATCGAGGGTTTTCCCAATTTTTTCTTCTAGTAGATTTAGTGTGACCGGCCTTATGTTAAGGTCTTTGATCCACTTGGATTCAAGTTTTGTACAAGGTGATAAGTATGGGTCTAATTTCATTGTTTTGCAAGTGAACATCCAGTTGGACCATCATCATTTGTTGAAAATGCTGTCCTTCCATTGTGCAGTTTTGTCTTCTTTGTTAAAAATTAGGTGGCCGTAGGTGTGTGGGTACATTTCTAGGTCTTCAATTTGATTCCATTGATCTACTGGTCTGTTTCTATACCAATACCATGCTGTTTTTACTATTATTGCTGTGTAGTACAGCTTGAAATCTGGAATGGTGACACCTCCAGATTTTTTTTATTGTACAGGATTGATTTAGCTATTCTGGGTTTTTTGTTGTTCCATATGAAATTGACAATAGTTCTTTCCAGGTCTATAAAGAATTGTGTTTGTATTTTGATAGGAATTGCATTGAATCTGTATATTGCTTTTGGTAGGATGGTCATTTTTATTATGTTGATCCTACCTATCCATGAACAAGGGAGTTCTTTCCATTTTCTAAAGGTCTCTTCCATTTCTTTCTTCAAGGGCTTAAAGTTCTTGTTGTACAGGTCCTTTACTTTCGTGGTTAGAGTTACCCCCAGATATTTTATATTGTTTGTGGTTATTGTGAAGGGGGTGGTTCTCTTATTTCTTTCTCAGCCCATTTGTTTGTTGTATAAAGAAGCGCTTCTGTTTGTTTGTTTTTTTTTTTTAATTACTTTTGAAGCCAGCCACCTTGCTGAAGGTGATTATCAGCTGTAAGAGTTCTCTGGTGGAATTTTTAGGGTCGCTTATGTATACTATCATATCATCTGCAAATAGGGATAATTTGACTTCCTCGTTTCCAATTTGTATCCCCTTGATCTCTTTTAGTTGTCTTCTTGCTCTAGCAAGAACTTCAAGTACTATATTGAAGAGATATGGTGAAAGTGGACATCCTTGTCTTGTCCCTGAGTTTAGAGGAAATGCTTCAAGTTTCTCTCCATTTAATTTGATGTTGGCCACTGGATTGCTGTATATTGCCTTTATTATTTCTAAGTACGGTCCTTGTATGCCCGTTCTCTACAGAACTTTTTGCATGAAGGGGTGTTGGATTTAGTCAAATGCTTTTTCTACATCTAGCGAGATTATCATGTGGTTTTTACTTTCATCTTGTTTATATGGTGAATTACTTTGATAGACTTTTGTATGTTGAACCATCCCTGCATTCCTGGGATGAAGCCTACTTGATCATGGTGTATGATACTTTTGATGTGTTCTTGGGTTCGGTTTGCTAGTATTTTATTAAGTATTTTTGCATCTATGTTCATGAGGGAGATTGGTCAGAATTTCTCTTTGTTTGTTGGGTCTTTTTGTGGTTTAGGAATCAGTGTGATTGTGGCCTCATAGAATGAGTTTGGTGGTGTTCTTTCTGATTCTATTTGGTGGAAGAGTTTGAAGAATATTTGTGTTAGCTCCTCTTTGAAAGTCCAGTAGAATTCTGTACTAAAGCCATCTGGCCTTGGGCTTTTTTTGGTTGGGAGATTTTTAATGACTGTTTCTATTTCCTTAGCGGTTATTGGGCTATTTAATCTGTTAATCTGATCTAGATTTAGCTTCGGTAGGTGGAATCTATCGAGGAAATTGTCCATTTCGCTTAGGTTTTCAAATTTGGTGGAATATATTTTTAAGGTAGGATCCAAATATTCTCTGGATTTCCTCAATGTCTGTTGTTATTTCTCCCTTTTCATTTCTGATTTTGTTGATTTGTGTTTTCTCCCTCTGCCTTTTAGTTAATTTGGCTAGGGGTCTGTCTATTTTGTTGATTTTCTCTAAGAACCAACTCTTGGTTTCATTGATTCTTTGCATTGTTCTTTTTGTTTCTAAGTTGTTGATTTCAGCCCTAAATTTGATGATCTCCTGCCTTCTGCTACTCTTGGGAGTGTTTGCTTCTTTTTTTTTTCCAATTCACCCAGTTTAGCTGTTAATTCGCTAATATGAGCTGTCACAATTTTCTTTTTGAAGGCACTTAGTGCTATGAACTTCCCTCGTAGCACAGCTTTCATTGTGTCCCATAGGTTTGGGTATATTGTGCCTTCATTGTCGTTGGATTTTAAGAAGTCTTTGATTTCCTTCTTCATTTCTTCCTTGATCCAGTAGTCATCCAGTAAAGAGTTGTTTAATTTCCATGTGTGTGTAGGCTTTCTGTTGATTCTTTTGCTGTTGAAGACCAGCTTTATTCCATGGTGGTCTGATAAGATACAAGGGTTTATTTCAATTTTCTTGTATCTATTGAGACTATATTTGTGTCCAACTATATGGTCGATTTTGGAGAAGGTTCCGTGAGGTGCTGAGAAGAAGGTATATTCTTTTGTGTTTGCGTGAAACATTCTGTAGATATCTGTTAGGTCCATTTGGTTCGTGATCTCTTTTAGACTCAATATTTCTCTGTTTGGCTTCTGTCTTGATGACCTGTCCATTGTTGTGAGTGGGGTGTTGAAGTCTCCCACTACTAATGTGTTGTGATCGACGTGCAATTTAAGTTTTAAAAGCATTTCTTTTACAAATTTAGGTCCCTTTGTATTTGGAGCATAGATGTTCAATATTGAGATGTCCTCTTGATGAATATTCCCTTTAATGAGTATGTAATGCCCTTCTCTGTCTTTTTTTTTTATTAACTTCAGTATGAAGTCTATTTTGTTTGATATTAGGATGGCTACTCCAGCTTGCTTCCTGGGTCCATTTGCTTGGAAAACTTTTTTCCATCCCTTTACTCTGAGATAGTGTCTATCTTCTATAGTGAAATGTGTTTCTTGTATGCAGCAAAAAGACGGGTCTTGTTTAGGGTTCCAATCTGTAAGCCTGTGTCTTTTTACTGGAGAGTTGAGTCCATTGATGTTGATGGATATATTTGACCAAGGGTTGTTTTTCCCATCAGTTTTGTCTAGGTGATCATCCTGTGCCTCTTTTGGTTTAGTTTCTGTGGAGTTTTCTACTTCCTCTGTTTTCTTGGGTGTAGTTTTCTTCTTTGGGTTGGAATTTTCCTTCTAGGATCTTCTGTAGGGCTGGGTTTGTTGGTAGATATTGTTTAAATTTGATTTTGTCATGGAATATCTTGTTTTCTCCATCTATGTTGATAGAGAGTTTTGCTGGGTATAGTAATCTGGCTGGGCACCTATGTTCTCTCAGGGCTTGTAGGACATCTGTCCAGGCCCTTCTAGCTTTTAAGGTTTCTGAGGAGAAGTCAGGTGTAATTCTGATGGGTCTGCCATTGTATGTGACTTGACCTTTTTCTCTTACAGCTTTAACATTCTTTCTTTGTTCTGTACATTTGGTGTTTCAATTATTATGTGGCAAGAGGAGTTTCTTTTCTGATCTAATCTGTTTGGTGTTCTGTAAGCCTCTTGGATTTTTATTGGAATCTCTTTCTTCAGGTTTGGGAAGTTTTCTTCTATGATTTTGTTGAAGATATTTCTTGGACCTTGGAGTCGGGATTCTTCGCTTTCCTCTATGCCTATAATTCTTAGGTTCCGTTTTTTCATTGAGTCCTTGATTTCTTGGATGTTGTGGGTGAGAGATTTTTTAGCTTTCACATTTTCTTTGGATGTTGTACTGATTTCTTCCATTGGATCTTCCATGCCTGAGATCCTATCTTCCATCTCTTGCGTCCTATTTTTGATACTCACATCCGTAATTCCTGTTCTCTTCCCTTGATTTTCCATTTCCACTTTTAACTCTGACTGTGTTTTTATTGTTCCCATTTCCATGTTCATGTCTTGAATGGTTTTGTTCGTTTTGTACATTTCCTGCTCCAGTTTGCTTGTCTTTGCCTGGAAATCTTTCGTTGCCCTGTCCTTTTCCTGTTCAAGTTGAGCCACCTTGGCTTGCAGCTCTTTAATGGTGTTATGCGTTGTTTTCGATTGTGAAATTGTGGCTTCTTTGAATTCCTTCATAGATTTAAGTTCTTCTTGAAGGTACTCTATTGCTTTCCATAATGTGGAATTGTCATTGTTTTCATGTGTTTCTGCTGTTGTGAGGTTGTTAGAATTGGATGAACTAGGATAGTTTTGCATTGATGGAGTCATATTTCCTTGATTTCTGTTTTTTCTTGGAACTTTGGCCATATGGATGTGTTTAGCTGTCTGCTCTCATTGTCTTCTGGGGTTAGACCCACAGGGGGTGCTTTGTTGTAGCAGTCCAATTGCTTGGCGATATGTTGTTGCTTACAGGGGGATCTCAGGGTTACTGTGTTTCTAATAGCCTGAAGCACTGTGAGCTGGTGCAACCTATTCCCAGGTAATGAGGAATGGCGTGGGATTGTTTCACTGCTCCCAAGTCAGACCTCTATGTGTTGCACACTGAGTGTTCAGCCTGCAGTGGCTCTGGTGGTATGGTCCTATTTGCCCAGGCACAGATTCTGTGGACTCTGGATGTCCCCAAGGAGTCTGAGAGGGCCCTACTGCACGCCTGATATGGCTGGGCTTTCCAGAATACAGCTGTGGTCTCCCTGGCTTCTGGCCTCCACGTTTTGGAACCCTCAGCCTCTGCGCACCTCCACAGCGAGCCCCACCTCTGTGTACTCCCCGCCCCGCCTCTTTTGTGTTCGTGCTTCTGTCCCGCTGCTTTGCTGTGGATGCACACCTCAGCCCCGCCACTCACAGTGCTGCTGTTGTGTGCTGCTATGACTCCCAGGAGTCTGACCCTTTTCTAAATAGGTGGAAGGCCTATGTGGGGTGTGTGGGACCCACGAGAGTAGTGACTGATTCCATATGGGGTCTGAATCCGCCTCTGCCGCTGCCACGGACACCCTGCAGTGCACCTGCTGCCACCATTGCTAAGACTCCCACGGGTCCGCAACTGTTTCTAAATAGCTATAAGGTCCGTGTGGGGTGTGGGGTGCCTAGTAGGCTGGTGAGTGATCCTGTGTGGGGTCTGAATCTGCCTGCTGGGTATTAGAGTCAATCTTACCAGGCGTCTCTCCTGATAGGAGTTCCCGATTCCCAGATTCAGCGGCTTCCGTGTCCGAAAGAGGTGGAGGGAGAGCCTTGCCCAGTCCCTTGGGAACTGGGTGAGACCTCGGTGGGTCTAGTCCCTCAGATTTTTGTACAGAAACCTACAACTTTGTGCTATTATGGCTGTTTTTCCTCAAGTTCAAAATGTGTCCGAGCAGGCCGCCGCTATCTTGGATCCCCCGCATTCAAACTTTCTTAAATGAAGATTTTTGAGAGTGAGACATGTCAACTCCTGACATCATCCCCTATTCTACTCCAAGTAGAGGATGAACATAGAAGAATCTCTATTTAGACTTGGTTGCATTAGTGGTAAGTATGTAACTGGGCAAGAAAAATCCTGAAATTGCAAATTAATTAATTATTGTAGTTATTAGTAAGTATAAACTGTAAGATTAGGCCGGCAGAGCATCTGGTGTCTTGGCAGAAGAGCGGGTGGCCTGGCCCGCATGCCTTAGCCAGTTGCCTGATTTATCCTGGGGAGAGAGCCCCAGGACCAAGGATGGCCTACACCACCTGTAACCTAAACTCTGTTAATTAATATAAGTTGTTATATTAGGCCATTAGAATTACCAGCAGCTTGACAGGAGCTTCACCTGTGTTTGAGGGGAGTCTGGGAGTCTGGAAGTCCTATGGTCCAGGACTGCTTGGACTGAGGGCCTAGAAGCCGCCACAGTCTTTTCCCCAATAATTAAATACATCAAGACCTTTTAATGTTTTAACACTTAGCCCTTAGCTGGGCAGACTCTCAATTAGCTACTCTAAGTTAACCCAGATCACCTATTCCCAAACTGCCATGTTCCTGTGATTACCTTCCAGCATTCTCAACACATCTGTCTCCTTCTGTGTCCCAGAGGAAAGAGAGCAATTCTCTGTGTGTGCCCAGGGTTGCTGTTCTAATCTCAGGAATTCCGCCTTCCTATACACTTTCTTCCCAGCTAATTGTCCATAAGCAACTTTTATTAACCAATAAAGACAATGTCTATGAAGGGGTGGTAACCAGATCTCAGCATTGAATTCAACCTGCCAGAAGCAATGATATTAACCCTTCCCTCAACAAAATCCCTTGATTCAACTGTAGGCAGAATGCTGTCCTAAAAGGACAAAACTTGGAAGCAGGTAAGTCAAGAGCCTACCTCTGCCATGACAGGGTAGGCAAGTCCTTTATAATACCTGCTTTACAATTAATGTTTATCAGAAATACTGATCCAAGAGGCTGAAGATAGATGTTCTAATGTATGCAGGGAAATTGGGGACTGTCCAGGCAGCCAGCTGTCTGTTATTTCCTGGAAGCTGCTGGCTCTCCACTTCCTGTATAATCAGATACATTGATCCTTTGATCCTTCTCAGGTCCCTAATGTGGTTGAAGACTAGATAGTTATAGTCTTACAGTTACATTTTAAGTTGTTTAGGAATTAAAAGAATGTTCTAATTCTAAAAAGATGTTCTTAAGTTGGTAATGTAAGTTATGATGAAGATGAGTTAGGTATAGAACTTTAAACTCATGGATATAGGTAATAGAATATTAAAATCATTGCAAATACGTATGGACTGGACATTGGGAATGTATATTATACCCTATAATTTTCATAATTGTGGCCTAATTATTTAAAAAATGTGAGTTCTGTGAGTAGGGGGAGAGTGTGGGAAAGATGGGCTGGGAGGGGTAAAGGGAGGAGTAAAATGAGGGGAATATGATGGAGATGTAACTTGAAGTAGTAAATAAACATTTTTAAAAAGTGATGATACTTTACTGTCTGGGTAATCAATATGAGGAAGTTTAAATATATGAAAAATGTTTCTCTGCCTTGAACAGGTTATAAAAATATGTGTGAGGTGGAGAAAAATACCTGTGATTTGCTGACCTACTTTATAGAAATAAAATTAATGATTATTTGAAACTGCATATTATAACATGTATTAATCTACTAACCAAAGCAGAATCACTACAGATGCCATAATAGTAGTCACAGGGCATAAATCACTGGAAAATTTATAAGTTGTTTATTCATAATCCATGCAAGTTTTTTTTTATAAGATAAAACTCAACATAAAATCAAAAGTAATACCTTAAGGTTATTATAAGTGGCAAGAGGATAACACAGCTTGATGAATAATATTGAGATCAAATACAGAAATTTACAGTACACATTGAGTTATCAAATTTCTGGCTAGAAATAATGTCTCCCTGGAGATAGATAAGATTTGAGGTCTTGGGTTAACTCCTTATGAATATGAATACTCCCTGACTGAAAGTAGATTATGATCTTTAAAAGCATGCTTATTTTTTAAAAAAAGTTAAGTCAAATGGGACTAAACTGTGAAAAGGATGTTATCTTGAGACAAAAGTAAACATGTCAAGTAAATAATTTCTGAACTTTATAATAAAATAAGCTATAGTCTCATAGTTGAGTATTAGATTTAGCAATAAGATTTTGGATTTTATGTTTTATCTAACAAGAATTATATTTCTGATTCAGATTATTTCCATTTAACCATGCTCAAGTTTACAGTAAAGAGGCATATTGTTTTATAGATTAATAATGGTAGAGGTTTTTCTATTTTAAAGTTATAAAACACAAAGAACACAACTGAGAAATGCACATGAATTAAATTCATTCATGTGCCAAAACAGATTCTGGAGAAAAGAAACTACAAGTAGATGAACCAGAATTCAGTATTCATTTAGATTTTTTCTATATTCTTAATAAAATATGAGATTAAGGGAAACTTCTTCCTTCAAAGGTTTAACTTATATATAAATTGAGAAGTATATAAATATATATTTGTGTGTGTATGTATATATAAGTACACTGTGTTTATGTATAAAAACACATGTTTTATATAACAATTAAAAATAACAACACATGAGTATTTCATATTTATATGTAACAATAATGATTTTAGCATTTCAGTTACGGTATATGTAGGTATGTATGTGAGTGCCAGAAGAACACACCTGGCCACAGATCCCATGGAGGATTGCAGACAGTTGTGAGTAGCCCAATTAGAGACCTGTAAGAAAACTTTGTCCACAATATTTGCAAAATATGTAAACATTATTAACCATCAAACAATTTCCAATTCCCAAAACATGGGTAGAATTTTTTTAAATATTTTAATTAAGTTCTTTATTTACTTTACATCCTGATTGCAGCTTCCTCTCCCTCCTTTCAGCCTATTCTCTCTCACTTATCTCACCTCCCACCTATTCCATCTGTCCTTCCCTTCTCCTCAGTAAAGGGGAGGCCTCCCATGGATAGCAACTCTCCTTGGCATAAGTAGCAATAACCCTAGTCCCATTTTATTCTATTGATGCTAGGTAAGGCAGGCCAGTAAGGAAAAAGGGGAAAAGGCAGGCAATGTTGTCAGAGACTTCTCCAGCTCCCACTTTAGGAGTCCAATATGAAGATCCATCTGCACAAATGTTGCATATGTGCAGGGCCTCAGTTATCTCAGGCAAGCTCTCTGCTTGGCAGTTTAGTCTCTATAAACCCATATGTGCCCATGTTAGTTGATTGTGCAGATTTTCTTATGGTGTCCTTGACTCCTTTGGCTCCTTAAGTCCTCCATACCTCTTCCTCAGGATTCCCAAACCTCCATTTAATGTTTTGCTGTAAGTATCGCCATCAGCTTCCATCAGTTGCTGGGTACAGCTTCTCTGATGATGGTTATGCTATGTTCCTGTCTCAAGTATACCCAAATATCATTAATAGCATCAGGAGAGGACTCTCTCACTGCATGAGTCTCAAGCTACACCAGTTACTGTTTGGCCTTTCCTTTAAATTCTGCCCCATCTTTTACCCCTGTACATCTTGTAGGCAGGACAAATTATGGGTCTAATTAGGATCTTGTGACTGTGTTGGTGTCCCAATCCCTACATTGGAAGGCTTACCTGGTTACAGGATTTGGCTAATTCAGGCTCCAGGTCTGCTATTACAAGGAGTCTTAGCTAGGGTCACTCTCATAGATTTCTAGGAGTTTCCAATATCATAGTTTTCTAGGTGTTCTCAGAAATTCCCTCCAATCAAGTTGTCTCTGATTGTACTCTCTCCCACCATCTTCCGTCACCTCACTCTTTGTGTTCTCATTCCCACATCATCTCCCCACCCAGTCCATTCCCTCCATTTATCCCCATGTGTATTTCTCCTTCTCATTGAGAAACAAGTTTCCCCACTTGGGCCCTCCTTGTAACTTAGCTTCTTTGGGTCTGTAGTTTGTAGCATGATTATCTTATATTTTATGACTGCACTTACAAATAAATACACGTCATGTTTGTCTGGGTTATATCACTTCGGATGATCTTTTCTAGTTCTATCCATTAGCCTACATATTTCATGATGTTATTGTTTTTAATGCCTGAGTAATATAATACTACATTGTGTAAATATACCACATTTTCTTTATCTATTCTTTGATCAAGAGCCATAAAGTTTGTTTCTAGTTTCTGACTGTTATGGATAAAGGTACTATGAAAATAGTTGAGCAATTGTCCTTGTGCTATGGTAGAGCATTATTTAGGTATATGCCCAGCAGTAGTATTATTGGGTCTTGAAGTAGATCTACTCCCAATTTTTTGAGAAACTGCCAAATTGATTTCCAAAGTAGTTTACAAGTATGAACTCCCACCAGTAATGGAGGAGTGTTCTTCCCTTGCTTCACATATTCAGCATCATGAACTGTCAATTGAGATATGAACTTCACCATTCTCACTGGTGTAAGAGGGAATCTCAGATTTGTTTTGATTTACATTTCCCTGATGACTGAGGTTGTTAAACATTTCTTTAAGTGCTTTCTAACCACAAGTCTGCAATGGTGTAAGAGTTTACTTCTGGCTCTTTGATTTCATTCCATTTATCAACCTAATTTTTTTAGATGTTTGTTTATTAGTTCAAGTTACATCCCTCTTTCCACCCCTCTTAGTTCTACCCTCCCACATTCTACTCCCTCTCCCTTCTATCCTACTCCTACTCCTCCGGAGTGGAGTACCCCTACATGTCACTCACCCATCCCACATCATCAGTCATATGAGGGCTAAGAGCTTCCTCACATACTGGGGACCTAACATGGCAGCAATATTAGGGCAGAGTGTCTCATTAACAGGTAACAAAGTCTATGTTGCTGCTCCTTTTGGTGCATTGGTTATAGTATAGTTATCCTGTACTATGTGGCTAAATCCGATTACAAGTGAATAGATGCCATGGGCATCTTTCTGAGTCTGGGTTAGCCCGCTCAGGAAGAGCATTTCTAATTCCATTCATTTTTCTGCAAATTGAATTATTTCATTTTTTCTGATGGCTGAGTAGTATTCCATTGTATAGATGTATCACAGTTTTGTTTTGTTTTTATTTAATTTTTATACATTCCTAGGTTGAGGGACATCTGGGTTGTATACCTAAAAGTGGTATGGATGTGTCTTGACATAGACCTATTCCAAGTTTTCTAAGATATCACCTACTGATTTCCTTAGAAGCCAAAACTGTGCAATGGAAAAAGGACAGCATGTTCAACAAATGGTGGTAGTTTAACTGGATCACGACATGTAAAAGAATGCGAAAGACCTATACTTACCACCCTATACAAAAATTAAGTCTAAGTGGATCAATGACTTTAACATAAAGCCTAACACACTAAGTGTAATAGAAGAAAAAAGTGGGGAAAAGCCTCAAACTCATCTTCACAGGTGACAACTTCCTGAGCAGAACACCAACACCTCAGGCTCTAAGACCAACAATCAATAAATGGGACCTTATGAAACTGAAAAGCTTCTGTAATGCAAAAGACACTGTCATTCGAACAAAATGGCAACCTACAGATTGGGAAAATAGTTACCAACCCCATGTCTGACAGAGGGCTAATATCCATAATTTATAAAGAACTCAATAAATTAAATGCCAAGAACCCAAATAACCCAATCAAAAAAATAGGGAACAGAGCTAAACAGAGAATTCACAAAGGAGGAATCCCTAATGGCTGAGAGACACTTGAAGAATCCTTAATTATCATCATTCTCAGCATCTTTAATCATCAGAGAAATGCAACTCAAGACGACTCTGAGATTCCATCTCACAACTGTCAGAATGGCCAAGATCAAAAACTCCTCTATTGCTGGTGGAAGTGCAAACTTGTACAATCTGTCTGTTTTTATTCCAATAACTTATGTTAGTTATTGCTATTACTGTGTAGTACAACTTGAAATCAGGGATAGTGATATCCCTGGAAGTTCTTTCATTGCACAGGATTGTTTTAGATATCTTTGTTGTTTTTTTTTTTTCCATATGAACTTGAGTATTGTTCTTTCAAGGTCTGTAAAAAATGTGTTGGCATTTTGATGAGAATTGCATTGAATCTTTAGATTGCTTTGGTAAGATGTCCACTTTTACTATATTAATCCTACTAACCCATGAGTATGGGAGACATTTCCATCTTCTAAGTTCTTGTCAAACAAGTCTTTTTATTGCTTGGTTAGAGTTACATCAAGATATTTGATACTATTTGTGGCTATTGTGAAAGGTGGTGTGTTGTATATTGTTTTTGTCCACTCTATAAAGTTTACACATTTTTATCCAAATGCCCATTTCTCTATCCCACTATCTGGTTTCAATCTGGACATGATGTTTTTACATTTATTTTAGAGACTCCTTCCTCAAATTTATATAAACATGTTCATCATTGGTTTCTAATTTTCCAATAAAACATGTAAGCCAAGGGCTGAGCATTAGACCCTATAGGGTAGAACTTCTGTGTTCACAATGATTAGGACAAGAAACAGGAGAGAGGAGGACATTCAGGCCATAAGGAGCAGAGTAAGGAGAGAAATGAGAAGGATGGATTCCAGATACAATCATAAATGCAAGTATTGGAGATTATGGCTATGTATTAATCATGAGGCATTAGATTGCCATTCATACTTAGTTCTATACTCAATCTTTTGAATAAATAATAGTTTCTATGTGTAATTATTTGAGGAATAGGCTGGTTACAGAGTAATTGTTGCAGTACTTCTATGAATATAAATTAATTATAATAACAATGCAACAGATGGCCCCCAACTGAATAGCATGATATCCATACCTGAAAATCATAAGAAACTTAAAACTTTCTGGATGGAAAGTGCAAATAAACACTCACTGGGACCAAAAGAAGTTTTTTGAGCCACTTACTGCAGTAGTTGCCACTGGACTCAAAACTTGGCAGTATGGTACCCTTCCTGTTCAGTCAGACACTGTGGAAGGCCTTAACCATTTGAGACTTTGTCTATGTGACAGTACAAAGGGCTGACAGGGACCATGGTCCCCAAATTTGAGGCTTACCATGACCTGGTGAGCAATGGCAAACTCTGATTGGCATGTGGGCCCAGGAAAAATTCAAACAGGATCCAATCTTAGGCCATCTTAGACCAGAACCAGTTAGAGGGCTCAGACTCTTCCTGTGAGCTAAGGGAATCAGACTGTTTGCTCTGATGGGAAAATTTCAAAGCAATTTGTCCTATAAGCTGCAAATCAGGAGTCAAATGCTAGGGAAAACTCTGCTGAGGGGTTACATAGCAACTGAAATTCTCAAGCTTGTCAAGCAAACCTCCCACAGGACAGCTAGGCTAATTTCTGGAAAGGTATAGAACATTGAGAGACAAATAAAACAGTTTTGCCTAAGGTTCAAGGAATAAAGGGTAATAGCAGCCTCCTAAACACAAACAAATAATCCCTGACTCACAAATATGTCTTTCAGACATAGTGTCCGAGAAGGCTAAAGAAGATGCTCCAATGTTATAGAGATATTGTGGGTAGCTCTCCAGGCCACCTGGTGTCTCTCAATTCTATAATTTTGGAAGCTACTTCCCTGCATGTCCTACATAATTATGTAATATTTATTTCCTTCTCAAGTCTCTGATGGGGTGGGAGCCTACATAGTTAGAGTCTTACAGTTAAGCTTAGTTGTTAGGATTTAAGAAGATGTTTTAGGTTTAAGATGTTTTTAGATTCATAGCACAAGTAAGAATGGAAAATAATTTAGGTACAGAAATCTGAACTCACCAAGATAGAGCAAATGATAGAAAAGTTTCCTATGTTGCCAAATTCATATGGACAGAACACTGTGAATATTAATCTTATCTATTAGTTTTCATGACTGTTTCAGAATTATTATTACTGTATATTAGTTTATTATTGTGAGAATAAGAGATTATAATTGGTCTTAAATGTGGAAATGTTGCATATTGTTTTTGTCTACTGTGTAAAGTTTATCCTTGTTTACTCAAGTGCTGATTTCCCTATCCCACTATCTGATTTCAATCCAGACATAGCTTTGATAGGTTTATTTTATAGTCTCCTATCTCAAGTTGATTTAAACATGTTCACCATTGGTTCTCTGCTTTGCTAATAAAACATGTTAGCCAAAGGCTGATCATTAGAGAGTATAGGGTGGGACTTCCATTTCCACAGTGAGGAGAGTAGTAAAAGAAGAGAGAGGAAGAAGGAGATTTGGATCATGAAGAGTGGAGCAAGGAGAGTAATGAGAACAGACAATTTTCAGATAAAATTATAAATGCAAATATTGAGGATTATGGCTGGGAGGAATACAGATTAATCATGGCCTATTAGATTCGATTTCATAATTAGCTCAGTGCTCAACCTTTTCAATATATCATAGTCTCTATGTGTAGTTATTTTTGGAACTGGCTGGCTGAAAAGTAACTGCCATTGTCTTATGACATGAGTCTAAATTAATTATAATAATAATTCAACAATGTGTTTCCCTAATTCCCTTCTCAGAATTTTATCATGTATATAAAGGATAGCTACTGATTTTTTTTTTAGCTTTGTATTCAGCCACTGTACTGAAGATATTTATCAGCTGTAGTAGCTTTTTGGTAGAATTTTGGAGGTCATTTATGTATACCATCATATAATAAGCAAATAGTGATACTTTGACATCTTCCTGTCTGGTTGGATATTCCATTGGTTGATTTCCTTTAATAGTCTCATTGCTCTATCTAAAATTTCAAGTGCTATAATGAATAGGTAAGAAGAGAGTAGGCAGTACTGATTTAGGTGAAACAGCTTTAAGTTTCTCTACATTTAATTTGATGATGGCTCTTGGTTTGCTTTATATTGCCTTTATTATGTCTAACTATGTGTCTTATATCCCTGACCTCTCCAAGACATTTATCCTGAAGGGGTGCTTTATTTTGTCAAAGGCATTTTCAACATCTAATGATTTGATCATGTGGATTATTACTTTCAGTTTGTTTATATGATAGATTACATTGATAGATTTTCATATGTTGAACAATCCCTGCATCTTTGGAATGACGCCTACTTGATTATGGGAGATGATGTTTTAGATGTGATCTTGGATTTGTTTTGTGAGTATTTTATTAAGTATGTTTGTATCCATGTTAATAAGTATGATTGGTCTGAAATTCTCTTTCTTGATTGAATCTTTGTGTGGTTTGGGTATCAGGGTGACCATGGCCTCATAAAATGAATTTAGCAGTGTTCAGTCTATTTTATAGAATAATATGAAAAGTATTAGTATTAGCTCTTCTTTGAATATTTCATAGAATTCTGTGCTAAAGCTATCTGGCCTTGAACTTTTTTTTGGTTAGGAGATTTTCATAACTGCTTCTATTTCCTTAAGGGTTATAGGACTATTTACATTGTTTACTTGGTCTTGATTTAACTTTGGTGGGTGGAATTTGTCAAGAAAATTGTCCATTTCCTTTAGGTTTTGAAAAAGACTGAATGAGTCTTTGAATTTCCCCAGTATCTGTTGTTATGTCTACCTTTCCATTTCTGATTTTGTTAATTTGGATAGTCTCGCTCAGTCTTTTTTTTTTTTAATTTGGCTCAGGATTTGTCTATCATGCTGATTTTCTCAAAGAACCAGATCTTGGGTTTATTGATTCTTTGTACTGTTCTCCTTGTTTCCAATTTATTGATTTTAGCCCTAAGTTTAATTATTTCAGATATAAGTGTACCTCTTAACCCTCATCAAAGATGCTTTATTTACAAGAAATAGAGATCACTACAGAAAACTACAAATAATCATATAGACATCAACAGATTGTGCAGGATTCAACCACAATGCATGTACTAACAACACTGCATCTCCACCTAAAGCTCAGGGAATATCAGTAAAAAGTGACAGAAAGGTTGTAAGAACAAGATGACCAGAAAATCTGCAGATAGTTTGTGTCTTCTATAATGACAGGGAAGGTATACTTATGATATATCAATAATATGGCTGACTAAACAAGACTTGAAAAAATGGTATTAAAATACTAGTGCTAAAAGGCAAATGTCTTATAGCATCATAACTACTGAGAGAGAAGTTAGCCTTTTCCAGGGATTACCTTCACAATTGGTTATCTAAACCCACATAGTCACACTGAAGTCAAATACATACAAGCTGCACTAAATGGGTTCATGAGGACAGAGGATACATTTGTGTTTGTGTGTATGTGTGTATGTGTTTTCTCAGAGGAAAGTGATATAGTTATATATCATTTTAATAATTGAATTTTTAAAAGGAAAGAATGTTCGCATTATATACTACTTAATGGTTGGCAGAATGTAGGTCATCAGAATTCTACCATTCCTCTCACTTTCTGTGCATTTGAAAATTATGTGTACATATGCATATATGATCATGTTTCCTGGATTGTGTGTAGTTTAACAATTTTGAAGACCATATGTCTGTCAATTTTAGGTTGTATAATTATATGCTTAGATTCAATTTTTACAATCTTCTTTTATTTCCTCCAGTTTATTTCTCTTCCTTCCAGTCTTTTATGTGAAATGCTACATCTGTATTCCAAGAAAGATGGCTTTATACCTTAGCTACTATTACTTTCATTTTTATAAAACACATGGTAAAATAAAGTAATTATAATTACTTATCCACTATCCACCTCATAGTAACAATTATAAAGGAGAAGAGAGAATGGTAAGATGAGATTTATTATTAATGTGTTTTTCTAGATATATTTCATAGTTTACAAATCTAAGTGATATAAATTCATAATACTGCTCATACATGGGTATGTTTTATATTCTCCAGACTTTCTAGCAATTATAATGAAATAAAAAGAAGTGTTTAACATGAATTGGAAGATTCCTGGATTGATGGTAGCAAATCTTTTCTTTTTCTTAGTACCTGTGGTAAAAAGTACAGTTTCTCCTTTATATATACTTCTGATTTTTTCCTTACTATGCTATAAACAATTAAATCACAAAGTAACAAAACCCACTGAATAGTGGTGAAAGAGCCACCACTACTACACAGAATTAAAAATTGAAAATGAACACAGTTAGCTTACTGACTAATTTAGGTAGGCAGTATCCTAAGGCATCAACACAATTCATCACTAGCAAGATGTCTGGCACAGCAGCAGTGTCCTCATCAGTATTTAGAGAAAGCCAGCATGCTTTAAAGTTGATTTTTCTCAGGAAAAGAAGCAAAGTATTTATACCATATTTTGTTATTAAACTCTGTGGTCTGCTCAACTGTCAAATAACCTTAACCTTCAGTAGTTACAAATGCTAATAGAAAGGTGGAACATGAATTGTAATTACTTATAACACCAAGACCCTTAAAATTAATCAACTATATATTGTGTTTACGCTTATAGGAATCATGAACTAACCAGACAGAAAAATGACTATTGCTATTTTATTCGAAATGTGGTTAGACTCATTTGTTAATCTTTAAAATGATTAATTATTATAAGAAAATATGTTGAATGAACAAACATCCATTTTAATATAGCCTAACCACTGTGCATCTGTGTCAGTAATCCAGAATTCAACAGAAACTCATAATTAGAACATACCAGTATATTTCAGTATATTTGGAGATTAAAATGATAATTTCTTATTTCTCAAATTACTACTTTTACTGATAACAGAATCTTGTGGTGAACAGTTTTGGAAAATTCAGGTTACCTAGCTATGCATTATTACTTTTCAGTGATGATATTGAAGGGGAGAAGAAAGAGACTCTTTAAAAGTCTATGATAATTTAAATATTTCTTACTTGGGACTCGACATTTTTTTTCTTGCACAATCTACACTTAGCATGAGTTTTACAACACTTGGTTGCTTCTAATGGCACTTGATACCATTAAATTCAAGAGAAACACGTTGTCCTTAATGACTGTATACATGTATAATTGCCATTGCTTCTATGAGAATTACCCAGGTTTATATATAAAGCCTGTTTAAAATAGGAAATGAAATGAAAGGGCACCTAATAAATAAGTCAGATGCCTTGCAAATATATGTTCAATGTCAGTAATTAAAAACTCAATGTCTGATTAGTAATAAATTGAGCTACTCATTATCATCTTTTTTATTGTTGTTAGTATCATAGAGGAGTTGTGGGAGGGGAGACATGATTAATATGCAGTGATTCCAAAGGAAAAGAAGAGAAAAAAAGAAAGAATGACTGAAAAAAAGAAAGAAAAATAAAGTTTCTAGTTGTAGTCTAGTACCTCAACAGTACACTAACATGTACAGCTGATCAGAGTCTTTGTCATTAAGTAACTGATTCTTTGTTGTAATTTTTTTCTCACTGGCCTAAATTCTGTGATAAATCTTCATAGTAAATTTGGTTATAATGGTTTTTAGCTTATGCTATTGCTCTGTAAGACTTATTGAGCTCGTATACAATGCATGGTCTTACAAACTGGCTAAGATTGATTCCAAATGATATCTGTGAGACCCAGTTTTAAACTAACAAAATTACCCCCTTTTAAGCAAGACACTATGTTTCTCATGAAACCAAAATTTCTTGAAATACACACTTTATTAGACAAAATGTTGTATCCAGTAACTATGGAACAGCAAATCTAATTATTTTAGAGCTCCCTAAATGGAGTAGATTTGCTCACACAGTATCTTAGAAGGTCTACTGTTTAAGATATGGTAGCATTTGTGGAGGAGTTAGACCACCAATGTTTCCGTAGCTTGTGCTCCTAAAGGAATATAACACATGTGTGGGAGAAATTTCTTGAAAATTCACACATATTAACTTATTATGAAGTATTATCTCTGCAGTTAGTTTACATTTATTTTCTAAATGCCAATCTATTCTCTCTCTGACTTTCATATAAATCCAACTGTTGCTATCAATCCTTTAAAATAATACAAAAAATGATGCAATATATTCTAATACAAGATTTTTGTCATACTTTTGAGGCAATTAATATGTCAAGGGAGTTACTTTTAATAGTATTTATCAAAACATATTTGAATAAAATGTGAACCCCAAATTTTTATAATTTCTAAATTTCCACCACAAAAATTCATAATGAATCACACCTTTATCTCTATACTGAAAACTATATATAATATTTTATAACACTTTTTATAAATATACATGTACAGTTGAAATGAAATTTACTCTCTGGGTTGACCATGCTACCTCCAAGGGTCAAAGATCCATTCCCAGAAACAGTGAATGTGACATTCAGCAGCAGGATTGCTTTTCAATCTAACATGTTTGTATGAGAGTGGCTGTCACAAGGTATTGTCCATTCTGGAAGATAGTGTTCACCTTCAGTTACTTAATTCTGCAGGATGGACAGACACACACACACACACACACACACACACACACACACACACACACTTCTCCTACAGTTGATTACAGATCCAATCAATTTGACAAATCACACTGTCTGTAAGTAAAATGACTATTTATTTTGCTTTTAGTCTCCCAATAACCTTGCCTACTAATTTGTTAAAAAAGCATTTGTATATCACCAATTCCTAAGATTTGTCACTTTTTCACCTTTTGTCAAGCTTATCAGTGTTTATACACACTGCTTTTGTACTTTCTGGAATTAAAAATCACATAGATCTACTGTGTGTATTGTTGAATTATTAGCATTAAGATCATGGGAAATGCTATGTATATCATGACAGAATAAGAACATGCTTTATTCACAAGATGTATAATGTCTTGAGATTGTAAGTATAGACAATAATTTAACACAATGTTTGAGCATCCATTTAAACACCGGGAAAACATTGAAACACATTCAGGAATATAAGGAATGGATATTATCTTACTCTGTGAAAGGTGAAACAAAAATCTCAGTGAATCGCTGCACAAAATTCACAAGAAGCTGAAAACTGATCTGTAATATGACCCAACTATACCACTTCTTAGTATATATCCAAAGGAACAATGTCCTACAAATACAGGTGATTGTTCAGCAATGTTCATTGCTGTTATATTCACAATAGCTAGGAAATGGAAATTTGATAAATGTACTCCAACTGATGAATGAATAAAGAAGTTATGGTAAAATTTCACAGTATAATTTTATTCAACGATGTAGAAAAAGAAAGTGAAATTTGACTTGCAGGCAAATATGTTTGTAGCTGAAACATACATTGACTGAGATGCAGAAAGACAAAAGCCAAATGTTATGTCTTATTTATGAATCATATCTCTGAAGTTTTACAATAGAACTTGTATCATTTTTTAATATTTATTTCTTACTTCAACTTACATCTCCATCACAGTTGCCTCCCTCCATCCCTCCCAGACCCATCCTCTCACCCTCCCACTTTCTCCCCCTTCTCCCACCTATCCTACTCCTCCAGTGTGGGGTGCCCTACACATCAGCTCACTTCAGTACAGCAGCCATATGAGGGCTAATAGCTTCCTTTTGCACTGGGGGCCTACATGGCAGCTTCACTAGGGCAAAATATCCCACTAACAAGTAACAAAGCCCATGTTCCTGTTCCTTTCAGTCTGTTGGTTGTTAGGATAGTTATCCTGTAGTATACGGCTAAAATCCAGGTATAAGTGAATAAGTGCCATGTGCATCTTTCTGGGTATGGGTTACTTCATTCAGGATGAGCTTTTCTAGCTCTATCTATTTCACAGCAAATTGCATAATTTCCTTGTTTCTGATGGCTCAGAAGTCTTCCATTGTGTAAATGTACCACAGTTTTTTGAGCTTTGTTTTTGTTTTTTTCTTTTTTGTTTTGTTTTTGTTTTTACTTTTAATACATTAGTTGGTTAAGGGACATCTGGATTGTTTCTAATTTCTAGATATTATAAATAAAGATACTATGAACATAGTTGAGGAGATGTCCTTGTGGTTTGGTGAGGAATCATTTGGATGTATACCCAGGAGTGGTCTGGCTGAGTCTTGAGGTAGAGCTATTTCAAGTTTTCTAAGATATTGCTATAGTGGTTGTACAAGTTTGTACACCTCCCAACAATGGAGGAGTGCCCCCCCTTTCTCCACAACCTCGCCAGCATGTGCTGTCATTTGAGTTTTTGATGTTAGCCATTCAGATAGGTGGGAGGTGGAATTTCAGAATTGTTTTGAGTTGCATTTTTCTGATGATTAATGATGTTGAACATTTCTTCAGTTGTCTATCGGCCATTAGAGATTCCTCTTTTGTGAATTCTCAGTTTAGAATTTAATAAAATGGACAAAATTGAAATACATTGAGACATTTATGGAAAATTAGACTGTAAGTTACATTACTTATGTATGGAATGTACATTCATTCCATACAACGAGAGTATGGAAGAAAAAGACAATTCCAAAGTCATAGAAAACATCAACCTAGATTAACTATTATAATATTTCAATGTATATAAAATAAATTTCATTTATAGGCATATATTATCTGTTTTGTTGTATATATAAATAAATATGATGTATGTGAGTAGATGGAGTAAATTAATTTTAAGATCAAATAAGTTATTGATCATAGTCAAAATCTAAGCAGATATGCCCTATCCCTATCAAAACTGCAGTCAATCACCAGTCTCTATTTGTCAGTAAATTTGAGAACTAATTGCTTCATCAACATTTCAGAAAGAAAAAAGAGGAGAACATAGCACACTACTGCGGAATAAAAATAGATATCAATAGCAAGCCAAATTAAGAATTAAGAATAAACAGAGAATTAATAAGATGCTTCCTCATGAACATTGAATCACTGAAAAAAATCAGAGAGAAATTTTTAAGTCTCTAGATCAAATGAAAATTAAAATACAGGGTTGATTTAGCTATTCTGGGTTTTAGGTCATTCCATGTGAAATTGAGAATAGCTTTTTTCCAGGTTTATAAAGAATTGTGGTAGTATTTTGATAGGAATTGCATTGAATCTGTATATTGCTTTTGGTAGGATGGCCATTTTATTATATTGATCTTACCTATCCATGAGCATGGGAGATCTTACCATCTTCTGATGTCCTCTTCAATTTCTTTCTTCAAGAACTTGAAGTTCTTGTCATACAGGTCTTTCACTTGCTTGGTTAGAGTTACCCCTAGGTACTTTATATTGTTGTGACTATTGTAAAGGTATTGTTTGAAACTGGAAACAACCCAGATGTCCCTCAACAAAAGAATGGATTAAAAAACTGTGGTGCATCTACACAATGGAATACTACTCAGCTATCAGAAACAATGAAATCCTGCAATTGGAAGCCAAAGGGATGGAACTGGAGAAGATCATCCTGAGTGAGCTAACCCAGACTCAGAAGGAGGCACATGGCATGTATTCACTTATAGTCGGATTTTAGCCGTATAGTACAGGATAACTATTCTACAACCAATGCACCAAAGGGAACATGAACATAGGCTTTTTTTTCTTGTAAATGAGACACTTTGTCCTACTGGGCTGCCTTGTAGGACCACAGTGTATGAGGAGGCTCTGGGGCAGGGGTGTGTTATGTAGGGACACTCCACTCCAGAGGAGTGGGATGGAAGGGATAGGGGGTACAGGATGGGAGGGTGGGACTGGAGGGGTGGAAAGAGTACACTGTGATGGAGATGTAAGCTGAAGTAGTAAAAAAATATTAAAAAATAAACTATACAGCCAAGGATAATGATGAGTATTCTCTACATAATACTTTCCCTTGAGCCATACTACATTCATTATAATGACAAAGACACTGTGCTGCTGGCACTGAAACAGACAGTCAACCCATTACAGCATGAAAGAGGATCAAGAGAAAATTCCACACAGCCACACACACCTATTTTTTAACATAGGGTCAACATTATGTATGAGGAAAAGAACAACCCATTCAATAGATGGAGATGGCAAATTAGTTATCTACTTGCTGAGAAATGAGATGAAAAGGGAGACATGCAGGGAGATGGAGGGAGGGAGAGAGGGATTGATCTATAGAGACAGATAGATAGATAGATAGATGATAGATAGATGATAGATAGATAGATAGATAGATAGATAGATAGATAGATAGATAGATACTTGGTAGAGAGAGATATTTCCAGATTGGCACAGTCATGGGAAGACAGAATTAAGCAGAAATAAACTTAAGTTTCAGATAATATGTAAAACATAGTTATACTGTCCCCATAAAATTAAAATAAGTTAAAAGACTGATTAAAAACACAGTAAAAGTGAAAAAAATATTTTACTGAAACACTGGTGTATAATCTCTTCTTTAGGTTACTGTGTCCACATATTGTGAAAATTCACTATGGTAGAGACAGAGTTTGCTATGATGAGATGATGACAAAGCTCAGAGTGCCCATGATACATACATTAAAATATAATGCTATGTGAAGTTAAAAAAATATAAACAGGCAGAAGATCATGATAAAGATGTGAGCTGATGAGTATTCTCCACATAAAACTGAAAAGCCACAGTTTTGTTTATGCTTCTAATATGCATTAGGTATCTGAACAAAGTGACCTAGGTCCTTATCCCCAAACAATTAAATATTATGTTAAAATGCATAATCATCTAATAAATAAAAGCAAAAATAACAAGTGAAATATTATGAGATGTGTGGAGCAAAACAAAAAAAAAAAACATTACTAAAATATACAATAGAGCAAAAGTCAAAACAATGCTAGAAACTCTCTTGTTCAGTCCATCCCTTCTGTTTCCAGACACTAGATTTTTTAAAAATTAGCTACTATTCCTGAGTTTCAAATGCCAGCATGAGTTATAAAACTTTTTAAACTTTTACAAATGGCTTATAAATTATATACTTTTGAACATATTTTGCTTCTTTCATTTATTAACATTCTATCATAGAATGGGATATTCATTTTTATTTGTAGAATAATAAGGAAGAGAATGGAAATATTACCAATTTTTCTTTGATGTGTTAGTGAAATTTGCATGGTTATCAAGTATGGGATATAATTAATAATGTCACCATACAAATTCTAATGCTTACATTATGGTAAAGAGATATTTTGGTTACTTATACACATATAATTTTAATTTCTAGATGTTGATATATGAAATTTTAGGTTCAAATATATCGTGAAATATTTTAACAAGTGGTTATATTAATTTAATTTCATTTTATTAAAACCTCTTATCAATGAAACTATGATTATTTGTGTTAGGTAACACAATTCAAGTTTATACAGTTGCATGGATATTATCCCATCATGTGCCCTGTTTCCTATTTATTTATTTTTGTTGTTGTTTTATTTTTTAATAATTCATGTTTTATTTCTTCAAGTTACATCTCAATCACAATTCCCTCACTACCCCTCCTCTAGTCCCAAACTCCCACCCTCTTCCCTCTCAACCTTCCATCCTCTTCCCTTTGTTATTAAAGTTTAAGGTATATCTTTTTCCCTCCAACAGCTCCCATTTCAGTCCAACAAATGGTTCTTTCTTTTATAACGATAAATACAATACAAAACAACAGAAATAAATAGGCCACAATTATGAGAGTTATATGGCTTAGCATACATTCCCAATGTCCAGTCCATATGTATTTGGCACCTGACTTTAGACATTGTACTATCTAACCATCTCCATGAGTTTAAAGTACTATATCTAACTCAGCTTTCATACTAACTTGCATCACAATTTTAAAAACATCTTATTATATCCAGAACACACTCTTGATTCCTAAACAACTGAAAATTTAACTATGAGACTCTAGCTATCTAGTCTTCAACCACCTCAGAGACCTGAGAGAGATAAATATATCTGATTATATAGGAAGTTCAGGGCCCACAGTTTCCAAAACTAAGACATGACATACCAGTGGCTGCCTGGACACTTCCCATTATCTCTCCATATATTACAGCATCAATCTTCAGCCCATTGGCCCCATTTCTCTGACAGACATTGATTGTAGAGCAGGAATTATTAAGGACTTGCCTACCCTGTCTTGGCAGAGCTAGGCTGTAGACTTACCTGCTTCCAAGTTTTGTCCTTTTTGGACAACAGTCTGTCTACAGTTGAAGCAAGGGGTTTTTCTTGCCAAGAGATAGGTTTGCCACTAATTCAACCATCTCACACTGGAGATTCTTTGATGCTCATCTTCTCCTTGGAATAGAATAGGGGGTGCTGTCAGGAGCTGACATGTCTCAATATCAAAAAATCTGAAGTTAAGAAAACATCTTTGAATGCCATATTCTGCAGATCTCTTGAGGTTTTGAAGACGCCCTATCTATCTCTTATATTTAGATAAGCAAATGTTGCTTGTCTCTTAGCAACTTGATTTCTGATTAGCTTAGAAAATAACTGTGATGGAGTGTCATAGTACCTAACAAAATGACAAGCTTTCATGATATTAGTTTGCATTTCTTAATTATCCTAAACAGTTTATGACAGTTGGTAACAAAAGTTTGAAACTTCACATTTTATTTTTAAGCTTACTTGGTATAATACATTTAGAAAGTGTTACCCTTAATTTTGTATCAATATACAAAACTCAATACAAATTTATCCAAATATAATATTAATTTTGTATCAATATACAAAGATATAAGGGCATATTCAATAATCTGTCCTTTTGTCTTGATCTTTCCTATATTATGTCTATGTCCCATTTTTTTTCTCAAGTCTGTTCACTCCTACATAGGAGAGAAAGAAGGATACAGAAAAGAAAAAGATAGAAGTCCCTGGGTCTAATCTCCAAAACCCATTTAATAAAACCACTTAACAGTTTGTAGTCTCTTCCCCTAAATAACAAAATTTTCTATTATCGATCAAATGACCAAAGGGGGGAAAAACACACCCTCCCTACCTTCTGGAGATGGGACATCACTCTCTTAAAATGACTCCCTGTTGATATGGGACATAGTAAACCTGTTTGGGGTCCAAATAAGAATGGAAAAATGGTTTAAAAATGTTAATAGAATCAATTGATGTTCAGTCCTTTTGTGCTCAGCTATTTAAATGTCCTAAGAAGTTCTTAGACAGAAGCTGAGCTTCAGGGCTTTACCGGAGTTCTGGCTGGAGCAGTTTGTGGAGCTGAGCAATCTTAGCGATTTTGAGTTGTTGTGGTTGTAGACATTTGAGGAAACAACTATTGAGGAAGTCTGTAAGGCTGGATCGTCTGGGCTACTTGTCTTCTTTGGTGTCTGATCTGTTTTCTTCTGAGGTTTCCCTTATGCAGTTGTCCCTGGATTTCTTGGATGGATGCTTTAAATCTCCTGGAAAGATAAGAACAGAGCCCTGTCCTAATCCTAACTCTGTGACACTACCTTTTTTTTTTGGAGGGGGGGGG
>CAJQZJ010027982.1:2286546-2310114 GCA_907164525.1 Lophiomys imhausi | reverse complement strand
TTTTTTTTTTTTTTTTTTTTTTTTTTTTTTACAACATATAACGTATTATCTTTCAATTTGGATTAAAGAAGAAATTATTTTGATATTTTGGAGCTAAAAAAGATCTCAAAGGACAATTTGTTTGAATTTCAGCATGCCTTTTGTAAGTAGCTTTTAAACTTAAATCCTTCCAAATCCTATGTGCCTATCTCTGCATTCTAAGTATTGGGATCAAAGACATGTGGTTCCCAAAGGATGGGATTAAAGATGTGCTCCACCACCCCTGGATTGAAGTTTTTCTCTATTTAGAGTTTGTATTGTGTCAGTCTGACCTTGAGCTCAGAGATCTGCCTGTTTCTGTCTCTAGTGTGTTGATATTAAGGTTGTATTCTCAAATGATGGGATTAAGGGTGAGCACCATCACCACCCTGTTCCTTGTCACTCTAACATTTATAAGACAACTAACTCTATAGGGATCCTTCTGTCTCTGTTGGAGTTAAAGGCATGGGCTATTACCACGCATTTCATGTATTTTACCTTTGCTCCAAGTGTTTTCAACTCTTGGAGGTTTAGAAAGCCAGGCTGAACAGCAGTTGCCTTCAATTTATCTACAATATTTTAAACCTGTTACCTGCTTTTTAGTGCCAAACCATGAAAATATCCTATACATCTACAAAAACAAACAAACAAACAAAAACTTTTAAGCTGCTATCAAGTTTGTGTAATCTATGTGGCCACCTTCAGTCTAACATTCTAATCTGAAATTAAGGCCATTTTCCTTTCATGCCAGTAAGGCAAGTATACCTTTAGGAAATTATAGTTTGAAAATTTTATATTGTATTTTTTAAGCTTATTAACCCTTTTCTTAAAAAAAGTATTATTTACTTCCAGAACATAGTTTCCTCCCTCCTCCCCTCCTGGTCACTCCGTTCCTCTCTCCTTCCCTCCCTTCCTCCTTGTTCCTCTACTTGGTACTCTCCTTCTCCTCAGATGAGTTGGGTCCTCACATATCATACTCCCTCAGATCTTGCGTTTGTGAGGGCCAATAGCTTCCACTTGTACTGGAGCTTGATAAGGCACACCATCTAGTGTGTGGTGTTCCACTAACCTGCAGCAGATTCCATGACTCACTGGTGGGGTAACATGTTTTCTAGGATAGATATGCTAGGCTCCTATCTATTTGGGTGTGTGGGTTGTAGAATAATTATCCTGTGATGTATGGTTAATATCCATTTATAAGGGAATACATACCATGTTTATCTTTCTGGGACTGTGTCAGCTCACTAAGGATGAGCTTTTCTGTCTCCATTAATTTGGTTTCAAATTGCATGATTTCCTCATTTCTGATAGCTGTGTAGTATTCCATTGTGTCAATGTACCACAGTTTTTTTTTTTTTTTAATCCATACTTCATTTTAAGGACATCTGTGTTGCTTCCAGTTTCTGGCTATTACAAATAAAGCTGCTATGAACATTGTTGAGGCAATGTCCTTGTGATTTCATTTCGAATCTTTTGGATATATGACCAAGAGGGGTATGGCTGGGTCCCATTTACTTCTTATAGGAAAGTAATACATACAGAGAGAATTTGTATGAATTTTTGGGGAAGAGACAAGTTAATGTTTATTTGATGAGATAGGACACCAATGACAGAAAATAAAAACAGTTCCACTCAAGTATTTCTTGTTCAATCAAAGAGTTTATTCAGGGTAAATTATTAGAGCATGGGCAGATTATTAGGAACTATATCATGAAAAAAAAAAGGAGCTAGCAAATACTGTCTTCTGAAACCCCTCCACCTCAGAATATATTAATCATCTATAATGTTTTAATGGGTAATAGAGTTTCATGAACTTGCTCTTCAAAGAAACTGTGACCTGTCTATAAACTCTTGAGAGGGATGAGGATTTCTGACTACTTATCTCCCAACAACCCATAACTGTACAAACTTTTCAGAAATGGGGACAGGAGTGGTGAGTTTTCACTCCATCTGTTGTATAACATAGCTTCTTCCAAAGTAAAAAGCTTTCATCTTGTAGGGGAGTTAATTAATACACAAGATGCTAATAGGCATATGAAGCCTTGGATATTTTAAGACAGAAGTAAATACTAGGTATCTTACCCAGGCATTACCCGTCTAAAGGGAGATAAAAAAAAAGATAAGGTACTAACTAATAACTAAGCCTCAGCATGTGTACAGGGAGGAAAAATAAGAAATCTAAGAGGAGGTGTGCCTTAGTTAATGTTCTGTTCCTGTGAGGAGACACCATGAACAAGGAAACGTATAAAATAAATCATTTAATGAGGGGGGGCTTAGTTATGAGGGTGAGTCCTTAATCATGGTGGGGCACATGGAATCAGGCAGGCAAGCAAGATATTAAGGTATTAGCTCAGAATTTACCTCTTATATATAATATCAATGCACAGAACTGGAGAGACTATGTATGACATGAGATTTTTAAGAGCTTAAAGTTTTTAAAGTATTTACCTTTTGTGGCCATGAGAGACCAATAGTCTGCACTGGGTGGGTGGGTGGTGGGGAGGATTTGGGGGAAGTTGCGATTGGTAAATATAATCAGAATATATTATATAACATATCTATTTTCAATAAAAAACAAAAGAAATCATTGCCCTGTCCAAATGACAAACATTAGTTACGTATGTATATAAGCTTCTCTTTCACATATTGCAATTAGTTTCCTTTATCGCTCATTATATACTTACACATTCACAATTTCTATTGTTTTATAAAGTAACACTATGATTATAAGTGGTTAACATACGTTTCTATCTCTAATTTCTGATAATTATGTCGCTACTATTTTTACTTTTAAAGTAATCGTCTTTTTTATTAAAATATGATTTTTTTCTCACATTCTCTTGGTAGCTATATACATCAAGTAATAATAATATATAAATTGATATATTGTTCTATAATATATAGGATATATTATTGCTTATTATATATGTTATATATTATATTAATTATATTTAAGATTATATATGCAGATGTACATATATGAATGAATTATATATACATATATGTATATATATATATATATATATATATAATCTAGAATTTCCTTTCCTTTTTGCTTGGAACTCAGTAATTGTTTTTGGATATGTGAGTTTATGGTCTGCTAGTTCCATAAATTTCTATGGTCTTAAATTTCATGTTTCTAAGAATCCTCTCTTTTCTTCTTCTGTACATTAAATATGTGCCTTTTCCTTTATGTTCCATAGTTACCTGCTTACTATTTTATGATTAGTTTTCCTCTTTGATTAATGCCACATATTGAGGTCTTAATTTTGCTTCTATTTTTCAGAAATGACACTTAGATTGGATTTGTTTTATAACTTTTTACAAATTAGGCTTTTTATATTATCATATTATTGATTATTAACTTACATGTTTTATAATTTTAATTTCCTGTTCACTTGTATGTATTTGTAGTATCTATTTTCTCCTCTTTGCAATATTATTTTAAAATACACTTGATATTTATCTGAGTATTAGACCTTGAAAATATGTATTGACAAAGCCTCTTACACAACACATCTATATGTAATCCAGTTATGTGGCTCTGATTAGTAGGTATGGTGCATATTGTTAACAACTCCTAGTTGTATTTTATAGTTTCTACTGTATATAGGCTATACATGAACCCTAACCAATATCCTTGGATGTTTTCTCTTGTTTACTATCCTTAGCACTTTTAAATTGCATATTTTTTCTCTGTGGTGCTTTCTGACTGTGGAACATTTCACAAGTTCATCTAGACTCCCTTCTCTATCTTTTCTTAGGAAACATATCAATGTAGCCACAATTTTGAGTACCCTCAGGACTTCTATGGCATTTCACTAAAACTTCAAGCTATAAAATATCTTTTGACACTGTTCTACTTCATCAAAGAAATCCAATATTTGAAAAAAAGAAGTAGTAAATCATTCTAGTTAAATGTACAGATTAGATACGAGGGCTTGACAGCTCCAGCTTCCCAACAGGATGTGAATGCCAGGTCTACAACTTAAGAGGTAAATGGTATTTGACAAGTAACAACTCTGCTGCACTAAATTTTTTTATTTATATCTTAGAAATGGCATAGCATGCACATAAATGTGCTATAAAAATTTAATAATTTTGCATTTACAAATTGCTTTGTGATGTTTGAATTTTGTTATGTATCCTGAAATTATTAATAACTTACTATAGGTAAGTCATAGACTAAATGAAGCTTTTATCTTGTTTTGGAAGATTCAACAAATTCCCATGAACAAGTAAGTACTGTATGTCAGAAAGTTGCTTCACTCACTAATTGGCTCACAAATGAAATGACCATGGCTACAATGATAAAGGTAATATATTTCATCAACATGCAGGATTTAAACTTTCTGTAAAATATTATAAGCCATGGAGAGCAACATTGTACCTAAAATATAGGCCTACATTTAGTCCCTGATACAGAGGCAATCATATGTTCCCTCATATGGCAAAATATTCCCATATTCTTAGTCACATCTTTAGATACCAATACTGTTTTCTCACTAAAGTAGTTATATGGGCAGACTTCTGCACTCTGTTTCCTGACTTCGACATTTAAACAAAAATAACCATTATCTGGAATATGAACACAGAATGCTGTGTTCATAAATCTGGTATTTCACACAGTACTACTTCTGATCAAGAACAAAAATTCCCTAGTACTTGATTTTTATTTTACATAAAACCAGACCAATAGAAATGAGTGGGCTATGCACTTAGTATTATGTTGAAGAGGATGGCTTTTTGATGTTCTTAAATCTAGATTGTATACCCTTGAAAAGCAGAAATATATTACACTGTCAATCCCTTTCCTATGATTCCTACACTTCAGCATCAAGAGAAGAAAATGAAACAAATAGTATCTCAGTATCTATGAACCTGGTTAGAAATGGGAAAGGACTCTTCTTTGTAATAAAATATTTGAATAAAGATTAAGGTGGGACCTGAATGAATTAAATGACAGATAACTTTTCCTTGGCATCCTTTTAAGAATTTTTGTAGGAAAAATCAAAGTTACAAAATGAGTTTTAATGATAAAATAGTAAACATATTCATGGTACAATGTGAAGAGATATAATATTCATGAATTTGCATTTGTAAATTTCTTATACTCATTTAAATTTACTTATAGTTGCATTAGAACTCATGCTAATCTCAGTTACTTATATAGATGGAGGGAGTGCTTGAAAATTTGTTAACTTTCCTACAGTGCCCATTTCCAGTTCACAAATGAGCAACATGTTTTAACTAAAATACTTTTGAGAACTTATACAAAATGCTCTATTTACCTGACTTCACTCTTCTCTTTTTGCCTTTCATAGCAAACTCTACTCCCTATTCAATTAATGTACACATATAAAGAATGAGAAAGAGACTAATGTGTATTTTTAAGTAAACATAAAATTATGTTCTTTTATAACTTTTAAAAACACTATTATTTGTCACTTTTTCATTCTTTGTTCTCCCTCTCCATTACGCTCAATTCCCTCCTTCTTGCTCCCCATCCCAGATTTCCATTTTCCTTTGTACAACACTTATCATAGACCTTCTTTTATCTCCCTCTCTTGTGATCTCTTTCAATTTTCTGGTTTCTTCATATACTTAAAATACAAGCTCTACAATAAGATAACTAAAGGATATCAAGGGGATACAAATTGGAAAGGAAGAAGTCAAAGTATCCCTATTTGAAGATGATATGAGAGTATATATAAGTAACCCCCAAAATTCCACCAGAGAACTCCTACAACTACAAACTTCAGCAAGGTGGCTGGATAGAAAATTAATTCAAAAATATTGTTAGCCCTTCTTATACAAAAGATAAGTGAGCCAAGAAAGATATCAGGGAAATAACACCCTACACAATAGCCACAAACAATACAAAATACCTGGGGGTAACTCTAACCAAGCAAGTGAAAGATCTTTACAACAAGAACTTCAAGTCCTGGAAGAAGAAAATTGAAGAGGTCTTCAGAAGATGGAAAGATCTCCCTTGCTCAGGATAGGTAGGATCAACATTATAAAAAAGAGCATCCTACCAAAAGCAATATATAGAGTCAATGCAATTCCTATCAAAATAACAACACATTTTTTATAAACCTTGAAAGAACAATTCTCAACTTCATATGGAATAAAAAAACCTCAGAATAGATAAATCAATCATATAATAAAAAAATCATTTGGAGGTATCACAATTCCAGATTTCAAACTATACTACAGGGAAATATTAATAAAAACAGCATGGTACTGGTATAGAAACAGACCAATTGATAAATGGAATTGAATCGAATACCCAGAAATAAATCAACACTACTATGGTCACTTAATTTTTGACAAAGAAGCCAAAACATAAAATGGAAAAAGGGACAGCATCTTCAATAAATAGTGCTTGTCTAAATGGATGCCAACATGTAAAAGAATGCAAATAGACCCATATTTACCTTGCACAAAACTTAAGACTTAAGAAGGGGTAAAGTTTTCTGAGTGAGTAGTAAGTGTGGAAGGCAAGCAACTTCCAAAACACATAAATGATAGTTTATTTCCTGGACAGTCCCAGATATCTCTTAATATCATTGGAGTATTATCTTCAGCCTTCTGGCCTATCATATCTCACAGATTAAATTATGCAGTAGGAACTAAGAAGCATTTTCCAATTCTGTCTCTGTAGAATCAGGCCATTGACTTGCTTGCATTTAAGCTCTGCTCTTCCTTTGGACTGTACATAGTCTATTGTGAGAGTAGGAGCTCTCTGACCAGTAGGAATTATCTCCTGATAGAAGTTTTTGATGCTCATTCTCTCTTTCCAACTCAAATGGGAGCTGTCAGGAGCTGACTGTTTCAAGTCAAAGTATTTTTAAAATGATAAAAACATCATTAAATTGCATTTTCTGTACACCTCTGAGTGTTGAATATATCTATTGATTTATAAATCAGTCATCTATCTATCACTCTATCACCTATCTATCTATGCATCTATATAGCTGTCTAATATTTGAGCAGGCAAACTGTACAGTATCAATCATTCACTCTCTGTTTAACCTAGGAAGCATAATTTTTGATAAATTAAAACTAGTATTTAACATGATGAGGAACTCGACAGGCCTGCCAGCCATCAACCTGTATTACCCAGTCTCCTAAATAGATTGCAATAGCAACCTGTAAGAGGATTGTATGTAAACATGTAATTTTAAATGAGTTGTAAATGCACAATACATTATATGAGTTGAAATATACATGTGTGTGTGTCAAAATACAAAATTCAATACAAATGAACCAGAAATTAACCTTATTTATGTATTAATATATAAAATTCTATACCAATATATCAAAAGATAACCATGTTTTGAGAATGGCAATAGTTCTAAGTTGTAAAGAAGATTCAACAATCTACCCTTATATCTTATCATTTCTAACATAATATATCCATAGAATGTCCATATATATTACCCCTCTTTTTTGTTTTCAAGTCTTCTCTCCCTAGATAAAAGAGAAAGGAGGATAAAGAAAAGAAAAATAAAGAGAGAAGTCCTTGAGTCTTAATTCCTATATTTTGTTTAATAAGGCCATTTAACAACTTGTAACCAGTCCCCCTAAACAACATCTATAACCCATCAAATGACAAAAGAATCACCTACACTACCCTTTTGCAATAGGATGCCACTGTCTTAAAATTGCTTCCTGCTGATTTGGGATGCAGAAAACCTGTTTGGGGGATCAAATAAAATGACAAAAGAAATGCTTAAATAAGTTAATAGTAACATTTGTTGTCCAGTTTCTATGTGGTCAGCAATTTGAATGTCCTGAGCACTTTGTAGAAGGAAACTGAACTTTAGGTGGGAAAGTTCAGGGTTTTATTGAAGTCCTAGCTGGAACATTCTGTGAGGCTGAATCATCTTAGCTACTTGTCTTGTTTTCTTTAGTGTCTGGTATCTTTGTTCCGAAAATATATAATTTCTCACATAAACATAAAGTTTTGTAATTACAAAAGAGCCTGGGATGAATGCAAGTTGCACAGATTAATTAAAGAAGATTTTCTGTTCTTTGAGCAGAAGAAAGACGTTTATAAGTTACCCATTCTTGGCATACAAAAGGATGGCATGTAACAGTAAGTCATGTGGGAATTGATACAGTGATCTGTGATGTATTTTAAATGTTAGTTAATCAATTGCTCCCATAGGCCTGCTTACTTTCTGTTAATTTGCTTGCTAACCATTGTCTCTGGTTGGCTTTAATAAACTGCTGATGCCTGTGATTAGGTAGAGAAATAGGTAGGTGAGTCAAAGGTTGGCAGGCTCTTGAAGAACAGAAATGATCATGGGAAGAAGAAGCCAGGAGGAGATAGAAAAAGACATGCCATAGTTTTGAGATATAAGAACATCATGCCATGTGACCTGGGACATTGGTAAAGCATGGAGAATAACAGTCCAATGGGGACATAGGCATATATTGGGGTCTTATTTTATGGAATTGCATAAAAGTTACCAAAGTATGGGCTAAGGCTTGACAAAATCCATCAGGTGTCTGTGTGTTTATTTATAATGTCAGGTTAAAAATTAACACTGGTGACTAGTTAACCGTAATAGAAATACTGGTAATAATTTAATTAGTTTATTTCTACAACTAAATATTAACATCAATGAATGAGTCTATATTTCATGGTTTTCTCCTCTCAATCATTGCTCCAATAAATTATTTCATAAGTCATTAGCACCAGCATGAAAACCATCAACTTTGGATAAATCAAAAAGGTATGTAATTTGTCTGAGATACAGAAGTATTCATACTGTCTAGTGGACATATAAATGACTACTTGAAATTTTTTATATATAAGGCATTTTTTTTCTACAGATGTATAGAAAAATATAGCCATGTAATTCATTCTACAAGTATAGAAAATGCCATTTTAAGCTGAGTGTGGTGACATACACCTTTAATCCCAACACTCGGGAGATAGACACAAGCACAACTTTGTAATTTCAAGACCAGCACGGTCTACAAAATGCATCCAAGACATGCAGGGCTGTTACACAGAGAGAACCTGTCTTGAAAAACCAAAAAGAAATAAAAATAAAAATAAAGTACCATTTTAAACAACTGATTATACATCTCTAGAAAAATAGTATTGTATATCACATTAATTTTTATTCTAACATTGGAGTGCATGTTGGTTATTTGGAAATTATTTCTTTAGCAATCGTCTTATTTATTTTTTAAATAACGCATTATTATTTAGTGGATTGGGCTTCTCACAAAGCATGCTTTTTAAGCTTTCCTCAAACCTCATTTTCCTATTAAGTAAGTTTTCAAATGACTGATAACAAGCCCACACTATGAGATTAGCATATAAGACTAGACAGCAGAATTGACAAGGTGCCAGTCTGAATTTAGATAAACACTAAAATGTGTTTCATAAATTAGGGATTGTAATAATAAATCAATTTTCCTCTATTCAACAGTGAAATCAATAAATCTGATGAGGCTGGCTAAAATGACAAATTGGCTGTGATCATGAAAATCTAGGGATAACAATGGAACAGCATTGTTCAGAAATACAGAACAAAGAGAACAGGGGTCAGAATTCATGTAGGATAGTTTATTTTTTTTTTCTGACTTGAGGACTAATACCTATTCCTAATAAAGTGTGTCTCTGCTCTTTTCATCACATTTCATGTGGGTAAATCAATTTGCTAAGTAAACTCCTTTTACATACTAACCTATATTTTTCATATCTTATTAGTTTCTTTTTTAGCAAATGAGTGAATGAAATAATTAATTTAATGTTATTGGTCAAATTAAGCGTAATATTCATTCTCAGTGTACAATATACCATTGATCTAAAACCTCAGTCCTATAGAATTGTACTAGGGTATAAGTTTAGTATTTGTCAAAAAAATGTTTTTATTACATTCTCAAAGAATTAGTTTGGGAAATAATTTATTAATTGTGGCCATGATCAGAAAGAATATCATACCTCTTTTAATACTATCAGAGTATACTTGAGCATTAATAAAGCTAAATTTGAAAATGATTAACACAAGTCACTTGGTGAACAAATCACTTAATGAAGCCATGTAATTTTCTACCTCTTCATCCTCAGAGAAGTAAGTTACAGAGGCACTCAAGTGTTCTTTATTGTATAACTAAGTTTAACTTTAGCATGGATATTAGTTTTGAATAGTTTTAGAATCAGATATGAAATATGATTATTTTGAAATACTAAGAAGACATCATCTTGACCACTTCATTAATTTGTTTTTTGATCTTTTAAATGTTACCTATTTCTGAATAGCTATTCTTCATATAAGAAGTGATAATATACAAAGACCACTAGTAAAAATTAAAGGATGATAGCATGCCAAATAAGACCATTTTAAACTTCTGTAGTTATGGAAGACAGAGTATAGAAAAGAATTGTTGAAACTCCACAGCCATTCAAAATGGAAAAGACATAAAAATAGGTAATTAGGTTTCACCCAGCTAGATGAAAATATTCAGAAATAAAAACACAAATGTTACATGTACTAGAAAATTATAACATCCAAGTAAAAAGACCTTTAAATATTTTAACAAATAATATATTCAATAACATATACATTTATCAAAATGTGTGTGTATGATATTGATTTTATGCTCTAACAACAGAATTCCTTGCAATCATTGTCATTTTAAAATGAAAATGGAAACAAAATACAATGGATATTATAAAATCATAAAAAATTGAAAAAAGCACAACAAAACATTGCTATTGCTATTTCTTTTAAGACGGTAAGATTGTGTGTTCCTTTCTCTTTTTATATGCCATCACAGCCAAGTCTACTTCCAAATTCCACACAGTTCATATAATAGAATTTGAGATGAACAGATATTATTGACAGTTTTTGAGTCATGAAATGTCTAAGAAAATATTTTTCTCAGACACTAACAATTCAGAAGTCAAGAAATAAGTGTTGTCTATGAAAATACAGTTTTGACAAATGCATTGTGAAATAAGAATGATTCTCTTTTGTTTCCATGTGAGATAATTCTGAGAACCTCAATATAATGCCCCTGAAAAATGTAAGGTATTATCAAAAAGTATTACTTTTGTTAACATATTTCTTTTTGTAACAAGGTAAAGCTTATTATACAACTGATAAAGTATGTGCAATTATAGCCCAGATAATTATAGTTGATGATGGTATTAGTTTTATAACCTTTTTCTCTTTTGTATGCAATATGATGAAAATTAAATGCAAATAACTACAATACAAAAAAAAAGTCCTATAGGAGTAAGCACTGTTGGTAGATAGCAGTGACCTATTTAATAATACAACTTTTATTTGTTTTCATTTCTTCTCTTTGTTGTTGCCTTTATATATAGCACATAGGTATATGGGACAACTTTCACATAGCTATCTTCAATAAGGTGTTATTTCATTATTGACTTTCAGGGAACCCTAAACTGAGAAAGTTAAGATATGCAATCATAACTAAATTACAACGAATGCACCAAAGAGAACATGAACACAGACTTTTTTTTCCTGTCAGTGAGACACTTTGGCCTAGTGGTGCTGCCTTGTAGGTCCCTAGTGTATGAGGAGGCTCTTGGCCTTCATATGACTGATGAACTGGGGTGGGAGACTGTTATGTAGGGACACTCCACTTCAGAGGAATGGGATGGAAGGGAAAGGATTAGAAGGTTGGAGGGTGGGACTTGGAGGGGTGGAAAGAGTTCACAGTGTTGGAGATGTAAGCTGAAGTAATAAATAAATATATATATATATTTTTTACTTTTTTATTAATTTATTTTTTATTTCTTCAAGTTACATCTCAATCACAATCCCCTCCCTACTCCCCCCTCCAGTCTCACCCTTCCACCCTCCTCCCCCTCAGCCCCACCATCCTCTTCCCTTCTTCTTTTTTTTTTTTTTAGTTTAAGGTATTTATTTTTCCCCCCAACAGCTCTCCCTTTCAGTTCAAAAAATGGTTCTTTTTCTTATAACTATAAATACAATACAAAACAACAGAAATAAATAGGCCACAATTATAAGAGTTATATGGCTTAGCATACATTCCCAATGTCCAGTCCATATGTATTTGGCACCTGACTTTAACATTCTACTATCTAACCATCTCCATGAGTTTAAAGTTCTATATCTAACTCAGCTTTCATACTAACTTGACTCATAATTTTAAAAATATCTTCTTAGATCCAGAACACCCTGTTGATTCCTAAACAACTCAAAATTTAACTATGAGACTCTAGCTATCTGTTCTTCAACCACCTCAGAGACCTGAGAGGGATAAATATATCTGATTATATAGGAAGTGCAGGGCCTGCAGCTTCAAAAAATAAAAAATGACATACCAGTGGCTGCCTGGACAGTTCCCATTTTCTCTCCATACATTACAGCATCAATCTTCAGCCATTTGGCCCCATTTCTCTGACAGACATTGGTTGTAGAGCAGGAATTATGAAGGACTTACCTACCCTGTCTTGGCAGAGCTAGGCTGTCGACTTACCTGCTTCCAAATTTTGTCCTTTTTGGACAGAAGTCTGTCTACAGTTGAAGCAAGTGGTTTTTCTTGCCAAGAGAATGGCTTACCACCAATTATAAATAAATATTTTAAAAAATAAAATATTATTATGAAATCTGCAAAAAAAGATCTGCAATAATATTTTGAGCAAATACACTGTTGAAAAAAATTGTGGAGCCAGATCACATACCAATGAAATGAAGCATACTCATAACTAACAGGGATAAGGACAGCCTTAATCACCATACAATTCTAATGACTAAAATCATATCTAATTAGTTAGAATGACATACATATAGGGTAAAAGTATAATTAGTAAATGGTAATAAGATAGTTATCTCAGGAGACCAAGGAGTAAAAATGTCATACAACTTTCTAAAGCTCTAAATAGAACATTATGTTGCAAAGAAAAATGTGGGTTATTTGTATTTGTTTTCTTTTGGCTAAAATGACTCAATGTGATTTGGGATTCTTCTAGTAACATTAAACAACCATAACAGCACTAAGAAGTATGTGTGTGAACTAATTATGAGATCCACTGAGAAGGGGTATAAAATGCACATTACATAGTGGAAAAATACATTTATTTAAAAGTGAGAGTAAGACTATAAAGTGTCGCGTCCCCCTCGACCAGCAAGGATGACGCAACTCGCAAAAGCTCTTCTCCAGCAGTTTATTCAGGTCCCTTGAAAACAGTCTTCCGAATGCCCGGGCAGACCGAACCCACAGGCTAAATACTATATGAACAGCCAATCAAGTAAAGCCATGTGGTGTTATCTTAGAGGCCCACGTATGTGGAAGCAAGCCAGATCAGCGGTCTTAGCCAAATATGGACTGGTTTACCACCGAGAGCGCTCACCGTCGGGCTGGTGGAAGGCAGAAACCGGCGCCATCTTTAGGGCGCGGCACATCGCAGCTCTCTACAGTTCCCCCTTTTTTTATTTTTTCTAAAGTTGGTAGAAGTCCCTGGAAAGGCTACATAATTCCCATATCTGGGGGTCTCACAGTGGGCCTGAGCCTGTAGGAGGGCGGTGCTCAAACTCTTACCCATCTCTGGGTCAGCCTCCCCACTCAGGACTGCCCTGTCTTAAGTGTCCGAGACTTACCCGTCAACTCCGTCATTGACTTGCCAGACCCTAATATCCGTGGAACGAATACTTCAGTGGGCAGGGACTATGCTCAGTGAAGATTTAAGGCTTCACGGCAGCGAGCCATGCCTGAGGGGACTGACCCGCCTCAATGGCGACAAGGGCCTGTATAATCATAGTTGCATTATGCATTTGTGTGGCTCTCATTTTGTAGATGCACCATAGGCAAACCAGACAGGCTAGTATCATCAGTATCGCCAAAGAGCCTACGCCCGCCCACTCCTTAAGATGATCCATAGCTGTCTGAATCCAGGAAGTCAAGCCAGTAGCCAGGCTCAGATCTACCCGAGTGGAATTGATGTGGACGATTGTTGCTCTCAGCTCTCTCATCAAATTTTCAAACTCAGCCGACCAATCCTGTAAGAGGACTTTGACAATTGTCTAGACAAATTAGCAGCCTTTGTAAAATTTTGATACTGCAAAGAAGTAACACACAAACCTTGCATTTTCCACTCACACCCCAATTGTGCTAGTTGCCAAAGAGAATCAATCTGTTCTTGTATTAAATCTATGCATTGATTAACTATCATAAGGCCTCCTTTGAGATGAGAATTCATAGAGGTCTGAGTATCCAATGCCTGTGCCACAATGGCTGAGATGTTATTCAGGGCATTGGCAGTCTGTATAGAACTAGACAAGGCAATAGCTGAGGCAGTAGCCCCCACAGCAGCAACAGTGATGGCAGTAACAATAGCTGCAGTGATGCCAAAATCTCTTTTAAACCTGAATAGCATCATGGTATTAGGAGCCTCTACAGGAACTGGTACATATCGAGGCATTCTAGTCACCACAGCCACAGGAAAGGCTGTGGCATTCCAGCACAGGGCATAAAAACATGTGCCCGGAGTGCATACTAACTTTTCTTCACCCAAGGATGCACTCCCATTACTTACAATCCACAGAAAAGGAGGCCAGAGACATACTGGCGAAGCTGAAAAGGTCTTATTGCGGTAAGAATGAAACAAAGATTTCCAAGTACCAGAGCCACTACCGCTAGAAAAATCCAATTTGGTAGCGGACACTAGGGAAAAATTACCTCTTTGATAAACTCCTCCCCCAAGCATAATGACAGGTCCCAAATCCATGCAACTTCCATTTATCCCACACAAAAGCCACAAATCAAAAGGATTGGTGGCAGTCTGCTGAGGATCCCTAGTAGATATATCAAGCATTCCTGTACAAGACTTATTCACTATATTACTAATCATGGGGCTAAAGGAAAAATAATCTTGTTGAACCCAAACTGGTTTGCGCTCCTGACATCCAGTCCAGGGAAAAGGTCCTTCCTCTCCTGTGGATCCTCTACAAAACGGTGCCCAGCGTGGCTGTCTGGGGGGTTCCCGGTCAGAGACTCGTGTGGGCCACCATCCTTCAAGACGAGAACCGTTGCCTGAAAACAAACCACCACTCCTACCCCCAAACCTCAGTGGTGGTAAAAAATCTGCTGACTGCTGAGACAATTTAATGCATTTTGTATCATCTGACCTATTGAAGCTCATTAAAAAGCACAGACTATCCTTCAAGTTGACATTTCTATTACCCTCTATAGGGCTTTTCTGATCATCAAAGGGAAGGTAGGGTAAGCCTAGGCTTCTATTACTGCTAAATAAGCTTGGAAACACAGTTGCATCATGTCTGACCGGCATCGGCTTTGGGAATATTGACAGGATCCCCCATCTCGGCTCGGTCATTCCTGACATACTCACTGCTACTATCACCAGGATCCTTAGGAAGGTCTTCATGACGAATCTTCCTCACAAGGCGTTCAGGCACCCACACTGGATCTTGATGATCCTGAGGAAAAACACAAAGAGACCCTCTCGCCCATGTTAGCACGGGGTAAGGCCCCCGCCAAGAGCCTGTAAAAATATCCTTCCACTTCAACATGCTTTTAGGTGGACCATGGGAATCCTGATGTCTCCGCTGCTGAGCGGCCTTGAGCATCCAAATTGAAAAAGTTTAAAGTAAATAAGGCTAAAGACGTTCTCTCCTTGGGGGTACAGCCTTGGCCTATTCCCCCTTTTTGTTTTTGCAAGCATTCTTTCAAGGTGCGATGAGCATGCTCCACAATTCCTTGTCCTTGAGGATTGTATGGTAATCCGTGATTAAGCTGTACCTCCATCTGGTTACAGAAGGAGACAAAGGACTGTGCCGTATAGGCTGGTCCATTGTCCGTTTTCAGCTGCTGTGGTTTTCCCCATGCAGCCCAGGATTCTAAGCAATGTCCTATGACATTGCGAGCCTTTTCTCCACTCATAGGTGTAGCATGTATGATACCTGAGTAGGTATCCACAGATACATGAATATATTTTAAGGTTCCAAACTCTGAAATGTGGGTAACGTCCATTTGCCAGATTTTGAGTGGCATTAACCCTCTAGGGTTCACTCCCACACTGGGAGGATGATGATGAATCACACACTGAGGACAGTCCAAAACCACTTGTCTAGCATCTGCTCTAGACAAATGGAATTTTTGCTTTAGAGTTTTTGCATTTACATGAAGTAATTGGTGAAACTGTCTGGCTTGGTCCAGGAATGAGCTCCAAAAATTGCATGTCATCCTAGTCCATTGATCAACTTTATCATTACCCTCACTTAATGGTCCAGGTAATCCTGTATGTGCTCTGATATGTTGAATATAAAAACACACTTTTCTCTGCCAGATTAAAACTTGTAACTCTTGTAATAAGGCACATACAGTACTACTATTCTTAATAGGACCTGCTAATTCTAATACTTTCACTGCGTTGACCACATAAACTGAATATGAGATCCAATTGAATGCAAATTGACATCTTTTAAACACCTCAATTACTATTTTCAACTCTACTATTTGGGGGGAGCCCGGTTGAAATTGACATAACACGGGCTCTTGTCTTTCTATCACATAGGCTCCACAGCCTGTCTTTGAGCCGTCAGTAAACACATTTGGTGACCCTTGAAGTGGTACTGCTGAAGTAACCTTAGGGAATATCACTGGGTGCTCCTTAAAAAATGATAGCAATGGATGTTTAGGATAATGGTTATCAATCACTCCTTCAAAGCTACATTGCAATATTGCCCAATCATCTACAGTGCCACACAAAATCTTAATTTGATGACTGGAATAGGGTACTATTATACTGGCAGGAGTAACTCCAAAAGACTGCAAGCATTGTTGGATACCATTCAAGGCTAAAGCAGCAAGTGCAGTGGGATAATGTTCTATGGATTTTTTCAGAGAAATCTTTGAATAGGTCCATAATAATGGTCCATCCTGCCATAATAACCCTGTAGGTTGACCATAGGTGGCAAATATACACAATGCAATGGGCTGCCCTTCCTGCCATCTCTTTAGGAAGGCACTCTGTCACCTTTCTTCCACTTTACATAAAGCTTTTCTTGCTTCTTCTGTAAATTGCCTAGGAGAATTAAGTGCTGAATCACCTTTCAAAATATCATATAGGGGTCGTACTTCATAATTTGGTAGCTTTAAATAGCCTCTTACCTAATTGATATCTCCTAACAACCTTTGAAAATCATTTAAAGTCTTTAAATTATCTTTTCTTATCTCAATCTTTTGAGGTATTATCTTTTCAGGTCCAACCTTCGCTCCTAAATAATCAACCACATTTTCCTTTTGAACCTTATCAGAAGCAATAAACAACCTTTTCTTTTTTAATAATTGAACTAATTCTTCATAGGCCCGATCTAACATTTGTTCACTCTTAGCTGCCAGTAAGGTATCATCCATATAATGAGCACATCTCAAATCTGGAAAATTCTTTCTCAAGGGAGCAATGGCTTCTCCCACATACAGTTGGCACATAGTGGGGCTGTTTGCCATGCCCTGGGGTAATACTACCCATTCAAACCGCTGATCAGGTTCCTCATGGTTACAGGATGGAACAGTAAATGCAAATCTCTCACTATCTTTGGCACACAAAGGGATGGAGAAAAAACAATCCCTTATATCTATAACTATAATGGGCCATGAGGCTGGCAAAGATGATAAAAGCGGCAAGCCGCATTGCACTGGGCCCATGATCTGCATTTGTTGATTTATGGCACGCAGGTCATGCAACAATCTCCATTTTCCAGATTTCTTTTTAGTGACAAAAATAGGTGTATTCCAGGGAGATACAGATGGTTTTATATGCTTTAAAGACATCTGTTCATCCACCAACTCTTTGGCTGCATTCAATTTTGCAGAGGAAAGTGGCCACTGAGGAACCCATACTGGATCCTCCGTCTTCCAAGTTATGGGAATGCCCTCCTCAGTGGCCCCTAGGAAAAACCCAGGCCCTGTCTCTTTTGTCTTTGCTGCATAGATATGGGACTTTTCCGCCCCTGCAAATATTTTCCTATTCCAAAGCCTGGAGCATATCCCATATCTTGCATCATACGTTGGGCTGAATCAGAATAGTCATTACTCAATTTAAATCCCATATCCTTTAAAAGGTCTCTTCCCCAAAGGGAGATAGGGAGCTCAAGTACATATGGCTGCATTTCTCCTGAGTGGTTTTCTTGGTCCTGCCACTTTAATAATCTTGCACTCATATCTGGAGTCTTAGCATAACCCAGGCCTTGAAGTGTTTCAGAAGAGGCCTGTACGGGCCAACCTGAAGGCCAGTCTTTCTTTGCTATAATACTCCTATCAGCCCCAGTATCCAAAAGGCCCAAGATCTTTTTACCATCAACTTTTAACTCCAAGACGGGGCGTTGGTCCAAATCCAAGGAGAGAAAAGTCAGATCTGTGCCCATGGACCCAAAACCATCTTTTCCTCTCTCTCGATCCCTTGCCGCATAGCGATCATGTAAGCTCAGCAACATGATCAACTGAGCAATTCTATCTCCAGGAGAGATAGCCGTTATACCACGGGGGGAGGCTACCATGATCTTAACCACTCCTGTTTAATCTGGATCTATAACCCCAGGATGGACAATAAGTTCTCTCAAGGCTGATGATGACCTCCCTAACAACAAACCAACTGTACCAGGTTCAAGGTGTCCTTTAAAATCTGTTTCAATTAACTGGACCCCCATTTGGGGTGTTAATACGAGTCTGGTGGTGGAGAAGAGGTCCAATCCTGCTGAGCCTGCAGTGGCTCTCTGCGGTCTCTCAGATGGCGGATGGTTGGCCATCTCTCTTGATTCTGTTCTTTGTCCTGATTCTCTACTGCCCCATATATTTGTGAGCCCTGAGGTCGTGGGCCCCGCTGTCCGTTTTTTGGACGAGCGCCACCATAACCTTAAGTTAAAGGCTGGCCATGGATGTCTATCACTGAACGGCATTCATTAGCCCAATGGTTCCCTTTTTTACATTTTGCATAGCCCCGGCCGCTTGGGGCATTGTACACTTCCTGTACTTTCTGTACTCCTTCCTCTGGGGCACTGTCTTTTAAAGTGTCCCATCTTGCCGCACTTAAAACAAACTCCTGAACTTCCTCCACCTTTTCTGGCCAACTGTATTACTGCGGAAGCAAGACCAGCATTAGTTAACGGCCCTCCAAGTTCTCTACACACTTTCATCCAGGCTTCTAGGCCTTTGTTCTTGTAAGGGGTGATAGTGGCTCTACACTCTTTAGTACATTGCTCATAGACCAACTGTTTTATTAGTGGCAAAGCAGCATCCGGGTCACCAAAAATCTTCCCTGCTGCTTCCACCATTCGTGCCACAAAGTCTGAAAAGGGCTCCATGGGGCCCTGTTGAATCTTAGTTAAGTTCCCAGTCACCTCCCCTTTATTAGGAAGAGATCTCCAATCCTTGATAGCTATCTTGTTTATTTGCTCATAAATCTGAATAGGATATCCTATCTGCTGGTTGGCAAATATCCCCTGTCCAAGCAGCATATCTCTATCCCAGGCTGGATTTCCATCTCTCTGATTAATGGCTGCTTGCTCAGTGGCATACTCAATCAAGAAAGCTTTCCAGTCTAAGTATTGCCCTGGACTTAAGCAGGCGTGGACCAGGCCACTCCAATCACTCGGAGTCATACAATGTCTGCTTAATGCTTCCCCTTGAGCCATTGTAAAAGAAGCGGTAGTACCATAGGTACGAACCGACTCTGCAAGGGATTCAACTACTTTAAAATCGAGCGGTTCCTCGTACCTGTTCCCTTGTGGGTCTTGGTATACCGGATAGGCAAACTTTAATTCTGTTCTTACTTGTGTCCACATCCCCGGGCAGAAAGATCTCCCTACTTTCAGGGACTGAACAGGCTGATCTATCTGAATGGCTTCTGGGTATGGAGGGGGAGTTGAAGGCGCCGCGGCAACGGCTTTACTTACACCGACCGTTGACAACGTGGCTGAAGGTGCTGCAGCAACGGTTTCACTTACACCGACTGCCGCCAACGTGTCTTTTTCTTTTACCCTTTTCTTTTCCCTTTTTCTAGTAACAGTCCTCTCCAACTGTTCTATTAGAGCGTGTAGCTCCCCTTCAGAATCCGTGCCCTCCGAGTCCTCAAAATCTCTAAAATCTCTAAAATCTCTAAGATCGGGATAGAGAGGAACCTTCATTTTTGCCTCCCTTTTCACTGTCTGCCTACTCAAATCTTTCGCCTTTGTTACTTTACTTTTCACTGTCTACCTGCTCAGATCTTTCCCCTTGCAGCAGTTCCAAGGCTGACTCTCCCTCCTTGATCGCGTTACAGCATCTCTGATCTTCTAAACAACTTCTCACCATCTTCCAAATCGGTCTTACTCCATGCTTTAGAGTCCCTTGCTCCCAAGCAAAATCCAAGTCACTGCCTAATTTGTCCCAGCAGGATACCATAAGATTCCCGGACACGGCAAACCACGGAGCCACGGAATCGCATTCATTCAAAAATCTCTCTAGAGTAGACTTCTTAATTTTCAAATTCCTAGCTAAAAGTAGCTCCTGAAGAGCCAGAAAAATTGGATGTGACTCAGACAATCCCATGATTAAAAATATACTTTCAGTTTGCAGCTTCCCCGTGAAACTTTACCTTTTGTTCGCAATCTCCGCGAAACTTTACCGTATGTTCACTATCTCCACGAAACTTTACCTTTTGTTCGCTATCTCCGCGAAACTTTACCGTATGTTCACTATCTCCGCGAAACTTTACCATTTGTTCGCTATCTCCGCAAAACTTTACCTTGTGTTCACTATCTCCGTGAAACTTTATTGTCCTAATTTATCCCAGGAACTTACCAGCGCACTGCCCCTGACTGCTGGAGTTCTGAGTCTTTTTTGGGTTCCCCGTACGGGCCACCACTTGTCGCGTCCCCCTCAACCAGCAAGGATGACGCAACTCGCAAAAGCTCTTCTCCAGCAGTTTATTCAGGTCCCTTGAAAACAGTCTTCTGAATGCCCGGGCAGACCCAACCCACAGGCTAAATACTATATGAACAGCCAATCAAGTAAAGCCATGTGGTGTTATCTTAGAGGCCCACGTATGCGGAAGCAAGCCCGATCAGCGGTCTTAGCCAAATATGGACTTGTTTACCACCGAGAGCGCTCACCGTCGGGCTGGTGGAAGGCGGAAACCGGCGCCATCTTTAGGGCACGGCACATCGCAGCTCTCTACAGTAAAGCATGTCAAAATGACATCATATTGTAGGTACTCCCATTGTTGCGCTATTTCACTGTTGTCTTTCCCTCAGTTCAACTCCATGTTATCAAAGAACAATCCATGCAACCAAAACTGAAAGACAGGTAAAAAATAAAATAAACAAAAACAGAAAAACTCCAGCTATTGTTACAAATTGGCAGTTGAACATTGCTATGCCTCACACTCTCTAGTAATCTAAAAATATTGAGAGTAAGAGAAAGCAGACCTCTAATGTTGTGAAAATAATATAAAAAAGTTTTCAAGGATATCTGACAAGTGGTGGACAGTATAATTGTTTAGCCATCAGAAAATTGCAATTATGAAGAACAAAATGTAAAGTACTCTGGATACTTTAGTATGCTTAGAATTAATGACATAATGGCACAAGAAAGAGTACTGGTCTTATTTCACCCTCATTCATCCTCACTAATAAATATCCATATGAATACATGTATGCAGTAACAAAATTGAAAACAGCCATTTTCTCTTTCTACAAGCCACAGGCCAGGCAAAATTATGGACAAATGTTGGTTTGGGTGACATATATAGATGCTCTTTTGAAATCAACATAATAAGTTCTGTATTCCTGATTATTAATGTTATTTATCCTATGGTTGAATACAAAATATTCTCAAAGCAGAAATCAGCTCTGTGTCTTTTATTGGAGACAAATTGCATGCTAAATTACTGGTTTTGTCTAAATTCTTCGACACTGCAATAGAACAATACATTCCACTTCACCCTTTTCTCCACCCAGTGGTGTCTTCCTCCACCACCTCCCATCTCCTGCTCTCTTATTTTCTCTAAAAATGGCCTATTTTTCTTTGATTATACCCTTACAGATGCATATATATATATATAAACACAACCTATCAAATCCATTTAGTTTTGGTTAAATGTACATAATTTTATGACTGACCACTTGGTATTGTTTAACCAAGTAGAGACCTCAACCCAGGAGAACAATACTTTTCCCTTTATCTGAAGTCATTAATTGCCTGTAGTTCTTTGTCTATGGTCAGAGCCATGTGAGATTTCTCTTCCACACTAACATGATTATTGTTGTTGTATTTCTTCACATCTTCTTTAGGCAAACATATTGTTGAGGTATTGTGGATGCATCTTCTTGTCATTTTTCTCTCAATAGGATTTCTTGTTGTCTCTGTCTCTTAAAGTCATTCAGCTCTCTCTATTGCAATGTTCCCTGAGCCTTTTGTCTTAAGGGTTGTGTTGTAGGTGTATTCATTTGGAACTGAGAATACCAAATCATTTGTTGTCTTTATTTTGAGCAGTTATAGATTTATCAAAGGATTTCTGACTGTTGTAGATAAGAAGTTTCCTTGATGAAGTGTGAGAGCTATACTTATCTGTGGGTATAAGATTCGGTATTTAAAAAGGAGTTATAAATTATACAGGTCCAGCAAGGTGACGGCAGTAGGTTCTTCTCTAAAATCCATAACAACACTAGTCCTGTAGTTGGCGAGGTGGATGATACTATTGCACCTGTAAGAATATCTTATCGTTCTGGTTGTTTCAGAGTCAGTGGATATCTCAACTGAGTGGGAAAGTTGATTGTATTTCTCCCTTATAAGCTTGCACGACACCTTCTAGTACTAAGAAAGTTAGTAGAAAGAGTCTTTTCGGTAACAGCCATCTACAAATTTTGATAACCTGTATCTGAACTACATGCTATCATCAGCAATAGGAATTTTCTTCCAATCCCTTAGAGGCAAAAATGATAACAGCAGTAGGTATCTTAGGAGTCTATTGGAGTCTCCTGTACATGGAACAACTCAAATACAAATACCTTATACTTGGAGATGTGGCGTTGTTCTTGTGAGAGCATAAGTCCAAATAAGATAATTCACTTAATACATATACATATGTATATGTATTATATGTAATTTTGTGTAAGTATAAAATATTATTCATTTAGATATTTTCAAATAACTTTAGAATTATTTATTATTTAGTATTATATCCCCCCTCCCTCACCTTCTTTAATGATATCTTTTCCTTTGCAAATTAAATTACTCTCTTAATTTTTCTTATTTTACTAATTTGTATCTTGCTATTACCCTTTTTTGAATTCCATTAATGGTTGTGAAAGACACCATGAACAATGAAAATTTAAGCTTACATATAAATATGAATGGTAAAAATTACACATGGTTCCATCACTAGGTAAAGAGGTGCATTCAATTAAAATTTTTGATGAGAGAAAATTTCTTTTCCCAAGAGATTATCACCACCATAAATTATTATACAATCACAAGTATTCATATGTTCTCTGTATAACCAAATTCCATTACCTGCTGGTAGTAACCCTA
>CAJQZJ010027982.1:2183172-2286146 GCA_907164525.1 Lophiomys imhausi | reverse complement strand
AGCTGAGAGACATTGGGTTATACAAAAAACCCAGGAATTAAATCAACCAATATATTATAAGGATATGTTAACTTTAGAGAGCCCAGAAGAGAAGAGGCCCTGATGTTAGAGAGCTCCAAGAGTCCTGCTGAAAAAAGGGCTGGCAATTGATGGCCAGCTCTCTCCCTGAGGCAGAAAGAAGCCGGTGAGCAAAGAAAGCCTGAGCAAGACACCAAAAGGCCAAGAACTGGACCCTGTGGCTCAGCTTTTGCCTAGAGGGGTTTGATCTGTCCAAACAGTGGCCTAAAGGAAATTGTGCCTGGCTTTAAGGACTGAGGCACAGCAGCTGAGTTCCTGATTCAAAAGAAGTAAGTTGGCCTGCAGACGGCTGGAGTCTCCCACAGAAAAGAAAGCATGAAGCCTTATTTAAGGTGAGACTGCAATAACCAACTACCCTGACAAACCTGCATCTGAGAGATCCAGAAAAAGGACTGCTAAGTGTGTTACAGAATCTACAACAAAGACTGTGTTCCTGACGACTGAGGACCTGTCCCAGAGACTGTATCATTCTAAAAGGTTATGAAAGTAGTTGTTATAATTATCAATAGGTTTAGTGGATAGGTTAAAGGGGTTGTAGGAATTTATAGGATTAATAGTTAAGAAATTGTTGGTGTTTGTTATAAGTGAATTTAGTAATAAATAAATAAATGTTAAATAATAATTTAAAAGTATGGTTACATTCATAAGTCCAATAGCGATAACAACTAACAACACTAAACTGACCCTAAACTGACCCACAATTTTAAAATTTCTTTCTTTCTCTCTCTACATAGATATAGATAATATAGATATAGACAGATATATAGCTATAGATATGGAGAAAGGATTGCTAAAGATAGGGAAATATCAATAATATAAGTATAGATTAGATATTTACAGAGATATCAATAAATATAGTTTATATAGATATAGATGGTATAGATAATGGACTAATAATGATTGAAAGGTAAAAGAACATGAATTTATAAGAGTAGGGGTAAGGACATGGGAAGGTCAGAGAGAGGAGAGAAATGGGTAAATCATGAAACTATGTTTTAATGAAATAAAAATAAAGAACAGAAACAAGAAAATATATTCATTAAAGGCTTCTTTACCTTATCAATGCAGCAAGGTCTCTCAACCAAACTCAGAGCTTATGCATGTGGCTGTCCTAGCTGTTCCATCTATTAAGCTTGCTCTAGAGACTCCTCGCCTCTAACTTCCAAGTCTTGAGTTCCTGGGCACCCACACTAATTGTGCATGACATTTTTACAGCTTTAGAGGACAAAAGAACAACTTTTCTTTCTTGAAGAGTGAGAGATCTCACCACTGAACGATTTCTGCAGCCATTTTCTCCTTGATTCTTCTCTGAAAATTTAGAGTTACTCTTAACTTCAAGCTCAATATATTTCAAGAAAGATCACAATGCCAAAATGATGTAGTATATTTCACCATGCTAAATGGATAAGTTCAGTAGAGGACAAAAGAAGCTGAACATGTATGTTTCAAAAGACAAATGGTTTCATTTCTGTGTTTTGAATTATTAACTAAATTATACACAGGAAATTAATAAATTTGAACAACTTTGCCACAAAATTTGTATTAACTACCATGTATAAACTACAGTAATCAGCAATACCTGAATAACTATTCATTATTAGTACATAAAATACATGTGAAAATAACTGTGTTCTTAGCTAGCAGATATAAACATTAACATACATCTACTTACAAACTAGGGCAATATCTTTTACCAGATTTTTCAAATCAAAGAATAAGTAATAGAAATTGTATGTGAGATTCAAGCACCCTCCCTTGGGTCCTCCTAGTTACTTAACTTCTTTGAATCTGTGGATTGTTGTATGGATATCCTGTACTATGTGGTTAATATTCACTTATATGTGTTTCTATCTTGGTGTGGGTCTCCTCACTTGGGATGATATTTTGAAGTTCCATTCATCTGCCTGCAAAATTAGTGAAATCCTTGTTTTTAATAGCTCAGTAGTATTCCATTGTGTAAATGTAGAGAGGCCTGGAAGAGAGATGGGAAAACATGTGGGAAGAACATCTCCAAGATAAGCTGGAAACCAGTGACAGGGTAGACCCATGGAAGGATACAGAAGTAACTCTGACTGAGCCTTTTGACAGCAGGGGATATGGAGACTGAAGACACCTCCTCCTATCTATAGGTAGGACTTCTAGTGGACAGAGAGGATAATCAACCAACCCACAAAACTTTCAATCTAAATTTACCCTTTATGCAAGTTGTGCAGTAATAAAGACAGAGTAGAGATTGAAGGAATGTCCAACCAATGAATGGTCCAAATTGAGACCTTCCCCAAGGGAGAGAACCAACCCCTTTCATATTAATGATACTCTGCTGTTTATAGAGAGGAGCATAGCATAAATGACTTCTGAGAAGCCCCAGGAAACAGAAGATCCAAACAGATGCCGAAACTCAATGCCAAACATTAGGCAAAATGTGGGGAGTCTTATGGAAGATAGGCAGAAAGGATAGAAGGGACTGGATAGGACAATAATTCCACAAGAAGACCAACTAACCTAGAGTCAACTAACCTAGGCCCATGAGGCTCACATAGATTGAAATCCCAATCAATGAGCATGCATGGACTGGACGTACACTCCCCTGCACATATATTACTGATGGGTAGCTTGGTCATCATGTGGGGTAGGGAGCAATTGGAGCAGAGGCTGTCTCTGACATGGATTCTGATGGCTGCTTTTCTATTACTTCCCACTAATAGGGCTGTGGTGCCTGGCCTCAGTAGAAGAGGATCTTCTCAGCCGTGATTCAACTCAAAGTGCTAGGGCAGGATGGTATGGGTTAGCGGCTCTCCTTTTCTGAGGAGAAGGGAAATGGGAATAGATGAAAGAGGCTGGGAGGGTGGGACCCTGAGGAGCTTAGGGAGGGGCCTATATTTGGGATGTAAAATGAGGAAGTAAATAAACTTATATAATAAAAACAAAATGTATGTGGCCTGGAAACCGAGTATTTACCTTCTATCCCTCTACAGAGATTTGGTTTTTTTACCTTAGTTTTCCTTGAAACTGGTCTTAATATGTTCAAAAGAATTTAAGTAAAAAAAAAATCTATTCTATAATGCAGTATAATTATATTAGAATTATCTAAGCCAGAGTTGTCTCAGAAATCTCTAACTAAAATAGTCCACTTCCAGATAACTTATGAAACAAAGAAGTCAAAAGAATATTAAAAACATTTTTTTACTATATAAATATTTAAGCAAGGAATATTAAATTTTATGAGCAATGCTTAAGTAGTAATTGGAAGATAGGACTTACAATTTGAAAGAGGTCTATTAAAAATGAAATGTCCCAATTTAGTCACCTGTGTTTAGTATTAAAAACCAGAGGAAGATCAAATTGGCCCACTAGGCAGAAACCACTTTTCCATTATGCATTTTTTCTGTTTTTATTTTCTCCCCTTAATTACCATACAAAACAATACATTTCATTTTAATATATAAATTATTTGTGTATATCTTCCTATTCTGTCTTCTCAGTTACTCCGATGCTCATTCCTTTTACCCATTGATTTCAAATTATCCTTTTATGTTTTCCTGTCACACATGTTCTATTATCCTCATACTTTCTTCTGAAACCTAATTTTCCCTATCTTGGATGCCTTTCAAGATGCACACATGTCTTATTTAGGGCTACTATTGCTGTAATGAAACACTGCGACCAAAACCAACTAGGAGAGAAAAGGATTATACTTCCACATCACTCTTCATCACCACAGGAAACCAGTGAAAAAACCTTAACAGGGCTGGAACTTGTAGTGGGAGCTAACGCAGAGGCCATGAATACTAATTTATGGGATGCTCCATATAGTTTTCTCAGTCTTCTCTCTTGTACAACCCTGCATGACCAGCCTAAGTTGTTTCCATACCCATAATTGCTGGACCGTTTTATATCAATAATTAACTTAGAAAACCACCTACAAGCTTGCCTGCAGCCCAGTCTACTAGAGGCATTTTCTCAGTCGAGGCTCCCTCCTATTTGATGAACCTACCTTGTGCCTATTGAACATAAAATGATTCAAGACACAATATTCACACCCACACATATTATTCATGTAGATACATACAAATTACATATAGATGTAGAAATTTCTTATCCACATATGAAAGAGTGTGTACAGTATTTTGATTTGTGAGTCATATGAATATATGTATAAACATACATATTTATATATGTGAATTTTATTTTTGAATTATATGAATATATGTATAAACATTATATATGTATGTATGTATGTGTATATATATATATATATATGTATATATGTATAAAAAATGAAGTGAGAAAGAGTGGAGAGAAAGGGGCATCTCACTATTTAGCCCTGACTGGCCAAAAGTTAATATTGTTTAAGGAGTGACATTTCTAGCTCATATTATTGTTCTAGCTTGAAGCATTTGACAAATCACTATACTGCTTTCCACAGTGGCTACACTACTTTACATTCTAACAAACAGAATAAGGTTTCTTCTTTACTCATCTTCTCACTATTTTTTATGTTTGTTTAATTGAAGATAATCTTTCTGAGTGAAGTGATATAGAATCTTTTTTTTTTTTTCGATACAGGGTTTCTCTGTGAAATCCTGGCTGTTCTGAAACTCACTCTGTAGACCAGGCTGGCTTTAAACTCAGAGATCTCCCTGCTTCTGTGTCCCAAGTGCTGGGATTAATTGAGTGCAACACCAATGCCTGACATAAGATTGAACCTTAATTTTCAATTTATTTTTTATTGATTCTTTTACTTTTTTATGTTTATTTATTACTTCAAGTTACATCTCCATCACAGTGCTCTTTTTCCACCCCTCTAGGTTCCACCCTCCCACCCTCTCTTCCCTGTCCCACCCATCCCACTCCTCCAATGCAGCATGTCCCTTCATATCAGTGATTCTCAGTTCAACAGTCATATGAGGGTTAAGAGCTTCCTCTTGCACTGGGGGACTACATGGAAGCGCCCCTAGGTTACCTACTAATTGCCCCATTAGTAGGTAACAAAGTCTATGTTCTGTAAAAAAAGATATGGCTAATTAAGGTAGTTAACCTGTATTTAGATTATTGTTAATTGGTTCAGCAGTTGTTAGTCTTTAAGCAGACATTAAAAATGAGTATACAGAGACCACATGGATTTCTAACAAGCCTTGCCCTGAGTTGTGCATTCCTGGCTCATCTAGGCTAGCTCTTAATTCTATTACCCAAATATGACCCCATATATACATATGTCCCCTTGGACTGCCATTCTCCACGATATGCCGATGTTCCTGGCCATGTGGAATGAGGTTCCTTTTTCTATCCCATGGTGTGTGCCTCCTTCCTCTTGCTGCTGGCTGGAATGAATTAACCCTCTTCTTCCTGCTGCTAGCTGGAATGTTTGAATCCTCTGTCTAAAGCTCAGGCTTCCTGCTCTAATCCCGGGAAGTCCCACCTTTTCTGTCTTTGCCCATTCTCAGGCCTCGGCATTTTATTTAACCAATCAGAGTCAATATAAGTAACAGACAGCAAACAGGACCAATTAACATTTAGAATGCTTAACTCTACCCCAACAATTCCCTCCTTTTGTCTAAAAAAAAAGGCTAATTTTTTTGACTCACATAGTAAAAACAATAAGAACAAATATGAAACAATCAAGAAAACTATATATAAAAGTTATGCACATAATGTTTAGCCTATTTGTATCAGACAATCTTGAAGAAGAAAAAAGTCATCTATCTATCTTGGTGTGTCTAAAGTTCTGAACCTAAATAATTTCTATCATATCCTATATTTCCTTTTAAATCCTAAACAACTCAAGTTCAATTGAAATTTTATAACTATTATGCCTTCAACCCAGCAAAGAAATAAGAAGGGATAAAGTTATTATTTGAGTGAGTAGGAAGCACAGAAGAACAGCTTCCAAAAAGAAAAAAATAACAGTTTGCTTCCTATACAGTCCCCAATATCTCTCCATACCGTTGGAGCATCATCTTCAGCCTTCTGGCCAAGCATTTTTCACAGACTAAATTGTGCAGCAGGAAATAAGGATTTTCCCATTCCATCTCTGCAGAATCAGGACATCAACTTACCTGCATTTAAGCTCTGGTCCATCTTTGGACTGTGTATAGTCTGTTGAGAGAGCAGGGGCATGTTTGTCCAATAGGAATTATCTCTTGATGGGAGATTTCTTTTTGATGTTCATTGTCTTCTTCCAAGTCAAATGGGAGCTGAAAGGAGCTGACTGTCTTAAGTCAAACAATTCTTAAAATAATAAAAACATCTTTAAATGTCATTTTCTGTATGCCTCTGAGGGTTTTGAAGACATCTATCGATTTATTTAAAAATCTATCTATCTTCCATCTATCTATGAACAAACAAAGTGTATATTTTTATCCATTTATTATCTGTTTAACCTAGTATTTGACATGACCAGGAGCTTGACTGGCCAGTCAATTTGTATTATCCAGACACCTAAATAGATTTCAATAGCAACCAATAAAAGGATCGGAAGTAAATCTATACTTTTAAATGATTTGTACAGGCACAATACCTTATACAAGAGTTGAAATATACATATTATGTGTCAAAATATAAAATGCTATACTAATGAATCAAACTTAATCTTATTTTTGTATCAATATACAAAATTCTATACCAATGTATTAAAAGATAACCTGATTTTAAAAATAACAATGGTTTTCAGTTTCAGAGCAGATTCAATAATCTATCCTTATATCATCATTTCTATATTTTATACATATATTTCCCCTCTTTTTCTTTTCAAGTCGTTTCCCACTATATAAGAGAGAAAGAAGAATAGAGGAAAGAAAAAGAGATCTCCAAGTCTAACTTTCTATACCTTGCTTAACAAGACCATATTAACAATTTGCAACCATTACCTCTAAACAATATTTATAACACATCAAATGACCAAAGAATCATCCACCCCACTTTTTGGGAATGGGACGTTGCTCTTTTAAAACTTCTTCCTGCTGAATTGGGTCGCAGAAAACCTGTTTAGGGGCCCAAATAAAATGAAAAGAAAAATGGTTAAGCAAGTAAATTGTAACATTTTTTGTCCAGTCTCTATGTGCTCAGCAATTTGAATGTACTGAACAATTTGTAGTTCAAAGCTGGACTTTGGTACGAAAGTTCAGTCCTTGAGGCTGGGCCATCTCAGCAAGCTGTTTGAAGTTTTTCTTTTTGGAGATTTTTGAGGAAACCGTTATTGAGACATTCTATGAGACTGGATCATTTGGGTTACTTGTCTTCTTTGGACTCTGGTCCTGTTGTTCGGAAAATGTATAATTTCTCACAAGTAACATATAGTTCTGCAGTTACCAAAATGCCTTGGATGTGCAGGATGCACAAATCAATTAAGGAATATTTTCTGTTCTTTGAACAGAAGAAAGACATTTGTAAGTTTCCATGCCATATAAAAGGATGACATGTAATAGTAAGACTGTATGGAGTTTAAGTATTCTCCTCTACAGTTGACACATATTTATTAATTGATTAAAACAGGTTTATCCTTTGTTGCTCTGGCTTTTTGTAGATTAGGTTGGCCTCAAACTCAAAAGGAACCAATCTGTCTCTGTCTTTGTCTCCCATGTTTTGGGATCAAAGGTATGCATTTATATATTTTTTCTTTCCTTTTCTCCTTTCTTTGGAGATTTAATTTCTATGTGGATATATCTATCCTTATTGAGACAGGGTTTCTCTTTGTAGCTTGGGCTGTCTTGATTTTCTCTGTAGAGCTCTGTAGGTTAGATTGGCCTTGAACACACAAGGAACATATTCTTCCCTTGTCTCCCAAGTTTTGAGATCAAGGTTTAAACTTAAATAATTGAATTACCCTTATTAAACAATAACATTAATTAAATCATTTTTGTATTAATTTGAGCTCCAATTCTCCCATGGAAGCTTCATTCTTAAGGAGATTATTGTAAAATAGCATGATATGTTAGCTTTTCTTAACTGTTGGCTATGGGAGGCATGCAGTTTGCAAGTTCTTCTCAGGCTGTAAGCATGGATTCTAATTGCCATAGTTGGGCACCATGTGTAAAAAAAAATTAATTAATTAAACTACATTGGGTGCCACTTGTAGACATAATTAATTAAATTGTTTAACCAGTATTTAGATTATTGTCGATTGATTTGGAACAATTAATCTTTAAGCAGACATTATAAATGAGCACACACTGAGACACCACGTGGATTTCTAACAAGCCTTGGCCTGAGTTGTGCACTCCTGGCCCATCTAGGCTAGCTCTTAATTCTATTACCCAAATATGACCCCATATATACATATGTCCCCTTGGACTGCCATTCTCCACGATATGCCAATGTTCCTGGCCATGTGGAATGAGGTTCCTTTTTCTTTTTTCTATCCCATGGTGTGTGCCTCCTTCCTCCTGCTGCTGGCTGGAATGTTTGAATCTTCTGTCTAAGGCGCAGGCTTCCTGCTCTAATCCCAGGAAGTCCCAACTTTTCTGTCTTTGCCCATTCTCAGGCCTCAGCATTTTATTTAACCAATCAGAGTCAATATAAGTAACAGACAGCAAACAGGACCAATTAACATTTAGAATGGTTAAATCTACCCCAACAATGTTCCTGATCCTTTTGGTGTGTTGGTTGTAGGATAGTTATTATGTATGATATGGCTAAAATCCAAGGATGACCTTTTCTAGTTCCATCCTTTTGGCTGCGAATTACATGGTTTCCTTGTTTCTGATAGCTGAGTAGTATTCCATTGTGTAAGTGTAGCACAATTTTTTATCCATTTATTGGATGAAGGATATCTGAGTTTTTTCTAGTTTCTAGCTATTACAAATAAGGCTGCTATGAACATAGACGAGGAAATGTCTTGTGGTTGGGTAAAGAAACTTTTGGGTGGATACCCAGAGTGGTATGGCTGGGTCTTGAGGCAGGGCTATTCCATGTTTTCTAAGAGATCACCAGAATGATATCCATAGTGGTTATACAAGTTTGCACTTCCACCAGCAATGGAGGAGTGTTCCCCTTTCCCCACAACCTCGTCAGCATGTGTTATATTTTGAGTTTTTTATTTTACTCATTCTGAGATTAGTGAGATGGAATCTCAGAGTCGTCTTGTGTTGTTTTTCTCTGATGATTAAGATATTGAACATTTTTTCAAGTGTCTTTTGGCCATTAGAGATTCGTCTTTTGTGAATTCTCGATTTAGGTATGTTCCCCATTTTTGATTTGGTTATTTTGTTTCTTGGTCTTTAATTTTTTAGGTTCTTTATAAATTTTATATATTAGCCTTCTGTCAGATGGGGGGTTAGTAAAGACCTTTTCCCAATCTGTAGATTGCCGTTTTTTTTTCTAATGATAGTGCCCTTTGCCTTATAGAAGCTTTTAACTTTCATAAGGTCTCATTTATTAAGTTTTGCTGTTGGAGCTTTAGGTATTACTGCTTGGTTCAGGAAGTTGTCACCTGTGTGAATAAGTTCAAGGCTTTTCCTCAATTTCTCTTCCATTAGATTTAGTGTGTTGGAATTTCTGTTAAGGTCTTTGAGCCACTTGGATTTAACTTTTCTGCAAGGTGATAAATATGATTCTATTTGCATTATTTTACATGTTGACATCCAGTTAGATAAGCATCATTTGTTGAAGATTCTTTCCTTTTTTCACTGTATGTTTTAGGCTTCTTTGTCACAAATTATGTGACCATAGGTATATGGGTTTATTTATGGGGCTTTTATTCAATTCCACTGATCAACTGCTCTGTTTCTGTTTCAGTACCATGCTGTTTCTATTTCAATACCATACTATTGTTCTGCAATGTAGCTTGAAATCTGGGACAGTGATACCTCTAGATTTTTTTTTTTTTTCTGGTACAGGGTTGATTTTGCTATTCTGGGTTTTTTTGTTATTCCATAAGAAGTTGAGTGTGGTTCTTTCAAGGTCTGTAAAGAATTGTGTTCATATTTTAATAAGAATTTCAATTAATCTGTTTATTGCTTTTGGTAGGATAGCCATTTTATTCATTTATTTTTTAATATTTATTTATTACTTCAGGTTACATATCAATTACAGGGTCCTCTTTCCATCCCTCCCAGTCCCACCCTCGCAACTTCTACCCCCATCCCTTCCAGCACACTCCTCTGGAGTGGAGTGTCCCCACATAACAGTCCCCTGCCCCAGTTGAGCAGTCATATGAGGGATAAGAGCCTACTCATACACTGGGGGCCTACAAGGAAGCTCCACTAGGACAAAGTGTATCATTGACAGGAAAAAAGGACTATGTTCATGTTCCCTTTGGTACATTGGTTGCAGTATAGTTATCCTATACTATATGGCTAAAATCCAACTATAAGTGAATAGATGTCATGTGCATCCTTCTGAGTCTTGGTTAGCTCACTCAGGATGAGCTTTCCTAGTTCCATCCATTTGGCTGCAAATTGGATGATTTCATTGTTTCTGATGGCTGATTCCAGTGTGTAGATGTACCACAGTTTTTTAATCCATTCTTCGGTTGAGGGACATCTGGGTTGTTTCGAGTTTCTAGTTATTTCACATAAGCCTGCTATGAACATAAATGAGGAAACATCATTGTGATTTGGTGATGAATCATTTGGATGTATACCCAGAAGTGGTATGGCTGGGTCCCGAGGCAGAGCTATTCCAAGTTTTCTAAGATATCGCCATACTGACCTCCATAGTGGTTGCACAAGCCTGCACTCCCACCAGCAATGGAGGAGGGTTCCTCTTTCTCCACACCCTCGCCAGCATGTGCTGTCATTTGAGCTTTTGATCTTAGCCATCTGACAGTTGTGAGATGGAATCTCAGAGTCATGTTGAGTTGCAGTTCTCTGATGATTAAGAATCCTGAGCATTTCTACAGGTATCTCTCAGCCATTAGGCATTCATCCTTTGTGAATTCTCTGTTTAGCTCTGTTCCCATTTTTGGATTGGATTATTTTGTATCTTCGCATTTAATTTAAGTTCTTTGTAAATTTTGGATATTAGCCTCTGTCAGATGTGGGTTGGTGAGATTTTTTTCCCAATCTATAGGCTGTCCTTTTGTTTAACTGACAGTGTCCTTTGCCTTACAGAAGCTTTTCAGTTTCATGAGGTCCCATTTATTGATTGTTGGTCTTAGATCCTGAGCTGTTGGTGTTCTGTTCAGGAAGTTGTCACCTGTGTCAATGAGTTTGAGGGTTTTCCCCACTTTCTCCTCTAATGGATTTAGTGTGTCCAGCCTTATGTTAAGGTCGTTGATCCACATAGACTTAAATTGTGTACAAGGTGATAAGTATGGGACTAATTATATTCTCTTACATGTCAACATCCAGTTGGACCAAAAACATTTGTTAAAGATGCTCTGCTTTTTCCATTGTACGGTTTTGGTTTTGGCTTCTTTGTCAAAATTTAGGTGGGCATAGGTGTGTGGGTTCATTTTTGTGTCTTCAATTCGATTCCATTGATCCACTGGTCTGTTTCTATACCAGTACCATGCTGTTTTTATTTCTATTGCTCTGCAGTACAGCTTGAAATCTGGGATGTTGGTACCTCCAGATTGTTTTTTTCTACAGGTTTTATTTAGCTATTCTAGGTTTTTTTGTTATTCCACATGAAGTTGAGAATTGCTTTTTCCAGGTCTATAAAGAATTGTGTTTGTATTTTGATAGGAATTTCATTGAATCTGTATATTGCATTTTTTATGATAGCCAATTTTATTATGTTGATCCTACCTATCCATGAACATGGGAGATCTTTCCATCCTCTGATGGCCTCTTCAATTTCTTTCTTCAAGGACTTGAACTTCTTGTCATACAGGTCTTTCACTTGTTGGTTAGAGTTACCCCAGGTATTTTATATTGTTTGTGGCTATGGTGAAGGGTGTTGTTTCCCTAATTTCTTTCCCAGCCCATTTATTTGTTGCATAAAGAACGGCTTCTGATTTTTTTTTTTTATTGTGTTGATCCTATCTATCAATAAACATGGGAGATGTTTCCATCTTCTGATGTCCTCTTCAATTTCTTTCTGCAAGGACTTGAAGTTTTTGTCGTACAGACTTTTCATTTGCTTTGTTAGAGTTACCCTGGGTATTTTATATTGTTTGTGGCTATTGTGAAGGTTGTTGTTTCCCTAATTACTTTCTTGACCCATTTGTCGTTTGGGTTAAGAATGGCTGCCAATTTTTTTAAACTAATTTTGTATCCCAGGGTGCTAAAGATGTTTATCAGTCATAGGAGTTCTCTGGTGGAATTTTTTCGTGTCACTGATGTATACTATCATATCATCTGTGAATAGGGATACTTTAACTTCTTCCTTTCCAGGTTGAATCCCCTTTATCTCCTTCAGTTGTCTTATTGCTCTAGTTAGAACTTCAAGTACTATGTTGAAGATATCTGGGGAGAATGGACATCTTTGCCTTGTCCCTGATTTTAGATTAAATACTTAAATTTATCTCCATTTAATTTGATATTTGCTACTGGCTTACTGCATATCACCTTTGTTATTTCTAGGAATGGTCATTGTATGCCATTTCTCTCCAGGAATTTTAACAAGAAGGGGTGTTAGATTTTGTCAAATGCTTTTTCAGCATCTAATGAGATGATCAAATGTTTTTTTTTCTTTCAGCCACTTACCAAAGTTAAATCAATATCAGGTTAATGAATTAAACAGTCCTATAACCCCTTGGAAATAGACAAAGTCATTAAAAGTCTCCAAACCAAAGCAAAGCCCAGGGCCAGATGGTTTCAGCACAGAATTCTACCAGACCTTCAAAGAAGAGCTAATGCCAATACTCTTCAAACTCTTCCACAAAATAAAAACAGAAGGATCACTGCCAAACTCATTCTATGAGGCCACAATCACCCTGATATCAAACCACACAAAGACTCAACAAAGAAAGAGAAATTCAGACCAATTTTCCTCATGAACATAGATGTGAGAATCCTCAATACATCACTTGCAAACTGAATACAAGAACACATCAAAAGTATCATACACCATGATCAAGTAGGCTTCATCCCAGGAATGCAGGAGTGGTTCAACATATGAAAATACATCAACGCCCTCTTTCAGAGAGGAGACATGGAAGCAGACAGATGTTTCTGAGAGCTCTGGAAGACCAGAAGTATTGGGACCAAAATGAAGGCAGTCATCAGGGACACATTGAGATCTAGGAAAAATAGCTACAACATCACAGAAATATAAACAAGCTGAGCAATATTCTGAGAAGCGTGAACCTACAGGGTCATACCTGGCAAATCCAGGGACTAATGGGGTCCCTTGTGGGACTCTCAGATACTCCTAGGCAAAAAGGGGAACACTCCTCCATTGCTGGTGGGAGTGTAAGCTTGTAGAACCACTATAGAAATCAGTCTGTTGATATCTTAGAAAACTTGCAATAGCTTTACCTCAAGATCCAGCCATACGACTTCTGGTTATACATCCAAATAATTCCTCACCAAATCAAAAGGAAGTTTCCTCATTTATGTTTATAGCAGCCTTACTTGTAATAGCTAGAAACTGGAAACAACCCAGATGTCCCTTAACTGAGGAATGGATAAAAAAACTGTGGTACATCTACACAATGAAATACTACTCAGCCATCAGAAAAAAATGAAATCATGCAATGTGTAGCCAAATGGATGGATCTAGAGAAGCTCATCCTGAGTGTGCTGACCCAGACTCAGAAGGATGCACTGATAATCGGATTTTAGCCATATAGTACAGGATAACTATACTACAACCAATGCACCAAGGGGAACAGGAACATAGACTTTGTTTCCTATCAATGAGACACTTTGCCTTTGAGGTGCTGCCTTTTAGGCCCCCAGCATATTAGGAGGCTCTTGGCCCTCGTATGACTGCTGACCTGGGACGGGGGACTGTCATGTAGGAATAAGCCACTACAGAATAGTGGGATGGCAGGGATAGGGGGTTGAAGGTGGGAGGGTGGGACTGGGGGGCTGGAAAGAGGACAGTGAGATGCAGATGTAACCTTAAGTAATAAATAAATATTAAAAAATAAAATATATCAAGGTAATCTACAATATAAACAAACAATTTGAGATTTTACAGACCACAACTGGACATTACACAGAGATCAACAATGTAGAAAAGAGATTTTTAAACATCTGTGTTAGATATCTCTTTGAGAACCCTAGTAGGAGAAAAAACCAGAAACCATTTAGAGACATCTATTAAAGAGTATCAAAGTCATATGTAACTGAACATTTTAGATATTTAAGTAATATAATTAAGTAATTTAAGTAAAAATTTAACTGTGTTACTAAATTTTAGCCTTATACATGATAGATGTACTACGGTATGTGATGAGGTACATTCTTACAGATACATTTTGAAATATTCACAAGTAGAAATTTTTGATGTATATATTTGGCTACTAAATAATTTAGTAATGGTAGGAAACACAGTTAAGAGATTGAAAAACTAATCATCATGTTAACACATTAACCACCAATAAGACAAATGACAACATACATAAATACTAAGTTTAGAACAGAGATATTTGCATTAATAATCTCATTGTTTCACTTTCTATGATACCCAAAACATGTTACAATCTAGATGTACATTGACAGATTAATGGATTGAGAAAATGTGGAACACAGAACCACAATTTATACACAGTTAAGATTTGGATAGTCATTCAAAGTCATTTGATAGTCATCAAATATTTGACAGATTCAGAGAAATGTGTGAAATCGAAGCAATTACTATAAACAAACTGAATCAAAGTATATATATCTATATATATATGTGTGTGTGTGTGTGTGTGTGTGTGTGTGTGTACAGATATATAGATAGGTAGATAATATGTGTGTGTGTGTGTATTTACATTTCTTTCTCAATTGAGGCCACAAGCTATAAAAATAAATAAAATGACTGACTGGAAATATATATGTAATCATGTAATAGTAGGATCTTTACCTTATGAATAATAATAAATGTCTGGTTTTGACTGAAGGACCATTAAGAGAAAATAAACTAATGCACAGTAATCTAAACCTAACCAAGAGTTGTGGCTAGATATGCCATAGATCCTAGCAGAGAAACTACTACTGCCATTTTCTGAATCAATATAGCTTCTACTTGCAATCTAAACATGTAGCCATACACACAGACTTCATAGAAGTTCTCAATCCTCATCAGAGAAGTTTCTTTTTGCAGCAGATGGTGGCTACTGCAGAAATTCAAATTGGTCAAATTCATAGAATTCATGAAGATGGGATAACCAGCCACTGTTAGTGCATCTACAATACAACACCTCTACCTCAGTAAGACTCAGGGAACATTATGAAATAAGCAGCAGAATGGTTGTAAAAACCCAAGGGCAAAGAAGTCTGCTGTAAGCATTTGTCCTTCAGATGTGAGAATAAATCAACAACCATAAAATCTTAACATTGTGGTTGCCTGAACATGACCTGAACAATAATAACACCACTTTATATACCAAAGTGTAACTGGAAATACTTGATAAGCCTCATCCCTAGAAGATCTAAATGGAATTGATGGCTGCTGAGTGTTAAAAAATAATGTATTTTCTCCTGAGACAAGCACCTAGTTAAATAGGCAATTCCAACTATAAAACTTTAAATACATATAAGTAAGTCTAACAATAATTGAACTCAATATTTCTTAATAGAGTTGTTCAAATTACTGAAAATAAGATACTAATGTTGTCCTATAGAGTCAGGAAAAATTAATAAATCAAAGCATTATATTTAATATATACACTGACTTTTAATATATTTACTGTTATGAAAACATAAACTAGGAAATACCAGAATAAGAAAGTTTATAAAATTTCTGTTTTAATATTACTAGAAGCACAATAATAGATTTATTGATCCTTCATTAAAATAAAGTAGAAAGATTTCAGTAATATTTTGATGACAGCTTCATAGAAGACTATAAAGAAAACTTTGAGTAATTTTTTCTTTATAAAAATATCTCCCATTTTATTTGATTTCATAAAGAATTAACTGCAAATTTTTTATAAAACTTTTCATGTCTAAGTATTTGGAACATCTTATTTTACTAAAGTTTTATATTACATTTTTTTCATCAAAATTCTCAAGCTTTTCTTTAATGTCAATTGGTGCAACTTAAATTCTTTTAACACTAACATATTATAATAATTCTCTTAAGTTGTTTTACAGTGAAGCAACCAATAAAATTGTTCATTAGAATGAAGATCGTTAGAGGAAAACATGCTCAGTTTTACCAACTACATTTTCTAGTCAGCTGTAACTTATTAGAAGTGAATAGAATTGCTTTCAATTTTTGATCAGTTTAAATTTTAAGGACATAAGAGCCATTGTTACAATTAAGATCATTGTCCTTTATACTTTGCATAATTTTGTACAATTTAGCAAATGATAACATTTCTAGTTAAAGTTTTAAAATAAACAAATATAATAAATCATGGCATACATTTACATTTGCTTGTGTGGTGATAATTTTTTCACTCCATCTATCAATCTATCTAACTATCTATCTATCTCTCTACCTATCATCTATCTACATATCTTTTACTTATAATCTCCAATACCTTTTATTCTAATAAATTCAACTAGATCCAGTGTTTTTATTTTACAATATTCTTTAAAGGAGTATCACTTTATCCCATGTCTCAAATTAAATATATATATATATGCATGTGTGTCCATCACATGAATAGCAAAAGGTTATATTTTATTATAATTTCTCTAGCAGTAATGATATTTTGATGCAAAGTGAGATTCAATACATGACATATTAAAACTCATATAAAATAAAATTATCTCTTGTTTATCAATCCAAATGTGAGCATGAGTTCTACGGTGTAAGTCAACAAGTTAGTCATTTGCAGTCCAAGTTGTCTAAGATTGCTATGCACATGTCCAAAATAAAAATAAAAAATAAATGAAACTAGGAACATGCATATATCCTCAAAGTTATTAAATACAAAAAAAACATAAATAAAAATAACATCATTAAGGCATGCCTATCTCACATGAAGAAAACTGTTATAAGAAAATGAGGTACAGGAACTAGGAAATATAGTCATAATAGGTAAGGTTTCTTTAAAAAATCATTTATTATTATTAATATAGAGAGAACAGATCCTGCAAGATAATCCCACTAAGGTAACTTTAAACGCTAAACATATCAAATTAAGAGATAAAAAGAACTATGACACAACATTCTATGAAGTCAGAAGCACCAAATGATTTTAAATCTGTAAAATTAGTAGTTTAATAGTCATAATAGTCCTCAAAATTTAGTTAATAAACAATGTGTGTGGTATTTGTTCATATATATACATATATTATATGAAACTTGATAATGTAACAGATGTACTTAGAGAGAAATAAAGACATGACTATTTTCAATTCTCTAAATTATGCTAATGCTTGTAAATCATGTATTGTACTTAGAAGTATAAATATATTAAATAATTCAAAATTTAAGTTTAGAATTGTATAATCATGAGAAGCATCATAATTGTAACACATGGACCAAGCACTGAACATTATTCAGAATAAAAAAATGAAAAAGTATGCAAGTTATGCAAAAATTATGCAAAAATCTAAAAGAAATATAAGTTTTTCCCAAATGGATGCTAGTGAGAAAGGCTAACTTATATCTGTTCTTTAATGAAGTTAAAATTTATTTTCTTACATATATGCAATAGTTTAAAATATATTAACAAACATATAACCAAAAATATACCAATATGCCAACTGTCTTAATCTATAAACATATAAAGCAAAAGCTAAAAGATGTGTAAATAAAATCTCAAAACTATAAAAAAAAAAACAATGGCAAACTAACAAAACATGAACAAAAAAATTACACTTACCCCTTAAAAACAGCTACGTGGTACAGAGTATTTGAAATATAGCACACATATTTAATATTACATATATAGATGATGGATTACTCTCTTTAGGTTTCAAATATAAACCTTAAAGATATGTTTAAGCATTTACACTGGAAGGATAGGTATAATGTTTCTAATAATACTACTTTATATAGGTAACTCCCCAAAAGCCTACCTACACATGCTTTTTATATTAGGGGGATTGATAAATTCACAACATCCAAATACTGATCTCTGTATTTTGACAGATACAGCACAAAAAAAATATCACTTAATGATTAGGAAATGAAATTTTATATTATTTAGATAAGTTGAAGATTTTTGGATTTGCAAAAATATAATTACGTAATACCAAGGTGAGTTGCAGAATTCACAGTTCTAGTTATATTTTCAATTTGTGTGATAAAATAACATGACCAAAAGCAGCTTTAAACAGAAGGATTAATTTGCCTTACAAGTTGAAATTACAGACCATCACTTGTGAGAAATCAAAGTGGCAGAAACTAGAATTAATCACATCATATCCATAGTTAAAGCAAAGAAAGAATGTCTGCATCATTGTCTTCTTTGCTTGCTCTGACTTATTCTTCCCCCTGCTACTGCATTCAGAACCCATCAAATAAGGAATGGGGCTTCCCACAGTAAACCCAATATTTTCCTAGAGCAACAATCAAGATGATATCCCAAATAGATCCCACAGTCTAACTAGAACTATAAAACTCCTCAATAAACACTCTCTTCCTGGGTGATTCAGGATGTCATGTCAAGTGAACAGAAAAATATACATCACAAGTGTACGCCAAAATTGTAATAAGTGAGTATTCTATGATGTAAAAAGAATTGACTTATAATTAATTTTGAATTTACTAAATCAAGCACAATCTGTTACCTCATGAATAATAACATCTAGTTTTCTCTGTTCTGTTTTTTTTTTGCATCCATGTAAGAGATATGTATAAAATGACACACTAAGATTTTAATGACATACAGACTGAGTCATTGGCACAAAACCAAGGAAGAAATATGTAAAGAGAAGCATATTTCAGCTGATTTTCAACACACAAATGCCTTTAATATGTTATTTATTTTTCGAAGACAGGCCAGATTAATAATCTAAACAAGTGAAGTAATGGAAAATTGAAAGCTGATGTGCTCTTGACCCTAACGTACCTTTGCTTGCATGGCAGAACATCAGTCTTGACAGTGTGTTCCTCTGTAAGCTGTACTATTTCATTTCTAAATAAGATTATATTGCAATGTTAGAAAAATTATATGTACTAAGTAAAAAAGTAGATCTTTGATCACCAAAAATATTGAGCAGTTAAAATATTCTAACAAAAGTATACACTTTGCTCAACATTTTAATTATTTTCCCACTTGACAAGTGTACATTACATTATTCTATTTTTAAATATCACATATATCACATATACATATATAATACATGTATGTATAATATATATAATATATATTAATCATATACTTCCGACCCTCTCTCTAATATCTCTCAGTATCTCCCCCAAAATATTCTATCTCCCTCCCAGTGAACTGAGATTACCAATTTTCATCTAAAATTTTAATTTTTAAGAATAAAATTTTATAACAGTTTCCTTTTCAGATATTATAACAATTTTTACAAAGTCTATAAATTAGAATATACTAAAAGAAGACTAATGTTTTGAAATTAAAGTATTTTATTTGCCCATATCCATTCGCATTACATTTTATGTACCATATAGACATGGATAAAATACTAAGCTATGAAGATTGCAAGATTAGAAACAAATTAAATAGTCATTTGTATTTCACTTTCATCTGCATGATAGATTACATCCACAATATATTGTGGATGTAAGTTAGTAGTAAAAAAATATTGCTTATCAAAATTATGAGGTTTATATTCAAGTTTTGATTTTGCTTATGGTTAAAATAACAGCCAAGAATTTATCTGAATTGAAGATGTTCACATGTATTCAAGATGTTTACTTATAGTATTTTCATATATATTTTTCTCTACACAAAATATAGTAGTGAGTTAATTATTGCATTTGTGTTTAGAATCACGTAGTTAAATATGTTATTATTATATTGAAGTCTATATTTGTAAGCATTGACTTATGTCTACTCAGTATTTTCTTAAAGGAAAACGGTTGTATGCAATTTGAAAATTAAAACATATCTATGAAAGTTATAGTATACAAGATATAACCTTACAGATTTTTCTAATTGTCAATCAGTACAAGAGGGAGTGCTTAGCCCTCATTGACTGATGAACTGAAGGGGCTTAATAAAATGGGTAATATTAAAAAAATAGCTCAAAAAGTAATTATTAAGTTTTAGGAATGAATTCATATATTTCACTTACACTAACTCAGTTGAACTTAAAAAATACTTATTAATACATAACTTTATCCTACCCTAGAGATTGGGTGAGGATACTTCAAATACAATACAAAACTGCTTCATGTTTTTTAGTGTAAACCATGGTTATAGATTCATTTGTTTACTTATTCTGGTAGAAAAACTAATATCAAATGTCAGCCTATTTAATATCCTGAATATTCTAAGCATTCACATTTAGGCACTTGTAAGCAAGTAACCCTTAATTGTAAGACAGAGCTATACACAAAAATAAATGCAGAAATTAATAAAATGAGGAAAAACGCCAATACATAGAATTAAGGGCTCAATTAATCTAAGACATTATTTACAGTAAATTAATTTACCCATATTTCAAAAGAAAAGCAAAAAGCTAGCTTAAAATATCAACTTTTCTATAAATAAAGTTAGATGAATTATAAAACAGCATTGTAATAGTGAAGCAGTTTCTTCTTTATGTTGTTTTTTATTAAATCCCACCACCTACTAAGCAAAAGATTTATATCAGTCTACGAAGGGAACTTGTGTTGCCAAATATTGCAGAAGGTGGAGAGCATTAAATTCTTGCTTTTATGGTATTGAAGCTCCTTCAATGCTATTTTAAATGTGCCCAATTTAAATCCCCTGGTTAATTTCAAAGAACATAAACCCAAATAGTTTTATTATCATACTTTATTTTTGTTCTCTGTGGAACTTCATTTCATTCATGCTGTGATGCTTTTAAACAGACAAAATGATTCTGATCAATGCACACCTCTATGAACCCAGGCCTTGCCCTGTCACTCACTGAAATAGGGACACTTTATCTCTTCCTATTTTTACTATGCTCTGTCTTCTTGTCATGTGATGCACACACAGACTTTGCAAAGAAAATGAAGTATCTCAGCTTTCTGTTTCTAGACTTTGAGGTCAGTATTTAACTTATATATGCCTTCTGTCTCATGGTAAGAGGCTAGGGTGAGGGGACCAAGAGTGCAGTGGCAAGGGCTCTGATTATCACTTGTTTACTTTCCCTGCAGGTGGAAAGTGGTTCTGTGTGATTTACTTAAACCCTGAAGATTTTATTTGCTGATAAATGACTGATTTTTATGGAACCCTGGCCATTTTAGCAGTTCCTCACATTTCAAATAATTGAGGGCTTTAATGCTTCTGAAATTCTTTCCTTATTGTGAATCCCTGATCTACAAGATGATAACTCATCTGCAGTAGTAATTATATCCTTTTTAACTAGTCCTTTTGGAAAAGTAACCTGAAAAGTTGGTTAACTGCATTGTAGTTAACTTCAGAGATAAATGGTTTTTCTATTATATATATAAACTTCATAATCATTAAAGGAAATATGCTGTATTTGGTGACTTAGCCAAAAACATGAACCTGTATATTTTTCATCAACTCTTCATAATAAAGATGCCATCTTTCATTTTATAGGATAGAAAACATTAATTTGAACATTTTAGTCTCATAAACTATGTTATGCCATCCCTCATCCATGGAAAACCTGCCTTAATTATGAGAACAAGAATGTCCATCACATTTGTCAACAGTGACTATGTCAGTATTGACTATCCTGAGTTACTCAATCTACATGGCTTCTATATTTCATATAGGTTACAAGATCTCATTTTCTAGAACTGTTTTACACAAATTACACTTAAATCTTTTGACAATACAATGACAAGATTTATGCAGGTACTAGAAGCAAGCAATTATGTTTATTCTTCAATACACTTAGACCATCTATCTCCCAGTTTACGTAGGGGCATATTAACTCATTTACAAAAGTAATCAGATCAAAAGCTTATTCACTGACCAAACTTAACTAATTTAAAAAGAGTAACAATTAGAACCCAGTAACTGATTTTCTTTCTTGCACATTGTTTGTTTTTTATACAAATGCCTTATACTTTGTAACATGTTTAGATTGCTTTAATTCTATATAATCTAATTTATTACATAAAATGTGTTTCCAGTAATTTTAAATCATTGAGTACTGTTCCATTTATTAACAAAATCACAATATAAAAGATTTTAATATAAAAAATAGGGTATGATGTATTAAATATGAACAATAAAATTCTAAATAAAAAACATACTTGTGGCTAACTGTTGCTTGAAATATATTTAATAAAAAATCATTACATAGAATTATATAGAGATCTGTTAGTGTAATTATGCATTCTAGAGTGCACAAATAGAGGAAAGGCTGTGATCTCCCAGCAGGTGAATAACACAGACATATTTTTGGTCTTAGTTCCTCAATTTAGTGTTGGATTTCTATATTCTTCTTAATTACAGAACATTTTAATTTTATTGTATGCAAAATTATTCCTGTATAAAATAAAAAGAGGAGACTATATACACATAAGCCATCAGAGTACACTATGAAAAATATATATGAGGATCTAAGATGGCGGCAGCCAACACAGACACATTTTGAACTGGGGCAAAACAGCCATAAAGTCACAGAGTTATAAAACACTGTGCAATATCTGAGTGACTCGATCCCCCTGGGTTTCACCAGCTACCCAGGAACCATTAAAAGTCCCTGGCCAGGACTCTCCTTCCCTCACTCAGACAAGCACGGAATCCGCTGAATCCAGGAATCGGTATCCCCCACCAGGAGAAACTCTAGGTAAGGTCCACTCTAATACCCAGCGGGCAGATTCGAACCCCACACAGGGTTACTCACCAGCCTACTGGGCACCAAGATCCCATGCAGGCATTCCAGGTATTTAGCGAAAGGCTGCAGACCCATGGGAGTGCCATACACTCTTAGCAGCATACAGTGGGCTTGCAGCACTGCGTGCTCAGCAGCTGATGGTTCCATAATGCGTCAGCCCAGCAGCCAGCGGGTCCACAGCTGCATTTTGGAAAGCACAGGCATATTTATGCTTCCCCAGAGGGGTGTTGGACATACATAAAGGCCCCTCTATTGGTTTTACAGTCATTGGAAAAAAACTCTCCAGCTGGACTGAGCAGCAGGATACTCTTCTCGCTGCTGGTTACACGGTTGCTCGATTGCTGTGTACCGGAACTTGGAAGACAGTGGCCCCATTTGCCAGTATCCAAAGCCATTTCCATACACACATAGGCGGAGCTGTGAGAGTGGCAGAAAAGGCAGCAGGGTTGGAAGGTGGATTCTCCCTCCACAGGGTCCAACCCTGGGCAAACTGTGGGGTAATTATTATTAAACTCTTTTACTAGTGCTGGCCCTTCCAGCGGGAAACCAGAGCTTAAGCATACATATAGCTCCACCTCTGGATCAGTGAGTGAGGTTTCGATCTGTGAGACACTGCTGAGTGACTCACCTTAAGGACATGGAGTCAGGTCCTTTCAAGAATAAAACGGGCAGTCTCAACCCCCAAGCTTGGGACCTCCAGAGTCCACGGAATCTGTACCTGGACACACAGGGTCATACCACCAGAGCCACTGTAGGCTGAACACTCAGTGTGCAACATAGAGAGCTCTGACTTGTGAGCATTGAAACAATCCCAGGCCATTCCTCATTGCCTGGGAATAGGATACACCAGTTCACAGTGCTTCTGGCTACTAGATGCACCTTAACCCTGAGAACCCCCTGTGAGCAGCCGGGGAGGACAACAAACATGATCTGACATGTAAGCTGCAGGGAACTACAACCCCACCCAACAGACTGAGGCCTGCCAACCTGCACTGTCATCTATAGAAGACCAGTTGGATCCCAGGATCCTACAGGAACACATCACCATCACAACCCCTCACTGAGTCCCCAATTGGGACAAAACAGGAAGGGGTAGGCTCTCAGAGACACACTGAGAACCTCCACACAAGGCGACAGTGGAACGCGACAGATCACCAAGCAATAGGACTGATACACCAAAGCGCCCCCTTTGGCTTCAAGCCCAGAAGACAACAGAAACAAACATCTAAGAACAACCAAATGGCAAAAGGACAGCGAAAAAGCAGAATCAATAAAATCCAGGGAATTAGGACCCCAACAAAATGCAGCTATGCTAGTATAGCAAGCTCTGACCACTTCACCACAGCTGAAACACTTGAAGACGATGACAACTCTACAATTTGAAAAGGGATAGAGTCCTTTCAAGAAGAATTTAAGTCTATGAAGGAATTCAAAGAGTCCACAATTTTACAAGTGAAAGCAATAGATAATACCATTAAAAAGCTCCAAGCCAAAGTGGCTCAAATTGAACAGGAAAGAGACAAGGCAATGAAACATTTAAAAGAGATGAAAGATTTCCAAGTAAAGACAAGCAAATTGGAGCAGGAAATATACAAAACAAATATATATTTCAAGACACGAAACCGGAAATGGAAGCAATAAAGAAAACACAGTCAGAGTTAAGAGTGGAAATGGAAATCAAGGGAAGAGAACAGGAAATACAGACATGAGTATCAAAAATAGGATACAAGAGATGGAAGACAGAATCTCAGGCATGGAAGATTTGATGGAAGAAAATGAGAAAGCTAAAAAAGTCCTCACCCATAACATCCAAGAAATCAAGGACTCAATGGAAAGACGGAACCTGAGAATTATAGGCATAGAAGAAAGAGAAGACTCCCGACTCCAAGGTCCAGGAAACATCTTCAACAAAATCATAAAAGGAAACTTCCCAAACCTAAAGAAAGAGATGCCAATAAAATTCCAAGAGGCTTACAGAACACCAAACAGATTAGATCAGAAAAGAAACTCCTCTTGCCACATAATAATTTAAACTCCAAATGTACAGAACAAAGAAAGAATATTAAAAGCCATAAGAGAAAAAGGTCAAGTAACGTATAATGGCAGACCCATCAGAATTACACTTGACTTCTCCTCAGAAACTCTGAAAGCTAGAAGCTAATATAAGCTGTCACAATTTTCCTTTTGAAGTCAGTTAGTGCTATGAACTCTCCTAGAAGAACTGCTTTCATTGTGTCCCACAGATTTGGGTATGTTGTGCCTTCATTTTCATTGGATTTTAAGAAGTCTTTGATTTTCTTCTTCATTTCTTCCCTGACCCAGTAGTCATCCAGTTGAGAGTTGTTCAGTTTCCATGAGTGCGTAGGCTTTCTGATATTTCTGTTGTTGCTGAAATCCAACTTTATTCCATGGTGATCTGATAAGATACAAGGTGTTATTTCAATTTTCTTGTATGTGTTAAGGCCTGCTTTGTCTATATGGTCAATTTTGGAATAGGTTCTGTGGGGTGCTGAGAAGAAGGTGTATTCTTTTGTGTTTAGATGAAATGTTCTGTAGATATCGGTTAGGTCCATTTGGTTCATGACCTCTGCTAGACTCATTTTTTCTCTGTTTGGTTTTTGTCCATTTTTGTGAATGTGGAGTTGTAGTCTCCCACTACTAGTGTGTGGGTATCGATGAGTGGTTTAAGCTTCAGAAGAGTTTCTTTTACAAATGTAGGTGCTCTTGTATTTTGTGCATAGATACTCAATATCGAGATGTCATCTTGATGAATATTTCCTTTAATGACTATGTAGTACCACTCTCTATCTTTTTTGATTAACTTCAGTTGAAAGTCCATTTTATTTGATATTAAGATGGCTACTCCAGCTTGCTTTCTGGTTCCATTTGATTGTAAAACTTTTTCCCAGCCCTTTACTCTGAGGTAGTGTCTCTCTTTCTTAGTGAGATGTGTTTTTGAATGAAGCAAAATGATTGGTATTGTTTATGGATCCATTCTGTAAGCCTGTGTCTTTTTATTGGGGAGTTGAGTCCATTGATGTTAATTGATATTAATGACCAATGGTTGTTATTTCCTATTATTTTGGTATAGGTGGTGGTTCTGTGTTTCTTTTGGTTTAGCTGCAGTGGAGTTTTTTGCTTCCTCTGTATTCTTGGGTGTAGTTATCATCTCTGGTTTGGAATTTTCCTTCTAAGATCTTTGTAAGGCTGGGTTTGTGGGTAGATACTATTGAAATTTGATTTTGTCATGGAATATCTTGTTTTCTCCATCTATGTAGATAGAGAGTTTTGCTGGTTATAGTAGTCTGGCTGGACACATATGTTCTCTCAGGGCATGTAAGATATCAGCTCAGGCCCTTCTTGCTTTTAAAGTTTCTGAGGAGAAGTCAGGTGTAATTCTGATGGGTCTGCCATTATATGTTACTTGATCTTTTTCTCTTACAGCTTTTAATATTCTTTCTTTATTCTGTACATTTGGAGTTTCAATTATTATGTGGAGAGGAGAGTTTCTCTTCTGATTAATCTGCTTGGTGTTCTTTATACTTCTTGGAATTTTATTGGCTTTTAGGTTTGGGAAGTTTTCTTCTATGATTTTGTTGAAGATTTCTCCTGGTCCTTGTAGTTGGGAGTCTTCTCTTTCTTCTATGCCTATAATTCTTAGGTTCCATCTCTTTATTGAGTCCTTAATTTCTTGGGTGTTATGGGTGAGTATGTTTTTACATTTCTTATTTTCTTTGATTGTTGTACTGATTTCTTCAATTGAATCGTCCACGTCTGAGATTATGTCTTCCATCTCCTGTATCCTATTTTTGATACTCATGACTGTACTTGCTGTTCTCTTTCTTTGATTTTCTGCCTCTGGGGTTATCTTTACTGATTCTTCTTCCAATTTCAAGGCTTGAACCATTTTATTTGTTTCCTGTTCCAATTTGCTTGCCTTTGTCTGCAAATCTTTCAAATACTTTGAATCATTGATAGCTTTGTTTCTTTGCTGTTCATGTTGGGCTGCGTTGGCTTGGAGGCCTCTAATGGTATTTCCATTGCTTTCATTTGTAAAATTGAGGATTCTTTGTATTCTTTCAGTGATTTAATCTCTTCTTGAAGGACTCCATCATTTTCCTATATATAGATTTGTCATCATTTTCATGTGTTTCAGCTGTGGTGAGATGTTCAGGGCTTGCTGTGTTACCCTCACTGAATTTCATTGGAGTCATAGTTCCCTGATTTTTGGCAGTTTTGTTCTTTTGCTGACCTTTAGCCATCTGGTTGCCCAATGCTGATTGTCCCTGATGTCATCTGGACCATTTCACTGGTGCTGCCAGTCCCCTTTAGAGTGTTATGGTGACTGTGAGAATATTGGTCAATCAGGTAGCCAGGAGGTACCTCTATCTGACTGTTGACGCTACCTCCCAAGACTCTGCAGTGATCAGATCTGTGGGTGACTGTACTGATTTAGGATGAGCAGCCCTCTGCCCTGTGTCAGCACAATGTTCTTTGAAGTGATTGTATATACAGTAGATGGACCTTTATGTCCAACACCTTTCTGGGTAAGCCCTGATATACGTGTGCGTCCCTGCCAGCCACTCAGCTGAGATAAATCTTGGTGAACCTGCCGTTCTTCTGAATGGAATGCTGGCATGGATGCTGGGTGCTCTGAAGAATGGTGAGTAACCCCGTCTTAGATTTGGACCTATTCCTTGAGTATTTGCGTGGCTTTTCCCCTCTTCTGTGGCAGAATCTGTGCTGGCCTCTGTTTTGGGCCAGGCTCCATGCTGGCTTCTCTTCTGGATTCCAGGCCTGTGCCCATTACCTCTGATCTCTGTTTTGGGGCCCCGAGACTCTGCTTTCACTGCTGATCTCTGCTTTCAGCACCAAGGCTGTGCCCCAAGACTGTGACATCTGCTTTGGACCAGAAGCCTGTCCACTCACTGAGTTTTTGAGTGGCTCTTGACCACTTCTGTGGTGCACTCCTTGGCCTGGGTTCTGCACCACAACACGCCATGCCCCACATTCTAAGTTCTTCACCACACCATGCTTCTCCCCACTTCCTGTGTTCCCCACTGGGTTCTGTGTTCTCTTCTGGGTTCAACTGCTACCTGGGGTCCCCACTGCATGGGTTCCTTACCATGTCCAATGGCCTAGGTAGGTCTGTTTACCTGAGTGTCTGAGGGTCCCAAGAGGGACCCCCACTAGTCCCTGGGCTCGCCAGGTGTGACCTGGGTTCATGCTTCTCAGAATGTTGCTCAGCTTGTTTATATTTCTGTGGTGTTGTAGCTATTTTCCCCCAGCTCAAAATGTGTCCGTGAAGATTGCCACCATCTTGGATCTCTCTAATGTCTATTTTCTTGAGTTCTTTATAGATTTTGGATATTAGCCCTCTGTCAGATATCAGGCTGGTCAAGATCCTTTCTCACTCTATAGGTTGCCTTTTTGGTTTAATGACAGTGTACTTTGCCTTACAGAAGCTTTTCAGTTTCAAGAGGTCCCATTTATTGATTGTTGATCTTAGGGCCTGAGCTACTGGTGTTTTGTTCAGGATGTTGTCACCTATACCAATAAGTTCCAGGCTTTTTCCCACTTTTTCTTCTACTAGATTTTGTGTGCCCAGTTTTATGTTAAGGTATTTGATACACTTGGACTTAAGTTTCATACAAGGTGATAAATATGGTTCTATTTACATTCTTTCCCATGTTTACATTCAGTTAGACCAGTACCATTTGTTGAAGATGCTTTCCTTTATCCATTGAATTTGGCTTCTTTGTGAAAAATTAAGTTACCATTGATAGGTGTGTGGGTTTATTTCTGAGTCTTTAATTAGATTCAGTTGATCAACTTGTCTTTTTTATGCGAGAACCATTCTGTCTTTATTACTATTGCTGTGTAGTATAGCTTTAATTCAAGGATGGTGAACCCTCTAGATGCTCTTTGATTATACATGATTGATTTAGCTATTTTTTTTTTTATTCTGTATGAAGTAGATAGTTATTCTTTCAAGACCTGTAATGAATTGTGTTGGTATTTTGATGTGAATTGCATTTAATCTGTATATTGCTTTTGGTAGGATGGATATTTTTATTGTGTTGATTCTACCTATACACGAACATGGGAGATCTTTCTATCTTCTGATATTCTCTTCAATTTCTTTCTTCAAGGACTTGAAGTTCTTGTTGTACAGGTATTTCAATTGATTGGTTAAAGCTACCCCCAGATATTTTATATTATTTTTGGCTATTGTGAATGGTGTTGTTTCCCTTATTTCTCTTTCAGCCCAATTACCTCTTTTGTAAAGAAGGGCTACTTATTATTTATTTATTTATTTTTTTTAGTTAATTTTGTATTCAGCCACCTTGCTGAACGAGTCTATCAGCTGTAGGAGCTCTCTGGTGGAATTTTTAGGGTCTCTTACATATACTATCATATTGTCTGTGAATGGAGAAAATTTGACTTCTTCATTTCCAATTTGTTTCCCCTTGATCTCCTTTATTTGTCTTATTGCTCTGACTAGAATTTCAAGTACTATGTTGAAGAGGTATAGGGAGAGTGGGCATCCTTGCCTTGTCCCTGATTTTAGAGGAAATGCTTTAAGTTTCCATCCATTTAATTTGATGTTTGCTACTGGTTTGCTGTACATAGTGTTTATTAATTCTAGGTATGGTCTTGTATGTCATTTCTCTCCAAGACTTTTAGCATGAAGGGTGTTGGAGTTTGCAAATGATTTTTCAGCATCTAATGAGATGATCATGTGTGTTTTTTTCTTTCAGCTTATTTATATGGTGGATTTCATTAACGCATTTTTGTATGTTGAACTAGCCCTGCATTCCTGGGATGAAACCTACTTAATCTTGATGTATGATACTTTTGATGTGTTCTTTGATTTGGTTTGCAAGTATTTTGTTGAGTATTTTAGCATCTATGTTCATGAGGGAAATTGGTCTGAAAATTCTTTCTTTCTTTCTTTCTTTCTTTCTTTCTTTCTTTCTTTCTTTCTTGGGTCTTTGTGTGGTTTAAGAATCAGGGTGACTGTGGCCTCATATAATGAGTTTGGCAGTGTTCCTTCTGTTTCTATTTTATGTAAGTCTTTGAAAAGTATTGGTGTTAGCTCTTCTTTGAAGTTCCGGTGGAATTCTGTGCTGAAACCTTCTGGCCCTGGGCTGTTTTTGGTTGGGAGACTTTTGATGATTGCTTCTATTTCCTTAGGGGTTATAGGACTATTTAGTTTGTTAATCTCATCATGATTTAACTTTGGTAGGTGGAATCTATCAAGAAAGTTGTTCATTTCGCTTAGGTTTGCAAATTTTGTGGAATACAGATTTTTGTATTATGACCTAAACATTCTTTGCTTTTCCTCAATGTCTGTTGTTATTTCTCCCTTTTCAGTTCTGATTTTGTTGATTTGTGTATTTTCCCTCTGCCTTTTCATTAGTTTGGCTAAGGATTTGTCTACTTTTGTTATTTTCTCAAAGAACCAACTCTTAGTTTTGTTGTGATTTTTTTTGTATTTTTTTTTTTTTTTGGTTTTTTTTTTTTTTTAAGTTTTTGACTTTAGCCCTGAGTTTGATGTTTTCTTGTTATCTTTTCCTTTTGGGGGGGGGGTGCTTCTTCTTCTTTTCTCTTTTTTTTTCCTAGCTCTTCCAGTTCAGCTGTTAAGTTGCTATTATAAGCAGTCACAATTTTCTTTTTGAAGGCACTTATTGCTATGAACATTGCACATAACACTGCTTTCATTGTGTCCCAAAGATTTGGGTATGTTGTGCCTTCGTTTTCACTAAGTTTTAAGAAGCATTTGATTTTCTTCTTTCTTTCCTCCCTGACTCAATAGTCATTAAGTAGAGTTTTTTTTTTTTTTTAATTTCCATGAATGTGTCGGCATTTTGATATTTCTGTTGTTGTTACATTCCAGCTTTAATCTATGATGGTCTGATAAAACACAAGGGGTTATTTCAATTTTCTTGTATCTACTGAGGCTTGCGTTGTGACCGAGTTTATGGTGAATTTTGGAGAAGTTTTCATGAGGTGCTGAGAAGAAGGTATATTCTTTTGAGTTTAGGTGATATGTTCTATAGATATCTGTTAGTGACATTCTATTCATGACCTCTATTAGTCTCATTATTTCTCTGTTTGTTTTCTGCCTCAATGACCTATTCATTGGTGTGAGTAGGGTGTTGAAATCTCCCACTATTAGTGTGTGGGGATCAATATGTGGTTTAAGCTTTAGTAGAGTCTGTTTTACAAATGTGGGCCCCCTTGTGTTTGGAACATAGATATTCAGTATTGAGATGTCATCTTGATGAATTTTTCATTTGACAAGTATGTAATATCCTTTCCTCTCTTTTTCGATTAATTTTAGTTGAAAGTATATCTTATAAGATATTAGGAAGGCTAATCCACCTTGATTCTTGGGACCATTTGCATGGAAAACCATTTCCCAACCCTTTAATCTGAGGTAGAGTATATCTTTGCTGGTGAGGTGCATTTCTTGTATGGAGCAAAATGATGGGTGTTGTTTACAGATCCATTCTGTTAACCTATATCTTTTTATTGGTGACTTCAGTCCATTGATATTGAAGGATATTAATGACTCTAGTTTGTTTTTACGTGATATTTTGATGAAGGTGGTGGTAGTGCATTGGGCGTTTCTTTTGATTTAACTGTACCAGAGTTACTTGTTTCCTATGTATTCTTGGTTGTACTTCTCTTCCCTCGGTTAGAATTTTCCTTCTAGGATCTTCTGTAGAGCTGGATTTGTGAGTAAATATTGTTTGAATTTGGTTTTGTCATGGAATTTCTTGTTTTCTCCATCTATGGTAATTGAAAATTTTTCTGGGTACAGTAGTCTGAGCTCGAACCTGTGTTCTCTTAGGGCTTGTAGCACATCTGACCTTGCCCTTCTTGCTTTTAGAGTTTCTGAGGAAAAGTCAGGTGTAATTATGATGGGTCTGCCATTATATGTTCCTTAGCCTTTTTCTCTTACAGATTTTAATATTCTTTCTTTGTTCTGTATATTTGAAGTTTCAACTATTATGTGGCAGGAGGAATTCTTTTCTGGACCAATCTGTTTAGAGTTCTGTATGCCTCTTGGATTTTTATCTCTTTCTTTAGGTTTGGGAAATTTTCTTCTAAGATTTTGCTGAAAATATTTCTTTGTCCTTGGAGACTGGAGTCTTCTCATTCATCTATGCTTATAATTCTTAGGTTTTGTCTTTTCATTGAGTCCTTGATTTCTTGGATGATATGAGTGAGGACTTTTTAAATTTCACATTCTTTTTGTTTGATGCATTGTTTTCTTCAATTGAGTCTTCCATGCCTGAGATTCAGTCTTTCATCTCTTGTATCCAATTGGTGACTCTCAGGTTGTACTTACTGCTCTCTTTCCTTGGTTTTCCACCTCCAAGATTGTCTCTGCTTGTTTTTTCTTTATTGTTTCCACTTCTAGTTGGAGGTCTTGAACTGTTTTATATATTTACTGTTCCAGTTTGGTTGTGTTTGCCTGTAATTCTTCCATAGCTTTCTCTCTTTCCCATTCTTGTTTGACTTGTATGTCTTTAAAGGAATTCTCCATTGCTTTCATCTGTAGGATTGTGGCTTCTTTAAATTCTTTAAGGGATTTATTTTCTCCTTTTAAGGCCTCTATCATTTTCATGAGTATAGACTTGTCATCATATTCTTGTATTTCAGTTGTGGTGGGATGGTCAGGACTTGCTGTATTAGTATGGCTGAATTTTGTTGTCATATATCTCTGACTTTTGTCAGTTCTATTCTTTCAATGGCCTTTTGCCATCTGGTGTTCCTTAGTTGTTTGCTCCTGGAGCCTTCTGATTTTGGTGCCAAGAAAGGAGTGTTAGTTTGGAGGCATTGTAATCTTGTTGACCTGTAGCTCTGCCAAGGCTATGTAGTGCTGTGTAATCCTGTGTAGTCCTATGTAGTCCTGTGTAGTCCTATGTAATCCTGTGTAGTGCTACATAGTTCTATGTGGTCCTATGTAGTCCTATGAAGTCCTATGTAGCCCTGAGGGTGAAGGTCACCAAATCGAGGGAAGTGCTAGACTGGAAGATATCGTTTGTAGAGATTGCCCCTAGCTCAGAGCATCATTTCTTCAAATGTCTCTCAGCCATTAGAGATTCCTCTTTTGTAAATTCTCAGTTTAGCTTTGTTTCCCATTTTTTTGATTGGATTATTTTGTCTCCTTATATTTAATTTCTTGAGTTCTTTATAGATTATGGATATTAGCCCTAAGACCAACAATGAATAAATGGGACCTCATGAAACTGACAAGCTTCTGTAAGGCAAAAGACACTGTCGTACAAACAAATGGCAACCTATAAAGATTGAGAAAAGATCTTTACCAACCCCACTTCCTACAGAGAGCTAATACCCAAAAAGTGATGATTGTTGAAAAAGCTAATGTTAATATCAGGTGGCATTGGCATTGGCAGATATATGCTTTAAAAAATAAATTAGATTCACTATCATCATCAGTATATTTACCATGAAAACTTCTACGCTTTGTGGTCTGAAAAAGAAAATAGTCTTTTTGTTCCATTTGTAGTCATAGTTGTAAGGTAATGATTAATTCTTTAATTTGCATTTTATTTCAAGGTTCTAATGAATACATCAGTATTAAATAAAGGAATCCTCATTAAAAGTAGATGAGTGAATATAAATTACTCACTTTATTTTTAGCTATTGCTTTTATAGTTCTAATTTGCAATTATTACCAATATTCATGACACTCATAACCAAGAGACACTGATTTTTAACCTTTACTTCTACTTGTTTGAAATTTATATTACTATCTTGCATTTCAAAACTAAAAATGAGTAGCTTGAGTTCTACAATCTATTTTTTTTATAAATTAGCACAATTAAAAACTTTAAAAATCTTCATAGGCTATGCCATTGTTTTAAACTTGAATTTTTTCTTCCTTTACAATATAAATTTAAATTTTTATTTTTCAAAACAAGTAGTTAAAGTTTCTTATATTTGACTGCAATTTAATTAGATAAACAGAATTAAAAAAATAAAATCATCTCTTCAACATAGTACTTGAAGTTCTTGCTAGAGCAATAAGACAACTAAATGAAATCAAAGGGATAAACATTGGAAACGAAGAAGTCAAATTATTCCAATTTGCAGACAATATGACAGTATACATAGGCGACCCCAAAAATTCCACCAAGAACTCTTACAGCTGATAAACACCTCCAGCAAGGTGGCAGGATACAAAATTAATTAAAAAAAAAAATCAGAAGCCCTTCTCTATACAACAAACAAATGGGCTGAGAAAGAAATAAGGGAAACAACCCCCTTCACAATAGCCACAAACAATATAAAATACCTGGGGATAACTCTAACCAAGCAAGTAAAGGACCTATACAACAAGAACTTCAAGCCCTTGAAGAAAGATCTCCCAAGCTCATGGATAGGTAGGATCAACATAATAAAAATGGCTATCCTACCAAAAGCAAAATATAGATTCAATGCAATTCCAATCAAAATACCAACACAATTCTTTATAGACTTGGAAAGAGCTATTCTCAACTTCATATGGAACAACAAAAAGCCCAGAATAGCTAAATCAATCCTGTACAATAAAAAAAAACATCTGGAGGTGTCACCATCCCAGATTTCAAGCTGTACTACAGAGAAATAGTAGTAAAAACAGCATGGTATTGGTATAGAAACAGACCAGTAGATCAATGGAATCGAATTGAAGATCCAGAAATAGATTCACACACTTATGGTCACCTAATTTTTGACAAAGAAACCAAATCGGCACAAAGGAAGAAGGACAGCATCTTCAACAAATGGTGCTGGTCCAACTGGATGTCCACTTGTAAAATAATGAATTTAGACCCATACTTATCACCTTGTACAAAACTTAAATTCAAGTGGATTAAAGACCTTAACATAAGCCCCATCACCCTAAATCTACCAGAAGAAAAAGTGGGAAAAATTCTCGAACTCATTGGCACAGGTGACAACTTCCTGAACAGAACACCAACAGCTCACAATAAATGAGACCTCATGAAATTGAAAAGCTTCTGTAAGGCAAAAGACCCTGTCATTCGAACAGAATGGCAGCCTACAGACTGGGAGAAAATCTTCACCAACCCCACATCTGACAGAGGGCTAATATCCAAAATCTACAAAGAACTCAAGAAATTAAATGCCAAGAAAACAAATAATCCAATCAAAAAATGGGGGACGGAACTAAATAGAGAATTCACAAAGGAGGAATCCCAATGGCTGAGAGACATTTGAAGAAATGCTCAACATCCTTAATCATGAGAGAAATGCAACTCAAGATGACTCTGAGATTCCATCTCACACCTGTCAGAATGGCTAAGATCAAAATCTCAAATGACAGCACATGCTGGTGAGGGTGTGGAGAAAAGGGAACCCTCCTCCATTGCTGGTGGGAGTGCAGGCTTGTGCAACCACTATGGAGGTCAGTATGGAGATATCTTAGAAAACTTGAAATAGCTTTGCCTCAGGACCCAGCCATACCACTTCTGGGTATACATCCAAATGACTCCTCATGGAATCATAGGGAAGTCTCCTCATCTATGTTCATAGCAGCCTTATTTGTAATAGCTAGAAACTGGAAACAACCCAGATGTCCCTCAACTGAAGAATGGATTAAAAAACTGTGGTACATCTATACAATGGAATATTACTCAGCTATCGAAAACAGTGAAATTATGCAATTTGCAGCCAAATGGATGAAACTAGATAAGCTCATCCTGAGTGAGCTAACCCAGACTCAGAAGGATGCACATGGCATCTATTCACTTATAGTAAGATTTTAGCTATATAGTACAAAATATCTGTACTACAACTGACACACCAAAGGGAACATTGACATAGACTTTTTTCTCTTTCCTTTTTTTGTTGTTGTTAGTTTTTGTTGGTTTCTTTGTTTGTTGATCTGTTTTTTTAGTTTTCCCTGCCCAGCAATGAGACACTTTTAACTGGTGGTACTGCCTTGTAGGCCCCCAGTGTATGAACAGGCTCTTGGCTCTGATATGACATCTGAACTTGGGCGAGGGACTGTTATGTGGGGTCACTCTACTCCAGAGGAGCAAGATGGAAAGGTTAGGGGTTAGAGGATGAGAGGGTGGGCCTTGGAAGTGGGGAAAGAGGACAATATGATGGAGATGTAACCTGAAGCAACCAATACATAAATTTATTAAATAAAAAAAACAAAAAATAAATAAAATCAGTTGAAAGCTGGGTGTGATGGCAAGCAATAGCTATCTTATTACCCAGGTAGCTGATACAAGGGAACCCCTCCAGGCTAGAGAGTGCATCTTCTGTGCCTGAATAACAGAGTGAGATTCTATCTCAAAGAAACACTCATGGAGATGGTTGCATAGTAGAATGTTAAAGTCAGTTGCCAAATATGTATGGACTGGACATTGGGAATGTATGTTAAGCCTTATAATTTTCATAGTTGTGGCCTAATTATTTTTATTGTTTTATATTGTATTTGTTGTTATAAGAGAAAGAGCCATTTGTTGGACTGAAAGGGGGAGCTGTTGGAGGGAAAAATATATACCTTAAACTTAAAAAAAAAAGGAAGCAGGTGGGGGGTGTGAGAGGGAAGAGTGTGAGAGGGTGGGAATGGATGGGGGCGTAGGGAGGGGATTGTGATTGAGATGTGACTTGAAAAAATAAAAAGTAATAATAAAAATTAAAGTTACAAAAAAAAGAGAAACACAGGAGCAGACATCTTAGTCCTGATTTCCCTTGTTTGTGTATACCTTAAACTATAGCACTCTTAAAAAATATTTGGGAGAAAGATTTCAGTAGTTAACCTTCTCCCTCCCTAGACTGTCATAAAGTCTTTAGATTAATGCGATACTTAACAGAGAGAATTCCTCTGTTGCTCCAAGTACTCCTGGTACGTCAGTTGCTATGCACATGAAGCATCCTGACACTTCAATTAGATATATTTTATAATTTGAGGATCAAGAAAAATATCCAAGAAGGAAAAACATCAGAAAAATGCTGTTTAATAAAGTAGTTTGTCTTCCTAAAAAAAAGAATCTGATATTATCCAAAAAGTCTTTATTTTCTATACTTTTTAATTTTCAATTCTTTCTGCATTACTGGGTGTGTTTTTAGCCACTTAAGGGCTTTTTATGATGAGAAAATTTTGTGTTCCTGATTATAGAAAAATCACTTCATTATAAATGAGATTTTTCTTAGATGTTAGGAAAAATACACCACATTTATCAAGTTATTTGTTAGCATTTTCTGAAATATTAGCTATAAGGAAGGTGAGAACTCAATGGTCAGAAATCCTGTGTATAGGTAGCATTTGGTGAGAAGTTGAGACAAATTTTAACATGTAAGAACTTTAAAAATAATTTATCTCAATAACTGCATGTATTAAATATATAAAAATAAAAAAAAAACTTTAAAATTTCAAATTTACACTAAAATCCCTATAATAAATCATACTTTAGGAAACACACACATATATCATATAGGATAAACTATTATAGATTGATAAAACTAAACAAAATATAACAAATAACGTAGTGAAAACAGTAATTTTTAATTAGAATTAAACTGAAAGTCATATGATTTAAAGAAAATTTTAAAGTCAATGAAATCACCATAATTAGATAAGAATTTCATAGTAAACTCATATTTATATGAAATTAAAGCCATAGGAGGGCTTGTTTTCTTCAGTCTGTTTTGGATTTTCTAGTTGCCAGAACTTCATCTCAATAACCAATTGGAAATAACTGAGAATGCCCTTGGCTTTCCATTCTAGCCAAAGAGTTAATTTGGTTTGTTATGAATCCACACCGATCTTTCTTATTCATAATCATTTATATTTAGGCCTTTGATTTATGATTTGAATAATATGAATGAGAAAAGTCCATATTCCAATTCAGCACCTTGCACTGTAGGAAGAGCTCAGTCAAGTACTAGAATGTGTAATTTCAAAATAGTCATCAGAATACCAAGTGTTTGATCCAAAATCAACAGAGACAGGCAAATTATTGATTTAACCAACAAGGCTGATAATGGCAATCAATTTACAATAACAATAAAAAACTCCTCAGTAGATTATTAACATACTCGGTAGTTCATTCAAATGCCAATTATCACCATCCAAAACCCATGTAAACAAAAACATCCATTTCTTTTGAAGGTGTGCTTTGTTCTCTTCATGAGTTTTAAACACTTCCCCATCTGTAGAGCTTTTCCATTTCCCATAATCTATTCTTCCTTACAATCCCTTATCATTTTCTAGAATACATCTGCATTTGCCTGATGCATCTTAGCCACCATTTCCCATATTTAGGCATGACATTCTCCATTTATTTTGGTATCTTTAGTATGTTGCCTTCTAAATATCACAATAAAGTTGAGAGAGTTTATTAAGAGATAATTCAAAGAAAGAAAATATCCATTCATTACACTGTATTATACACTAACAGAAATTTTATAATCAATACTATGATTTGGACAATATTAAGGTCTGTCTAGCTATTAATCAAATGAGAATTTGAGGAAATCCTCTAATTGGAAGACTCTTACATTCTCAAATATTTCAAGGACTTTTAAGTCTACACATATATGCAAAATGACTTAATTACCATTAGAATTTGAAATTTAGTCTTCTCCTTTATCTTGTGATTTTTAGCTTGTACACACTAAGGTAAGTATAGTGCTTACTGTGTCATTAAAACAAAAATAAAACCAAAAAAGTCACATTATTTTTGTTTTTGTTTATTAAGCCACCTGTATTTCACCTCTGATACAAATTCATGTTAGGTTTTTAAAGCTACTTAAAAGAGAGTCCATGGGGACCATCACTGCTACAACAGTGCACAAGCTGAAACCCCAAGCATTGTTTGTTCAAATTATTATAGATTGTGGCAAACAATTTCACAATTTATCTGGACATTAATACTACTAGCTTTTCAGCATGTAGTGGTTCAGTACTGGTTCAGAATGAATTGAGTGTGTAGATACCAAGTCACACTTAATTCTTTCTGATGAAACAAAATAGCAATCTTTAAATTTCACCTTTTTTTTCTGGAGAATGAAGCTCAAGGTTTCACTGCCAGAAACATTACAAAACATCACTAAGCATTTATTGTTGTGAAATCCATTGTCCTTATTCCAGAGGAGGAATAGATGCTACAACATATATCCTTAGATCCATTCATGACATAGACACTGAATTTTTTACATTCTGCCCCTATGAATACCGACAGAATCAAAGGAAAGAAACAAGGAGAGGGAAGGAAGGAATTTCAAAGAGAAAAGTAAAAAGAGGGGAAGATGTCATGCTGGATCAGGAAGAAAGAGGAAGAATGAGATTAAGAGAGAGAAAGAGAAACAGACAGGAAAATAGACAGATAGAGAAAATTCCTACCATTTGTCACAAAGATTGAAGATAACATTTAGTGGTTAGAGCATTTATCTATGCTGCACAGATATATAGGACTTGTATTAGATCATTTTAGCTAATTTTATAAAATCTCGAAGCAATTCTCAGTGACATTTTACTAGTGCTAAGGACATTGAACATTTTACACACACACACACACACACACACACACATACCAGCAATTCATATTTTGGTTGGGCTATACCTCACTCAAAGTAAACCGATTTCAACTAAAAAGTTTAGTTCCAGGAATTGTTTAAGTCTTTTGTATTAAGTGACAGTGTGGTCCCATAGACCCTCTAAACATTAATGATTATTTTTATTCCTCTTACTTATTTCCTGGAACATAGTGGTAAGGCTATTGTTGAAGTTTTCTAACACTTGAATCATAGGACGTGAATAAATCAAGATGATACTCACCTATAAGCTTCATTTCTATTGGCTATCTTTCAGAGTGCTGGAAAATACTATGAATGCTACTGAAAGAAAAATAATCAATAGTTTTACACAGTAGTTAATCCCATAAACTACAACAACCACTTGCCTGGAAAGATACACCAACTGATGTATTAGAGGCATAAATGAGACAGAAGTAACCAACTATTGTCTGATTGAATTTGAGGTCCACTTAAAAAAAGGGACTCAGGCCTCGTACCTTTAGTTGGATGAAGTATCTGTAGCTAGGTAAGTCATAGACTATAAGGGAGAATACCCTGTAATATTTCTGCTAAATTTTTGTCAAATTAAATTCCCCCCTAAGTACTTATCAGAAAGTCATAGATTATGCAGTTCTTAACCTTCATCAGAGAAGGTTCTTTCAGAGCAGATGGAAATTGACAGAGACACAAAAATGGTAAATGAGTTGAGAAAAAACAACTTTCGAGTACTCGGCATTAGGTGGGTTATATACATTACATTCCATCGTCCCATGGCCTAGGAATCGTCATAGAAGATGAGGAATGAAGATCATAAAATCCACAGGTGGTAGATGACTGCTGAGAAACTATTTTATTCACAAAGTAGGCCCATGAAACAAATTAAGTACGAGAAACTTCGAGTACATGCGCAAGATATGTATAGGAGCAAGGCAGACAAAATCCAGTATGGTTGGGATAAGATCTTAAGAAGTCTTAGCAGTATCTAAGGAGATACTGACAATTACTGACTTCTGGGAAAGGGATAGTTTCTAGAGGATTGCGTGCCACAAGAACCTATTCATGGTCCATGACATAGCTCTATTCCATTGAATACGCAGGCAGTATTAAATGGAATCAATGAGTTTGCAAAAACATAACATGAATTGAGAAGTTAAAAGTAAGCCTAGGCATGGGAGAGAATAGAGGATAGATTGTAAGGGAGGCAGTGAAGGATAGGTTTAATAATTTTTTTTATAAAAATAATAAGATAAAAATAAAAATCATATAAATATTCTCAAACAAAAGAAATTATTTTAAATTCTAAACAGTTAATAAGTATAAAAATGTACTACACATACAAAATAAAGTTTTCAGAAACACTTTATTTTCTCTTAATTTTAGTACCCATTTTTTGATTTGATAGAGAATAGTACCACTGTCATACTAGTACAAATTCAATGATTAAAAAAAGCTCTTGAGATCGGGCCAAGATGGCGGCGACCTACACTGACGCATTTTGAACGCGGGGAAAAAAGAGCCATAAAAAACACAGAGTTATTGGGCACTGTGCAAAAACCGGAGGGGCTAGAAACCCCCCCCCCCGGGAACACTCACAGCTCCCAAGGGACTGTTAAAAGTCCCAGGGTAAGGCTCTTCCCCCATCTCTCGCAGACATGGAAGCCACTAAACCCAGGATTTGGGAACTCCCATTTGGAGAGGTGCCTGGTAAGATCGACCCCAACTCACAGCAGGCAGAATCAGAGGCCACTTGGGGATAGATCACTAGACTATTGGACTCGTCACACCTCAGGTAGAACTTATACCCACTTAAAAAACTTTGCAAGATAGTGGAAGTCTTAGCAAGGAACACAAAGGGGGCTCAGCGGGTGGTCCGCAGCCGCTCGTGAAGCGGAGGGCGGGAGGTTCCAAGAGAGCTTGGGAAGCCAGGAACACAAAGGTGGGCGGGAGGGGCCGAATCCCGCGTACTCATTGCAGCGCAGCTGGGGAGGGAGCCCGGCTGGCAGGGCCAAATCCCCGCGAACCCACGGCAGGTCAACTGGGGAGAGAGCCAGGCGTGGGTGGGGCCAGGGATCCGCGCACCCACGGATAAGCTGTGGGGCAAGAGGACCACTCAGGCGGCCAGAGGATCCGGGACTTGGTGCACCCACGGCCGAGCAGCCAGGGAGGGAGACGCGCAGCTGCGCAGACAGGGAGGGAATCAGGCAGAGAGGCCAGACCTGTGGCGAGAAGCCTAGTGAGAAACCAGAAATTTGGACCATAGCTGTATTCTGGAAAATCCAGACATATTAGGTGTGGAGCCAGACCCTGTCAGCCTCCGTGACGACAAACAAAGCCCACAGAATCTGTGCCTGGGCAAACAGGTCCATACCATCACAACCATTACAGGCTGATAACTCAGAGTGCAACATAGAGAAAACTGAATCAGGAGCAGTGAAACAATCCCAGTACATTACTCACAACCTGGGAATAGGCTGCATCAGCTCACAGTGCTTCAGACGATTAAAATCACAGTGACCCTGAAATCCCCCTGTAAGCAACGACAGAGAGCCAAGTAACTCGTCCCCTGCACCAAATCATCCACTGTGGTTCTAAGCACAGAAAACAGACAGCTAAATGCATCCAATGGCCAAAGGTAAAAAAAAAAAAAGATAGAAATCAAGGAAATATGACTCCAACAAAGCAGAATTATCCTAGCTCATCCAATTCAGATGACCTCACACCAACAGAAACACATGAAAACGTTGACAATTCTGCATTATGGAAAGTGAGAGAGTCCCTGCAAGAAGAATTAAATCTATGAAGGAATTCAAAGAAACCACAATTATACAAGTCAAAACAAGGAACAACACCATTAAAGAGCTCCCAGCCAAGGTGACAGAGCTTGAACAGGAAAAGGAAAAAGCAATGAAAGATTTTCATACAAAAACAAGCAAGCTGGAGAAGGAAATGTACAAAAGGAACAAAACCATACAAGACATGAAAATAGAAATAGAAACAATAAAGAAAACACAGTCAGAGTTAAAAGAGGAAGTGGAGAACCAAGGGAAGAGAACAGGAACTACGGATGTGAGTATCAACAATAGGATGCAAGAGATGGAAGACAGGATCTCAGGCATGGAGGATTCAGTGGAAGAAATCAGTACAACATCCAAAGAAAATGAGAAGGCTACAAAATCTCTCACCCACAACATCCAAGAAATCAAGGACTCAATGAAAAGACGGAACCTAAGAATTATAGGTATAGAGGAAAGAGAGGACTCCCGACTCCAAGGTCCAGGAAATATCTTCAACAAAATCATAGAGGAACTTCCCAAACCTGAAAAAAGAGATGCCAATAAAAATCCAAGAGGCTTACAGAACACCAAACAGATTAGATCAGAAAAGAAACTCTTCTCACCACATAATAATTGAAACACCAAATGTACAGAACAAAGAAAGAACATTAAAATCTGTAAGAGAAAAAGGTCAAGTCACATACAATGGCAGACCCATCAGAATTACACCTGACTTCTCCTCAGAAACTTTAAAAGCAAGAAGGGTCTGATCAGATATACTACAAGTCCTGAGAGATCATAGGTGCCCAGCCAGACTACTTTAACCAGCAAAACTCTCTATCAACGTAGATGGAGAAAACAAGATATTCCGTGACAAAATCAAATTTAAACAATATCTACCCACAAACCTAGCCCTACAGAAAATCCTAGAAGGAAAATCCCAACCCAGAGAAGAAAACTCCACCCAAGAAAACAAAGGGAATAGAAAACCCCTCAGCAACTAAACCAAAAGAGGCACAGGACCACCACCTATACCAAACTAATGGGAAATAACAACCCCAGGTCACTAATATCCATCAAAATCAATGGACTCAATTTTCCAATAAAAAGACATAGGTTTACAGAGTGGATCCGCAAGCAAGACCCTTCCTTATGCTGTATAAAAGAGACACATCTAACTACGAAAGATAGACACTGCCTCAGAGTAAAGGGCTGGGAAAAGGTTTTCCAAGCAAATGGACCCAGGAAGCAAGCTGGAGTAGCCATCCTAATATCAAACAAAACAGACTTCCAACTGAAGTTAATGAAGAAAGACAAAGAAGGGCACTATATACTCATTAAAGGGAATATTCATCAAGAGGAAATCTCAATACTGAACATCTATGCCCCAAATACAAAGGCACCTACTTTCGTAAAAGAAACACTTCTAAAACTTAAAGTGCACGTCGATCACAACACATTAGTAGTGGGAGACTTCAACACCCCACTCACAACAATGGACAGATCATGAAGACAGAAGAAAAACAGATAAATATTGAGTCTAACAGAGATCATGAAACAAATGGACCTAACAGATATCTACAGAACGTTTCACCCAAACACAAAGGAATACACCTTTTTCTGAGCACCCCACGGAACCTTCTCCAAAATCAACCACATAGTTGGTCACAAGGATAGTCTCAATAGATACAAGAAAATTGAAATAACACCTTGTATCTTATCAGACCACCACGGAATAAAGCTGGTCTTCAACAGCAAAAGAATCAACAGAAAGCCTACACACACATGGAAATTGAACAGCTCCTTACTGGATGACCACTGGGTCAGGGAAGAAATAAAGAAGGAAATCAAAGACTTCTTAAAATCCAACGACAATGAAGACACAACATACCCAAACCTATGGGATACATTGAAAGCTGTGCTACGAGGAAAGTTCATAGCACTAAGTGCTTTCAAAAAGAAAATTGTGACAGCTCATATTAGTGAACTAACAGCTAAGCTGGGTGAATTGGAAAAAAAAGAAACAAACACTCCCAGGAAGAGCAGAAGGCAGGAAATCATCAAACTTAGGTCTGAAATCAACAACTTAGAATCAAAAAGAACTATACAAAGAATCAATGAAACCAACAGTTGGTTCTTTGAAAAAATCAACAAAATAGACAGACCGCTAGCCAAATTAACTAAAAGGCAAAGGGAAAGAACCCAAATAAACAAAATCAGAAATGAAAAGGGAGAAATAACAACAGACATTGAGGAGATCCAGAAAATATTCGGGCATTAATTTAGAAATCTATATTCCACTAAATTTGAAAACCTAAGTGAAATGGACAATTTCCTCGATAAATTCCACCTACCAAAACTAAATCAAAATCAGATTAACTGCTTAAACAGCCCAATAACACCTAAGGAAATAGAAACAGTCATTAATAGTCTCCCAAACAAAAAAAGCCCAGGGCCAGATGGCTTTAGCACGGAATTCTACCGGACCTTCAAAGAGAAACTAACACCATTACTTTTCAAACTCTTCCACCACATAGAAACAGAAAGATCACTGCCAAACTCATTCTATGAGGCCACTGTCATTCTGATTCCTAAACCACACAAAGACCCAACAAAGAAAGAGAACTTCAGACCAATCTCCCTCATGAACATAGATGCAAAAATACTTAATAAAATACTAGCAAACCGAATTCAAGAACACATCAAAAGTATCATACACCATGATCAAGTAGGCTTCATCCCTGGAATGCAGGGATGGTTCAATATACGAAAGTCTATCAATGTAATTCACCACATAAACAAGATGAAACAAAAAAACCACATGATAATCTCGCTAGATGCAGAAAAAGCATTTGACAAAATCCAACACCCCTTCATGCTAAAAGTTCTGGAGAGAACGGGCATACAAGGACCATACCTAGAAATAATAAAGGCAATATACAGCAAACCAGTAGCCAACATCAAATTAAATGGAGAGACGCTTGAAGCATTTCCTCTAAACTCAGGGACAAGACAAGGATGTCCACTTTCACCATATCTCTTCAATATAGAACTTGAAGTCCTTGCTAGAGCAATAAGACAACTATAGGAGATCAAAGGGATAAAAATTGGAAATGAAGAAGTCAAATTATCCCTATTCGCAGATGATATGTTAGTATACATAAGCGACCCCAAAAACTCCACCAAAGAACTCCTACAGCTGATAAACAACCTCAGCAAGGTGGCTGGATGCAAAATTAACTCAAAAAAATCAGAAGCCCTTCTTATACAACAAACAAATATACCGAGAAAGAAATAAGGGAAACAACCCCCTTCACAATAGCCACAAACAACATAAAATACCTGGGGGTAAATCTAACCAAGCATGTAAAGGACCTATATAACAAGAACTTCAAGCCCCTGAAGAAAGAAATGGAAGAGGCCTTTAGAAGATGGAAAGATCTCCCATGCTCACAGATAGGTAAGATCAACATAATAAAAATGGCTATCCTACCAAAAGCAGTATATAGATTTAATGCAATTCCTATCAAAATACCAACACAATTCTTTATAGGCCTGGAAAAAGCTATTCTCAACTTCATATGGAACAACAAAAAGCCCAGAATAGCTAAATAAATCCTGCACAATGAAAAAACATCTGGAGGTATCACCATCCCAGATTTCAAGCTGTACTACTGAGCAACAGTAATAAAAACAGCATAGTACTGGTATAGAAACATACCAGTGGATCAATGGAATCGAATTGAATACCCAAACATGGACCCACACACCTATGGCCAACTAATCTTTGACAAAGAAGCCAAAACCACACAATGGAAGAAGGACAGCATCTTCAACAAATGGTGCTGGTCCAACTGGATGTCCACTTGCAAAAGAATGAAATTAGACCCATACCTATCACCTTGTACCAAACTTAAATCCAAGTGGATCAAAGACCTTAACATAAAGCTGGCCACACTAAAGATACTAGAAAAAAAGTAGGAGAAACCCTCGAACTCATTGACACAGGTGACAACTTCCTGAACAGAACACCAACAGCTCAAGACCTGAGATCAACAATCAATAAATGGGACCTCATGAAACTGAAAAGCTTCTGTAAGGCAAAGGACACTGTCATTCGAACAAAACGGCAAACAACAGACTGGGAGAAAATCTTCACCAACCCTACATCTGAGAGAGGGCTATTATCTAAAATCTACAAAGAACTCAAGAATCTAAATGCCAAGAAACCAAATAATCCAATCAAAAAATGGGAGACTGAGCTAAATAGAGAATTCACAAAGGAGGAATCCCTAAGGGCTGAGAGACACCTGAAGAAATGTTCAACATCCTTAATCATCAGAGAAATGCAACTCAAGACGACCCTGAGATTCCACCTAACACCTGTTAGAATGGCTAAGATAAAGAGCTCAAATGATAGCGCATGCTGGCGAGGGTGTGGAGAAAGGGGAACCCTACTCCATTGCTGGTGGGAGTGCAGGCTTGTGCAACCACAATGGAGGTCTTTCTGGTGATATCTTAGAAATCTAGGAATAACCTTGCCTCAGGACCCAGCCATACCACTTCTGGGTATACACCCAAAGGACCTCTCACGGAGACATACGGAAGTCTCCTCATCTATGTTCATAGCAGCCTTATTTGTAATAGCTAGAAATTGGAAACAACCCAGATGTCCCTCAACTGAAGAATGGATTAAAAAATTGTGGTACATCTATACAATGGAATATTACTCAGCTATCAGAAACAATGAAATCATGCAATTTGCAACCAAATGGATGGATCTAGAGAAGCTCATCCTGAGTGAGCTAACCCAGTCTCAGAAGGATGCACATTGCATCTATTCACTTATAGTAGGATTTTAGCTATATCGTACAGGATATCTTTACTACAACCAACACACCAAAAGGAACATGGACATAATTTTTTTTTTAACTTTTTCTTTTTTCTTCTTTTTTTCTTTTTTCTTTTTCCTTTTCCCTTCTATTTTTCCTCTCTTTTTTTGTTGATATTATTTGTCTTTGTGGGTTTGTGTGTTTGTTGGTCTTTTCTTTTTAGTATTCCCCCAGTAGCAAGGAGACACCTTTCACTGGCAGTACTGCCTTGTAGGCCCCTAGTGAATGAAGAGGCTCTTGGCTTCCATATGACTCCTGATCTGTGGTGAGAGACTGTTAGGCAGGGACACTCCACCCCAGAGGAACAAGACGGAAGGGTCAGGGGGTAGAGCATGGGAGGGTGGGGCTGGGAAGCGGGAAAAGAGGACAATATGATAAGGATGTAACCTGAAGCAACAAACAAATAAATTTATTAACTAAAAAAAAGAAGGGGGAGCAGGTGGCAGGGCTGAAACACTGTGAATGGAATAGAGGATACAGCCATTCGGCCTGGTTTTGCAGACCTCCAGGTGTCGAGAAGACGTGGAGCTAAGGTAAAATACAAGAGAATTGTGGTGTTGGCCCATGCCTTTGACTTCAGCGGAGATGGGGAGAGCACCGTAGAGCTGGTGGTCTTATGTATTCTGGAGTCATACGGAGCTGGGTGGTGAGGGTGCATACTCTCGGTCCCACCATTCAAGAAGAATACACCCTTGGTCCCAGCTCCCAGCACACTGGAGACAGAAACGGGCAGATCCCGGAGCTCAAGGTCAGCCTGATGCAGGGCAAACTCTAAATAGAGAAAGACTTCGATCCAGGAGTGGTGGAACTCAACTTTGATCCCTTCAGATGGGAAACACAGGTCTCTGATCCCAATAATTAGAGTTCAGAGACACACACATGGGATTTGGAGGGACCTAGGTTTGGAGGCTACTTACAAAAGGCCTTCTCGATGCAGGCAGATTGTCCTTTGGGTTCTCAAAATATATACACTGGAGCTGGTTAGCTCCAAGGTGACAGAATGATTTCTTCTTTAACCCAGATTGAAAGATAACGCTTTGTATGTTGTCGGAAGGCCAAATTTGCTTCAGAAGAAGTACTACCTAGCCCCCCCCTCAAAAAAAAAAGAGGGCAATTGTCCCAGGGTTGGGATTGTGGCAGGGCTCTGTTCTTATCTTTCTAGGAGAACCAAAGCGTCCATTAGGGGAGCCCGGGGACGGCTGGACAGCGGAAACCTCAGCAAACAGCAGAATCAGGCACCAAGGAGGACGAGTGACCCAGTTGATTCTTCCTGGCAGACTTCCTCAATAGCTGTCTCCATCGGGGGCCTGCAACCACCACGGCAATCCAGTGTCGCTGGGACCGTTCAGCTCTACACAATGCCCCGGCCGGAACCTCAGTGAAGCCTGCAAGATCAGCTTCTGCCTACAAACCCCTTAGGTCAGCTAAACAGCTGAGAACAGAAGGACTGAACATAAAAGGAGTGTACTAACATTTTTAACCATTTTTTGCATTTGGGTTCGGGCCCCAAACAGGTCTACTATGACACACATCAGCAGGAAGTCACTTTAAGAGAGCGATGTCCCATGCCCAGAGGGTGAAAAGGTGTTTCTTCGCCCTTCTTTTTGGTTATTTGAGGGATAACTGAAAACTCCGATATTTAGGGGAAGAGATTACAAGCTGATAAATGGTCCTGTTTAATGGGTTTTGGAAGTTAGACCCATGGACTTCCTACTTTTCCTTTTCTGTATCCTTCTTCCTCTCCTATGTAGGAGTGCATAGGCTTGAGAAAAATGAGATATAGACATAGCACAGGAAGGTCCAAGAAGAAGGGGCAGATTATTGAATATGCCCTTATAACTTTATATATTGATACAAAATTAGTAGTTTATTAGGCTAAAGTGTTATTGACCATTGTTTATTGTGCAAAAATAAGATTGTATTGGATTACATCGGTATTGATCTTTGTATATTGATACAAAATTAAGATTATAGTTGGCCACAATGTTATTGACCCTTGTATATGGATGTAATATTAAGATTGTATTGGGCTACATAGGCATTGATCTTTGTATACTGATACATAAGTAAGAGTATATTTAACCACAATTGAATAGATCTTTGTATATTGATACAAAATTAAAGGTAACGCTTCCTAATGGTATCATACCTAGAGATACTTAAAAATAAAATGTGAAGCTCTGGCCTCTTGATACCAACCATCTAAAACGGTCTAGTATAGTTAAGTAAAACAAACTCCTCATCATGCAAACATGTCACTTTGTTAGCTACTATGACAGTCTATCACAGATATTCTCTAAACTACCCAGTAATCAAGTTGCTAAGAGACAAGCAACATTTGATTATCTAAATACAAGAGATGGATAGGGCATCTTAAAACACCCCAAGAGAACTGCAGAATATGGCATTCAAAGATGTTATCTTAAATTAAGATTTTCTTTTCTTTTTCTTTTTTTTTGATATCTAGACATATCAGCGCCTGACAGCACCCCCTATTCTACTCCAAGTAGAAGATAAGCATCGAAGAATCTCCACTGTAAGATGGTTGAATGAGTGGCAAACCTATCTCTTGGCATGAAAAAACCCCTTGTACCAACTGCAGACACACTGCTGTCCAAAAAGGACAAAACTTGGTAGCCGGGAAGTCGACAGCCTAACTCTGCCAAGACAGGTTAGGCAAGTCCTTCATAATCCCTGCTATACAACTAATTTTTGTCATAGAAACAGGACCCAAAGGCTGAGGACTGATGCAGGAATGTATGGAGAGAAAATGGGAACTGTCCAGGCAGTCATTGGTATGTCCTTTCTTAGTTTTGGAAGCTGCAGGCCCTGCACTTCCTATATACACAGATATATTTATCCCTCTCAGGTCTCTGAGTTGGTTGAAGAATAGACAACTAGAGTCTCATAGTTAAATTTTCAGTTGTTTAGGAATCAAGAGGGTGTTATAGATCTAAGAAGATACTCTTAAAAGTGTGTTGCAAGTTAATATGAATGTTGAGTCAGATATAGACCTTTAAACTCATGGAGATGGTTAGATAGCAGAATGTTAAAGTCAGGGGCCAAATATGTATAAACTGGACATTGGGAAGGTATACTGCGCCATTTAACTCTCATAAATATGGCATATTTATATCTGTTGTTTTGTATAATACTTACTGTTATAAGAGAAGGAACCGTCTGTTGGACTGAAAGGGGAAACTTCTGGGGGGAAGAGGGTGGAAGGGAGGGATAGGAAGGGGGTATAGGGAGGGGTTTGTGAATGAGATGTAACTTGAAGAAAAAAAATAAAGTATTTTTTTTAAAAAAAAAAGCTCTTGATTTTGTTTATCAAGTATGGTTCTACTGAAAAGGCTGCAGTAACAATTCTGTTTTCTCAAGTTGAAAGTATATTTTTTGAATTACTATACTATTTTAGGATGTTTAAAATATTATTTCCATTTTACAGATACAATTGAGGATTAAAGTTTTTCCAATTTCACTAATAAACTCAAATGGAGAATTTAACTTAGGAAAGCAAAGTAAACATGTGTGTGGGAATTTTGAATAAATGTTTTAGTTCTGTTGAATTTTTAATTTCCAAACTTGTTCTTAATTTGAAATTTTCATATTAAAGTCATATACATAAAATATGTAGAATATATATTTAGATTTAAAACTAATAATGATAGTATAGACTGCTACACTCCCTTTAATTCAATGAGACAGATACACAAAATAAAGTAAATTTCCCCAATTATTTTCACAATAACTACTTATTTAGGTAGAAATTACATTATCCATACAGCTTCCTTTCTTTTCACAAAAAAATGAATAAAGAAATTTAACTCATTTTAGAAATATGTAAATGATTCCATACTTTAAAACTTTACATTACTAGTATGTTACAGATAACCACATGCCTACTAAAAATTAAACAATCTTTTCCTTTAAAAAGAAAACAAATGCAAGATTGGGACTGTCCTAGTGGTATTTATGTACACACTTTTGCTGTTCTACCTGGCATTCTTACCAGTGGAATGGTTTATAATAAAAAAAAAAGAAATAAAAAAATTAAAATTCATAAAAGTGTATTTAGGGAGGCTGGTATTTGGTTCAAGTATCAAGATCACTGACGTGGTTCATCTTCTAAAGAAATTTCATTCACTTTTTAGCACCACAGTGCTGCTAACAACCATCCTTCCTCCAATTCTTTCAGGAAACTACATCTTCTATGTCATCCACAGGCACTATACATGCACAGCAAACAGATATTAATGAAGACAATACACACATACACATAAATTTTAAATAAATAAATCTTTTAAAATGTTATTTAAAGAAAATGGTGTTATCTTGTAGGAGGAACAGAAAATAATACATTACCAGATTATTAAATAAGATTGTCAGAATTCATGCTTTCTTCCATTTACAGTCTACATGAATTATAGTCACTCTATGATCATTTTCTTTTTACAAGGCAGTAAGTAGCATGCAACTGTCACAGCTGAAATTTCTAGTAGCTTCTTGGATTAGTACACAAACTACAATACACTTGAATCAAAATGACCAGTTCTAAATAAGACAATTTAGTGTTTATTTTTCCTAGAATGAATATTCAATATGTTTAAAAGACAGAAAAGTTAGCCTTCATTAAAGTTTGCATTTAACTGAATAATCATCACATTAAGAAAACATCAGGCCTAATTTCATTCTTTTACATGTTGACATACAGTTGGACCAGCACCATTTGTTGAAAATGTTGTCCTTTTTCCATTGTACGGTTTTGGATTCTTTGCCAAAATTAAGTGACCATAGGTGTGTGGGTTCATTGGGTCTTCAATTTGATTCCATTGATTCACTGGTCTGTTTCTATACAAGTACCATGCTGTTTTTATTACTGTTGCTCTGTAGTACAACTTGAAACCTGGGATGGTGATACCTCCAGAATTTTTTTTTTTAATTGTACAGGATTGATTTAGCTATTCTGGGTTTTTTGTTGTTACATATGGAATTGAGAATTGCTTTTTCCAGGTCTATAAAGAATTGTGTTGAGGGGGAAGAGGGTGAAAGGGTCGGACAGGAGCGGGGAGTAGGGAAGGGACTGTGATTGAGATGTAACGGGAAGAAATAAAAATAAATTAATAAATAAATAAAAAATAATTGTGTTGGTATTTTGATACCTATCCATGAGCATAGGAGCTCTCCCCATCTTCTGATGGCTTCTTCAGTTTCTTTCTTCAAGGACTTAAAGTTCTTGTCATTCAGGTTTTTCACTTGCTTGGTTTGAGTTACCCAGGTATTTTATATTGTTTGTGGCTATTGTGAAGGGTGTTGTTTCCCTATTTCTCAGCCCATTTATTTGTTCTGTAAAGAAGTGCTTCTGATTTTTTTGAAATAATTTTGTATTCAGCCACTTTGCTGAAGGTGTTTATCAGCTGTAAGAGTCCTCTGGTGGAATTTTTGGGGTCACATATGTATACTATCATATCGTTTGCAAATAGGGATAATTTGACCCATACTTATACATTGTACAAAATTTAAGTCCAAGTGGATCAAACACCTTAACATAAGGCCTGACACACTTAATCTAATAGAAGAGAAAGTGGGGATAACTCTCGAACACATTGGCACAGGTGACAACATCCTCAACATAACATCAACAGCTCAGACTCTAAGACCAACAGTCAATAAATGGGACCTCCTGAAACTGAAAAGCTTCTGTAAGACAAAAGACAGTCATTCGCACAAAACGGCAACCTACAGATTGGGAAAAAACCTTCACCATTCCCTATGTGACAGAGGGCTAATATCCATAATTTACAAAGAACTCAAGAAATTCAATGCCAAGAAACTAAATAATCCAATCAAAAAATGGGGAACAGGGCTAAACATGAATTCGCAAAGGAGGAATTCCTAATGCCTGAGAGACACTTGACGAAATGCTCAGCATTCTTAATCATAAGAGAAATGCAACTCAAGACAACTCTGAGATTCCATGTGACACATGTCTGAATGGCTAAGATAAAAGTTCATATGATAGCACATGCTGGTGGTGGTGTGGAGAAAGGTGAACCCTCCTCCATTGCTGGTGGGAGTGCAGGCTTGTGCAACCACTATGGAGGTCATTATGGAGATGTCTTAAAAAACTTGGAATAGCTCTGCCTCAAGACTCAGCCATACCACTTCTGGGTATACAACCAAATGACTCCTCATGGAATCACAACAAAGTTTCCTCATCTATGTTCATAGGAGCCTTATTTGTAATAGCTAGAAACTGGAAACAACCTAGATGTCCTTAAACTGAAGAATGGATTAAAAAACTATGGTACATCAACACAATGGAATACTACTTAGTTATCAAAAACAATGAAATCATGCAATTTGGAGCCAAATGGATGGAACTAGACAAGCTCATCTTGAGTGAGCTAACCCAAACCCAGAAGGATGCACATGGCATCTATTCACTTATAGTCAGATTATAGCCATAGAGTACAGGATTACTATACTACAACGAATGCACCAAAGGGAACATGCACATAGACACTTTTCCCTAGTGGTGCTACCTTATAGGTCCCCAGTATATGAGGAGGCTCTTGGCCCTCATATGACTGCTAAACTGTGGAGGGGGACTGTTATGTAGGGACACTCCACTCCAGAGGAGTGGGATGGAAGGGATAAGGCATAGAGAGTGGGAGGGCAGGACTGTGAGAAGTGGAAAGAGGACACTGTGATGGAGATGTAACCTGAATAATAAATAAAAAAAGAAAAAGAAAAGAAAACCTCAGGCGGGACTGGAGAGATGGTTTAGTTGTTAAGAACACTGACTGCTCTTCCACTGCACCAGGGTTCAAATCCCAGCATGCACATGGCAGTTTACAGCTGTCTGTAATTGCTGGACATGAAGGGACATGCCTTTAATCCCAGTACTGGGGAGACAGAAGCAGTAGGATATCTGCAAGTTCAAGGTTAACCTGGTTTACAAAGTGAGTCCAGGACAGTGAGGAATACACAGAGAAACCCTATTTCAAAAAACAAAAATAAACAAACAAATCAGGCCGTGCATAAAGATCAACAGGTTTTTCACATTTTCTGAACTTTAAACACTTACAATAACTTGTTGTAGATTATATCTTCACTTTTTGAGATAATTTTTTTCTTATTCTGGTTTGCTTTCTTAGATATTATCGAATTTTATTTTATTGTTAATTCTGGATGCCTGGTTATATTCAATTTTTTCTTTTCTTTGTTTTTCCAAGACAGGGTTTGTCTCTGTATCTTTGGCTGTACTGAACTCACTCTGTATACCAGGCTAGACTTGAAATCACAGAGATCCGCCTGCCTCTGCCTCCTGAGTGCTGGAATTAAAGGCATACACCACCATGCCCAGCAATTAAGGACAGCTGTGAACTGTCATGTGGGTGTTGGGATTTGAACCCTGATCCTTTGGAAGAACAGCCAGTGCTCTTAACCTCTGAGCCACCTCTCCAGCTCTCAACCTGATTGTATTCTATTAAGAGAGAGAAAATGTGTGTATTTGGCTAAAGAAGTTGTGGGAGGATCTGAGAGGAGTAGGAAGGGAAACTTTAATCAGAACATGTTGCATAAAATTTATTTTCAATAAAAGAAATATTAAAAAGACTCTTCTTGACAAGTTCATGATCAGTGTGATCTGCATATATATATATATATATATATGCAAGTTAAGGTTAGTCAGGGTTATATAGGATAGATAGATAGATAGATAGATAGATAGATAGATAGATAGATAGATAGATGATCAATTGATGAAAATAGATATAGATGTAAAGAGACTTACAGAACACAGATAGATGTGTAACACATAGATAAATAGATGGTTTTCCTTCATAGTATATTTCCTAATTTCTTGACAGATTTCTTTTCTGTCTAAAGACTTATTTCAATCAGCTTAGTCCATAAATATGTGACAACAATAAACTTTATGAATAACTGAGTGAAGGAATGTAGGATACAGGAACTCACTATGTACTCCAGCTTGGTTTTGAACTTACTATATAGACCTATAAAACATAGGCTGTCCAAAAATACTGATCATTTTTGCCTCAACCCAGACTTGAGGTTAATGTATAGGCTATAAGAATCTTCATTTTGCAACACAGTATTTAAGTTTTTCAGTTGTGTGCTACCTCATCTTTTGAGAAAAATCTCAACTCATATTGGCGTTCATCAATTGACTCAACTGGCTGGCCAATATGACCCAGGTGATCATATTTATCTTTCTCCATACTCTAGAGACATAAGTACATAGTACCATGTCCGATTTTTATATGAGAGCTAGGGATCTGAACTGAGGCTCTAAATGTTACATGGCAAGCATTTTACTGCATGATCAATCTCTCTAGACCCATCATTTCAGTTTTTCTTTCTTCATAATATGAGTTCATACATATTTAAACATTATTTTTTACTTTGATTTTTGTCTCTTTAATCCTACCTTTGTCTGATTATAGTATATATATATATATATACATATATATATATATATATATATATACATGTTTCCAAATCTAATATCCTGAGGTATATTTCATGTAAAACTTCATACAAAGAGACCCAAGTTTGTGGATGTGTGTGTATGTATGCATATATATATATATATAATTAGTTATATATAGTTATAGATGATAGACAAATAGATAGATATAGATATATATCTTCTTTCTTATGGTGCCATCAACACTCCCATAACTTCTCGTCTTATCCTTAAGTACTTCAGTCTCTTTTTACTTTGTACAGTATTTTTTTTTATTCTATTTTCCTTTGCTACTTAATTTGTGATGAATTTCAAATGATGCTTTACTACTTAACAATTTAGGGCATTTTCTCTTACAGAGCAACTTAATGAAGTTAGTTTTTCATAAAAATATGTACACATTTTATAAGTGTAGGTCATTGTACAATGTATATTTTTCATTGATTAATATCCTTATATAATTTCATACATTTATCATTTTAAAACATTTGTGAATGAACAGAAATTAAAACAAAAACTTGAAACACTGCTGTTTAAACTTCAACATTTTACTATTTACATACATAATCGAGTTTAATATCTGAGCTTTCAAGCATGTTATTCTCCTAGAACTAAAACAAATAGTTCTCCATTACTCATTTATTTCCATGGTATAAATTGTGGTAATGGAATAATCATGGCAAGATACTTTTGGTGTGTACTTAGTAATAATTAGTCAAGTAAAGTATACACCAAGAAATGAACCATAGTAAGATAAGTAAATGTGTATCAATATGTATAGTAAGTTACTTAGGTCTAGGCGATACAAAAAGTCAGCTACTTATACAAGGAGTGATCAAGATACTGGTATGTGGTTAGAGAGATAGCTCAGAGTTTAAGAGCACTGGATGCTCTTCCAGAGGTCCTGAGTTCAATTCCCAGAAACCCCATAGGGGCTTCTAACCATCTATAATGACATCCAGTGCCCTCTTCTGACCTGCCAGCATACATGCATACAGAACACTATATGCATTAAAAAACAAAACAAAAAAATCACAAAACACACAAAAAAAGAAAAGAAAAGATGCAGGTCTGTAATTAATGTTTTCCCCTAATGATTTCTGACAAGAATCTGATTTATGTAAGGAAGGTTATGACTATTATATTTATTGGTAACTGTTTATCACTATATATTATTAGATTATTTTGTAAGCATCCTGGAAAAATTTTTATTTTGTAATATGAATCTTCCACTAAATAGAACTCATAGAGAACAACTTAAACACATTTTCTAAAAGGTCACAAAAATGGTCTAAGAAACAAAATGCATTTAACAGAACTATACATGCAAGCTGATACTTTCTTATTGGTTTTTGGTTTTAAGGTGGTTGGATTTTTGAAGGAAGGTACATTCATTGGAGTAATTATCAAGTAAAGTTAGTTTATTTTTTGGTATACTGTATAAGTACAATTCTTATGTAGGCAACAGAAATGTACATGCATTGCTGGGATACCATGGAATGAGTCAATAGGCAGAGGCTTTACCACAGTTAGTGGCAAGTCTGAACTGTGCAGATATAGATGTAAGTGGTCTGAGAGAGAAAAGGCTCTGAAAGTGAAGATAACTACACATGCAAATATGTGATTGATGTTCTAATACTTCATCTAGATGAATTAATGGGCAGTTTAGTTTTAAATGTCAGTTAACCATAATCTAGAATCACCTATGGAGGATTCCTGTAAGGAATTTTAACAGTTTGGTATGTGGATTTGTCCATGGAAAATTATGATTGGTCACCAGCGTAGGAAGACCCAGTCCATTTTAGGCAGCCCCATTATTTCAGTACTGACTTGTTAACTTTTAAGGACAGAGAAAACCTAAAAGTACAAACGGAAACATAAATATATTATTCCTATCTTCCCTTGATGTGGACATTATGATTTGAGCATTTAAACTATTACTTCCCTACATTATGCTCTGTCACATAAGACTGTAATCCAAATTAACCCATTTCATCCCCTGTTGGTTTTTGTCATTATGACAGAAACAGAAATGAAACTAGGACATCTAGTAAATATTACCAAATCACAATAATCAGTTGTAGTGAGATAGGTAAAATTATTCTTTAGAGCATCAACAACAGAGCTCAAAGAAGTTGTAAATAGTAAATCTTTTGAATATGTTCAGGTACATTTTCACAAACAGGTGTCTAAGCAACTTCCAGAGAAGTAGAACAATGTCAAAACTATGTTTGATTTTTTTTTTCATTTTTAAAACCTGCTTTCACTTAAAATTGATAATAACTTTATTATAGGAAAATTTAGTTTCAGTTATTTGTTGAATTCACTGTGGAAGTTTTTATGTTGTTTTAAATTTTTTTTTGTTTCATTCCTCACTTATTTCTACTGTGGTTATATAGTTCCTTGTCTTTCCAAAACAACTGTAAGATCTAGTTAGTGTCTGATATGTTCTGAGTAGAGATAACATATTGTACTGCTTTGACCTTTTCAATATTCTGTACTATAATTTTCTGTCCATTCTATATCTTCCCAACAGTGTAGTGGGACAGAAAGCAAAAGGGAAATGACAATGAGTAACCAATCAAATAAAAGAACACTGAAAAGGTCAAAGCTGTAGAGTAGAATCTTATAAGTGACAGAATGTATGAGACATTAAAGTTCTACCACCTCATTCTCATGGCAAAGATGATAATGAAAGAGAAAATGGCAGTACATAAATCTGTTCTGATTGCAGTTACTCTGGGAACAGAGAACATAACTGGGCATACTTCAATTATGATTGTAAAAACTGCAGTATTATGGTATGCTATAGACTTTTTAGGATATTTAAATTACACATATCCAGTAGAACTAATTTTCTAATGGTATCTTTCCTGTTTTACACAAAATGACAAATTAAATTAAATGGATATGCTCTTATATTAATTGATACAGTCTAAGCAAAAAAAACTTAATGAAAACTTTTATGTAGAACTCATTGAACTTTTTTGTAGAATTCACAAAACCCACTCTTACTAATGTTAATATTAATTAACAGAAAAGTACTAACTTAATGTGAATTTATTTATTGACACAAAAACTAATTTAGCAACTTAAACCATAAAACAAACAAAGAAAAGAAAAAAGAACAGATTCAGAAGATCTTAATATGAATTTTTAGAGTTTGATGCTGCAAACAAACTTGGCATTGTGCTCTTTCAATGTGATCAAGGGTGACAGGATAAGTCACAGTAGCGACCCAAAAACCACATTATAAATGTCATTCCTTACAATCATTAATTTCTTGACCACAAACATGCAGAAGTTCAACTGTAAAAGAGAGAAAAAGATTGAGGGGAAAATATAATTACAGAATGTAAATGGAGTATTGTAAGAAATGTTCACATATTTCATAGATGGAAATGAAAAGTGAAAGACTGTGAAAACACATTTTAAAATTCATACTGCTACACCATTTTGTGAAAAAATTTTCACACAAAATCAGTATCATATTGTATCAGTTTGGATATAGATGTATCATTTTAGGCTGTTATTTAATGTTTTAGTAATGTTGACTAGATTAAGTACTAAAGAAAAACAGAAACCTATGTAAGGACACCTAAAATTTCTTAAGAGTGCTGTCCTAATTTCACTTCACAAATTTTATGGAGAAACCAATAATTTACTTTTTGTCCTGTAAAATAAAATACCTGCTTCCATGATTTATTTTCTCAAAAACAATAATTACATATAGGTTTGAAGTCCTTAAGATATATTGCTTTTATAAAATCACATATGGCTTTCAAAGGGCATTGACTTCAGATTCTTCCTGATATGCAAAGATGATATTTAATGCTGATATGTCCAGGGTTAGTGATGTTTAAATTTATTGAAGTTATGAGTATAATGATTGCTGTAGGAATATAAAATAGAGAATCTAGATGGCTTACTCAGTGACTGGTAAATTGTATTTCAGAAGACATAAGACATTCTGGAGTGCTATTGTTAGTAAGGTGATTGTAGATAATCATAGAATAATGTACATTTCAAAAATCTCTAGGAAAGTCCTAGGAAAGTTTATATATAAAGAAATTATTATTGCTTACAAAGACTAATATGTTACCTCATGTAAATGTTACTCAATAATTGTGACAGTGGTAATCCAAGTGTCAAACATTATAATATTAAAATGATCAGCTTTTATGATTAGAAAGTGGACAAAATAAATCTAAATAAAATCATTGAATATATTCTCTTAATTTAAATGTCAGAAATCATAAATAATTTCCAGAAATTCTCATTTAAAAATATATATAGACAATAAAATGATGCATTTACAGTAGATTAACCCTTTTTACCTTTTGAAATTTTCTTATTTTTGTTAAACTACACTATTTTTTGAGTTTTATATAAGAGAGAAAAACCTCTGTTTTTGTTTTTCCAGTCATTGTTAGAACTGTACACATTGCACATTTTTCTCCACACTTCTCAGTACCAGCACAGCAGTGACAACTATGCATCACCATTGCTGTAGAGATGGGGAATCCTTATCAAGTCTTGATATTTTTACTTCTGAGCAATTCTGTGCTCTGCAGTAGATCTTGTTGAAGTAATAATCCTTTGAATTCTTATAAGAATATTTATAAGGCCAATGAACTTAAATATTTTAAAAGTATTTATTTCCAAATATGGTCCTTGTATGCCCGTTCTCTCCAGAACTTTTAGCATGAAGGGTGTTGGATTTTGTCCAATGCTTTTTCCGCATCTAGCCAGAAAATCGTGTGTGTGTTTTTTTTTCTTTCATCTTGTTTATGTGGTGAATTACATTGATGGATTTTCATATATTGAACCATCCCTGCATTCCTGGGATGAAGCCTACTTGATCATGGTGTATGATACTTTTGATGTGTTCTTTGATTCGGTTTGCTAGTATTTTATTAAGTATTGCTGCATTTATGCTCATGAAGGAGATTGGTCTGAAGTTCTCTTTCTTTGTTGGTCTTTGTGTGGTTTAGGATTCAGGGTAACTGTGGCCTCATAGAATGAGTTTGGCAGTGTTCTTTCTGATTCTATTTTTTGAAAGAGTTTGAGAGTATTGGTATTAGCTCTTCTTTGAAGGTCTGGTAGAATTCTGTGTTGAAACCATCTGGCCCTGGACTTTTTTTGGTTGGGAGATTTTTAATGACTGTTTCTATTTCCTTAGGGGTTAAAGGGCTGTTTAATCTGTTAACCTGATCTATGGAGGTCAGTCTGGTGATATCTTAGAAAACTTGAAATAGCTCTGCCTCGGGACCCAGCCATACCACTTCTGGGTATATATCCAAATGACTCCTCACCAAATCACAAGGAAGTTGCCTCATCTATGTTTATAGCAGTATTATTTGTAATAGCTAGAAACTGGAAACAACCCAAATGTCCCTCAACTGAAGAATGGATTAAAAAACCGTGGTACATCTATACAATGGAATACTGCTCAGCTATCAGAAACAAGAAAATTATGCAATTTGCAGCCAAATGGATAGAACTAAAAAAGCTCATCATGAGTGAACTAACCCAGAGTCAGAAGGATGCACATGGCATCTATTCACTTATAGTTGGGTTTTATCTATATAGTACAGGATAGCTGTACAACAACCAACGCACCAAAGGGAACATGGACATTAGGCTTTTTTGTTTGTTTGTTTTCTCTCCCTGTCATTGAGACACTTTTCCCTGGTGGTACTGACTTGTAAGCCTCCAGTGTATGAGGAGGCTCTTGGCCCTCATATGACTGCTCACCTGGGGCAGGGGAATGTTATGTAGGGACACTCCACTCCAGAGGAGTGGGATGGAAGGATTAGGGGGTAGAGGGTGGGAGGATAGGACTGGGAAGAGTGGAAAGAGGACACTATGATGGAGATGTAATCTGAAGCAATAAATAAATAATTTTTAAAGTATTTATTAGTTTATAATACCGACATAATGTATGTGTGATGAGGCACGTAATAAGTCTACAGCTTTACTTACCCAAATGGTAGATATCAATCAACACATAAAGGTCATAAGATTACTAAAATAAAACTTATATCTTGTTTCTCCTTTACAATATTCAAAAATTTTATCATAACAAGATCTTATGTTAATATCTGTTCATCCTCTAAACTTAATATACATCATATCCTGGTCTTATTCTTGACATAAAAAGAAAGCTTCACACTTATAAATTATTATTGTTCTTTAAGTCAGAAGCTTGACTTTATGGGCTTTTTAAATCTAGATATCAAATACCTCCCCTACAAGTTCTTTACAAAGGAATTCCTAGATGCTCCCAACAGAACACAGGCTATTGATATTACTTTTGTTTTTCAACTGTAAGCAGATAGTAAAACCCTTTTGAGAGATATACCACAAACTTTGAACACAGGACATAGAGAAACCATGCTTGTACTGAAGTGGAAGCAGTCCTCTTGCTAAGCAGCTTCCAGAATGCTAAGAGGTTATATGCAGGTTGCTGAGGGAGAAAAAAATCAATGGTCTTGTTTAATTATGGGCTCTTAATGACACTATGCTGAATTGCAAAGCAAAATTTGCTTCTTTTCAATTACTGCATGCTATTATGGGATAACCAACATGTTCTGATTAGATATTCAGTCTAATACTCAAAGGAAGTTAATGCCTGGAACTGTAAACCTGGTCAAAAGACCATGGCTTGGCTAAGACAGTCTTAGATCTTAATGGTGAGGCTGCTGCTTCTATTTTACTAAGGGTCATGCTGTCAAACTGCCTTTTAAGAATTCATGTAGATATCCATAAACTAGCATTTCCTTCAGCATTATACAGAAAAGCTTCTCTTTGCAACAAACAGTAGGCAATGTAGAATCTCCTGGTTTGTCAAGGTAGTGAGAGTAAGTGACTTTCAAATGCTGAGTCCCAAATGGAACATCCATATCACCCCCTTCCACAACTCAGGTACTCACAGAAAGGAGCCTAAAGAATGTAATACCACATAAAGGGGAAGAAGGCCATGATACAATCCCTTCTGGGATGGCATTACTGTTGCACTCAGGTACTCAAATGATCTATAGTTTCCTAGACATGTTATGCCTAAGACTTGGCCTGTCAACATTCAGCATAAATAAGGAAGTTGTTGAAGCTCCACAATTTCCTAGGGAAGTACTGGGAATGGATGGTTATTAGTGAAAAGGGATCATTCTTTTTGGTGGTTTGGACACTGATGAAGTACCCATTGTTAAGTACACAGCTCTATATTCATGCCAAGATAAGAAGAGCAGCCCTAATTAAACCCAGTGAATCACAAAACCAAAACACAAATAACCAAAATTATGTCAGACAAGAAGAATGGTTGAAAAGGATGTTTGAATTTGCAAGTAGAAGAAGAAATGATATGATCCAGTAAATGTGATAAGAATTATTGTATAAATATATGGATTCATCACTGAATCCATCAACTAACCAAAGAATCAATTAGTCAAGATGTAAGGAAAATAGATACTTAGATTTTTGTTTCTTTTATGTGATTTTTTAACACTTACCTTTCAAATGTGAATGTTGAGATACACATTACATGGTTTGTTCAATAAATAGAAAGATGTGTATATAAAGGAAAGATATAAGAAAATAGATACATTCAAAGACAAAAGACCTGACATGAGGCAAGTGAGAAAGTTCAGTGGATAAAGTTGTTTGTGACCTAGCCTAATAACCTGAGTTTGATTCCTGGAACTACTTTGTACAGGGACAGAACTACAACTCAAAACTAAAAGTTGTTCTATCACCTCCACATAGATGTTTTGCTATGCCTGCAGGCAATCATGAACACACACACACACACACACACTGAATAAATAAATGTAGAACATATTTTAAAGAAACTTTCCATTAAGGTAAATTTTGATCTAGTTTAAATTTTGCCTTAGTACAATTGGAGTAAATTAGCTTTTTCTATATGTCTGAAAAAAATGTGACATTATATAGCATTAAATATTTTAGACAAAATTTTACTATGTTTAATCAAGAAGTCATTATCTTCATCACACAGAAATAACTGTATACACTTACATATTAGTGAGATTTTATTTAAAGTAATAAAAACAAAATGAGTAAATATGTGTATGGCAGGTAGAAATAAATAAAAATAATATTGTTAAAATATTAATTTCAGAAAATGTATACTTGATAATGTCATTTTATAGTTTTATCTTATATTTTGATTTTAGTATTTATTGTAATTTTAGATTGGAATTCCCATGATAAGGCAGCTCATATTAGAATATTGTTTTTTAAAAAAAACATTTATTTATTACTTCAAGTTACATATCCATTACCACCCACTCCTTTTCACCCCATTTGGGTCCCATCTTGATACCCTCTACCCCCTTTCCTACCCATCCTACCCATCCAGTGTGGGTTGTCTCCATTTATCAGCCCCCTCAGTTAATTACTCACATGCGGTCTGAGAGCTTCCTCTTGCACTGGGAGCATAGATGGCAGTTCTACTAAGGTAGAGTGTTTCACTTACAAGTAACCAACTCCATGTTTCTCTTCTTTTGGGTCCGTTGATTATTGGATGATTATCCTACACTATATCATTATATTCTAGTTATATGTGAATACATGCCCTGTGTACCTTTCTGATTCTGAGTTATCTTCACTCATGACAAGCTTTTCCAGCTCCATCCATTTTGTTTCAAATTTCATGGATTCTTTGTTTCTGGTAGCTGAGTAGTATTCCATTCTGTAAATGTACCACTTTTTTTATCCATTCTTTGGTTGAAGGACATCTTGGTTGTTTCCACTTTCTAGCTATTAGAAATAAAGCTGCTATGAACATAGTTGAGGACATATCTTTGTGGCTTAGTGAGGAATCTTCTGAATATTTTCCCAGGAGTGGTATGGTTGGATCTTTAGGTAGAGCTATTCCAAGTTTTGTAATATATTGCCAGACTGATTTCCACAGTGGTTGTACAAGCTTGTACTCCACCAGCAATGGAGGAATGTTTCCCTTTCTCCACAACTTCACCAGTATGTGCTGTCTTTTGAGGTTTTAATCTTAGCCATTCTGACAGGAGCGAGAAGAAATCTCAGAGTCATCTAGAGTTGCAGTTCTCTGATGATTAAGGATGTTAAACATTTCTTCAAATGTCTTTCAGCCATTTGAGATTTCTCTTTTTTTAATTATTGGTTTAGTTCTGTAGCCCATTTTTTTGATTGGGTTATTTATTTTCTTGGTATTTAATTTCTTGAGTTCTTTATAGAATTTAGATATTAGCCCTCTGTCAGGTGTGGAGTTGGTCAAGATCTTTTCCCAATCTGTAGGCTGCCGTTTTGTTCTAATGACAGTGTCCTTTGTCTGTAAAGACTTGTGTTGGTATTTTGATGGGAATTGCATTGAATCTGTAAATTGCTATTGGTAAAGTGGCCATTTTTATTATGTTGATCCTATCTATTCACGAACATGGGGGATCTTTCCAATTTCTAATATCCTTTTCAACTTCTTTCTTCAAGGACTTGAAGATCTTGTTGTACAGGTCTTTCATTTGCTAGGTTAGAGTTATCCCCAGGTATTTGATACGATATGTGGCTATTGTGAAGTGTGTTGTTTCCCTGCTTTTTTCCCATTTATCTTTTGTGTAAACAAGGGCTACTGATTTTTTGAATAAATTTTGTATATACAACCACCTTATTGAACAAGTCTATCAGCTGTAGGAGTTCTTTGATGGAATTTTGGGGTCATTTATGTATACTATCATATTGCCATAGCTCTTCAACAAAGTACTTGAAGTTCTAGCCAGAGCAATACAACAACTAAAGGAGATTGAGGGGATACAAATAGGAAAGGAAGAAGTCAAATTATCCCTATTTGCAGATGATATGATAGACTATTGTTCTTAATGACAGTAATAATAAACTCTGTGCCTTTCCTAAACACTTCTTAAGGCATTGTAAACGGGTGTCCAATTGACTAGAAAAGAGTTCAAATTTTCTAGTAAAGGTAAGTATGTTTTAAGAGACTAATATTTAATTGGCTTTTTTCATTTAGGACAAACTTATATCAATGGATGCCATAGAGATTATAGCTTAATAGGAAAATGAGACTATTCTGTTTAAAGCTCATATCATCATATCAAAGTCTTTGAGGATGGAGATATCTTTCCACTCTGAGCATCTCTGTAGTACACTTTGTTAGAATAATCATTGTAGTTGGGGTTTCTTTCTTGTAAACAGATTATGTTACCATTGCAGTTTTCTTGAAGTTTAATTATTTCCCAATTTGTTATCTTAGACTTATGTTTTTGGACCCAATATCACACTTTACTCGTATTCATTAAATTGGTGGCAGGACAGCTGTTTTTAAGTTTAAATTACTAGGGTATGATAATTTCAGTAAATCAGTTCCATGCATGTGGCTACATATTCTTTAATGCTTATCTACTAAACTGACAAATTTCAGGGACTGAATATGTGAAATAAAATAGAGAAACAAGTGCTAAATGTTAAAAGTAAAATTATATAAATTATAAAGCTCAATTCAAGGGTAAAGTCTTGATATTAATTTCTCAGCATATCAGACCTTCATTGTTTTCAATTACAGTGTCAGTCATACCATGATATCAATGATGTCCATATTTAAGGAAAAATTTTTGTATCTGTTAAAGTAGAAATGTCAAAACACACTGTCTTCACAAGGCTATATGCAAGCTTTCAGAAACCAGAGGTGACATATTAACCTCTCTGAAAACTCTTAACCTTGATCAATATGAATGACAAAACAATAACATTAATGCAATCAGAAGGAATAATGAAACACAATTTATAATGTAGAGTATGAAATTTCTATTTAATATCTAGGCATGGTGGCAGATGCCTTTAATTCCAGCACTCAGGAAGCAGAGGCAGACAGATCTCTGTGAGGTTGAGGTCAGCATGGTATACAAAGTGAGTCCAGGATAGCCAAGATTACACAGAGAAACTCTGTTTTGAAAACTAAAGCAAAAATAAAATCTGCTTAAAAATAGATATAAATGACTCAGATATTAGAATTAGCCAAAAGACCTGATAATATGATATATAGTATAATAAATTTTATGTAATATACTATAAAATATTTGAAAATTTAAACCTTAAAACATTAAATTCTGAAAACAGATATATCATTCGGAAAATAATGTACTTACATCATTAAATGGAGGTTTGAGAGTTTAGGATGAACACTTTACCACAACAGTACAGTCTATTTAAACTAAAACAGCCCAATGTATGTGTGCAAGAATAGCCTCAACTAGATGTAGGACACTTATAACAAGCTGCTTGTCTCCTTCAAGTTCACAAGGAAAGGAGAAACAGATTGTTGAAAGATATTTACATGAATAAACAAAAATATTTAACATTAGTTAAAATGCCATCTCATGTATTCCAAAAAATTCATAAGCCCTATGAAGAAATCCCTTACTTAAACTACCTAAAACTAACACTGAATACTGAAAAGGAAGATACTTTATGAAGGGTATCAATAAGAAAAATGATGACTTTTTGTTTAAGTAGACAATGGAAGAATAAAACTAAAACTATTAGAATGTTACATAGTACAAATCCACGCTTTCAAACTAACCCCCCCCCAAAAAAATATGTTGGCTTTTAGCAAAGAATAAATTTATTTGTGACTAATATACTAAATGGATGAATTAATAAGTAGGTAGATGGATATATTGTTATCTTAAGTTTTAAGAATCCATTCATATTATAAGAGCAAAAACATTTGCTATTTATTGAGATAGAAAACTATGATCAGACAAGCATGGTGCTTCACTCCTTGGAGGCATAGCACAGAGCTGTGGCTTGCTTCATGTAGATAAGCCAGCCCTTAAATACAAGATGAATTACTAAAAAGAGTTAAAGACATTTCAAAAGACCATGAGATACTTCAGAACTTAACAAATCTCAATTTGAGTATTGAAGAAGCAGAAGTGAATTAGATTTCAAATACACTCTCATCTGAAAGCAAACTCTTCTATTATATTAGGTAGATTTCTTCCTCATGTCCAGAGAAAATTAACATTAATAAAAAAATTAAACTGACTCAATTAGTATGCAGATATGCAAATTTATATTTATAATATAAAATAGATATTTATACATAAATCTATAGAGGACATCTATTTAATTTTTATGAATAAACTTTAAATTCAATATGTATGCAGATTCATAAAAATGAAAAATCAACATTTTAAAGAACATAATGTATTATTAATTAGAGTCATCATATTACTCAAAAGATCTCCTGAAATTTTACCTAATTTAAATGTTATATTATTTGAACAAATTTTAATACCAGGTAAAAGTTTTTTCCCTTCCTATAAAACCAATGAGTACCTGCTATATTTTCTTTCTTTTACTCTTCAGCTAACAAAGTATGTTCCAACTTCACTCGGGTTACACAAACTGCATGATTTACTTTTTGATGAATATTATTCTTTATTGTGCATTCTGTATTTTCTTTATCCATTTCCCACTGATGGAAAATTTTTCTAATTTGATTTCTTATTTTCATGAATAATGCTTGGAAAAGTAACAACATAGCTCTCTCTTGAGAATGCTGATTTATTTATCATTACATATATAACCAGTGATTAGATTGCTATATTATATACTAGTTCTTTAAATGAATATAATAATTCATATTTCTATCAATTACATATACATTTTCACTTTGTTCCACATCTTTCTCCCTCTCTGAGATGTCTTCTCCTTTTACACTGCAGGGCCATTTTTTCCTTTTTTCAGTCCTTTGTCTCTTTCTCTTTCTTACTTTTGAAAATAAACTTTTGCAGACAATATATTCTGATCAATTTAAATGTGGGAAGAGTTCAAGTCATTGTGTAGGGATGGGATACACACATAGTTTGTGTGGAAGATTAATGTAGTAGCAGTAGTTTTGAACCACACAAAGCAAAATAAAACATTGTTTCATTCTCACCCAACCCATCTCCACACCATACTTCCTGGGAAATGCACTGTTGGGTTTTCTTTCTTAATTCTCCTTTAAAATCATATTATTTCTATAAATCTGCATTAAATATCAGCTGTATTAGATACTAGTGTATCTCCATTCAATAATAACATCACAGAAGTATAAGTAACTAGATACCAATTATATGTGAGAAGAAAAAATATACACAAAATGTATTAGGAAGTTACAGCCACCATTCCACTAAACATTTATGGAATCTACAAAATTACAATGTTATATTTTATAATCCACGTGCAGTAAGTGTTGAAAAATGTATACCTGTGTAAGATAATGGAGCCTGTCATTTTCCATCTTCTGAGGGGCTGTTAGGGCCTCATTGGGTACCAAGCCAGAAATACACGCTTCTCTACCAGAAGGTCCAAGCACAGTCAGTTTCTGGACAGAAAAGGATGAAACAAGGAGGTGATCCACATCATAGTATGTTCCAAGGAGATGGGGGAAAGAATTTTATTCACCATAAAATGCTATAGCTCTTATGAGAAGCATGCAAGACAGAGAGGCACTGCAGTGAAAGGTTACAGCTCTTTAAGCTAGGCTGCTTACTGGCACTGGGCCTGGCAGCTGCAAGGAGCTTGGAATGCCTAGACTGAGTCATGTGACTTCAAGAGTCTGACTTGGCTCCAGTGAATCTGAAGATTGCTTTAGGATCAGTCAGCAACCCATTGATGCCGCAGGAGAGCACTATGATTAGCAGCATGGCTGTGAGAGAAATGGGGGAAGCTCAGTATCTTGATTAACTTCAAAGGGCGCTACCAAGGTGGGGACAGCAGCTGTAGGACACGAACTGTCCACCGTGCTCGGAGACATGATTCCGGGCAGCAGGAATCTGGCTGAGGCAGGCAGATCTAGCAAGGAATTCTTCTAGGAGGGAGAAGGTACTTCCTTCCCAAGCCCAAAATAAACAGTGAGTCTCAGATGATCATAGTGGAGGAATGGAAAGAGGGAGAGTTTATTTCATTAACAGGGACATTATAAATCTTTGGCAGTGGCAGGGGTTTTGGGGATGAATGTGTTTGATTCATTGATGCTAGGAGTACCAGGTGTGCTACATTTACATGTAGCAGCATGGTTCTATCTTAAGAAGGGGAGAGCAGTACCTAATTATCCTAATGACAGCAGAGGTTGGGGAAGAACTCAAGGTACAGTTAGAGGCATGGGCAAACATAATTGGCTGACACATAAGATACTGAGAGATCTCATTAACATGGGAAGGTATTTCCAGGAATCCCAGGTGCTTACTGAACTAGTTTCTTTTCCAGAGACCTGCAATATACCTAAGGGCTATGTGACATTCCTCAGATAGAGGATCTGAGGGTTCCCCTGATCAGGCAGAGAGGAGGCAACCTCATTCACAAAGGGAGTCTATCATTTTTCACCAAGCTTAGGGACTTTTCAGTAATGCCAAACTTCGACCTTAGCAACAGGATTTCCTGACAGTAGCCTATAAACCCATGAAGACCATCATGATTTTCATGATTCTAGAAAATGTTCCATGTTCCTTCACAGCAATCTAACTCAGTAAATAGAAGATATCACTTTGTAGCATTTTGAATAACTCTCACCTGGGGTGAGAGTTAAGATTTTATTATGTTGTTATTTACTATTATCCAGACCAAAAGTTTTTGTTCTTGCAGGTCACATTTATTTATTTATAATCTTACCATTGTAGGTGATTATTTAGTCAATTCTTATGTTAAGATAAGTTGTTCAAGTATACAATAGGGTTGCATTATGTGGCCTCCAGAATACATCTTCTTCTCTGCTTTGCAACATTGAAATTTATAATTGAACATAGATAGCTCATGATTTTGAAAGAGATATGGGATGCGCAGATTTCTTGAGCTACAAATATATACTTAATTCCTTCCTGCCACTAACACCTGTAACTCTCAACTGCTTCAAAAAGTGTGATGAATTTATTTCATCTATCTACTGAATGTATTTCATGGTTTACAAAATGAAGAATATTTAAGATGTATTTTAAACAAGTATTTCTGTATATGCCTCTCTCATATAAAGAGCTAACTGTCATCCAGAATCCATCAGAGCCATAGAAAACATATCATGTGTTATTTGAACTAGAACATTTCAGAGTCTGAGTAAAGTAGGATTGTCACAGAGAAACAAAAAAGCCATATGACATGTCTCTTTTACACCATCTGTTAATTTAATCATATTGATATCCAACCTAGTTTTCAGTAGAGAAACTGTAAAGATGTCTTTAAAAAATGATAAGTATACTCATGCTTACGTGGTACACTGGGATATTTTCATATAATAATCATTATGCAATAATCAATTTTAATGAGCACATAGTGCATTCCTAACATTTATCATTTATTTCAAGGGATGCATTTCTGTTTTCTTCCCCTTTGATCATATGTTAGGGATTATGTTTGTCATATTTACAAAGCTTATTTAGTATCCCTCAAGACACTTTAAGGTAACAACTTAGCACCTAAGCAGCCATAATATTCCACATCTATTCCTTAACTCTACACATGAATATTCTGAAGAACAAAATAATATCATAAAATATATATTACATCATTGTAATTTCCTTACTGTTTCATTAATGTCTTTTTACTCTAATATTTAAAAATACCTGTTTTGTTGTAACTCATCCTAATAGTTACAACACCCATAATTTGCTGCTGATCTAATTTTCACTTTAATTTTTTTCATAATTATTGCTTTCAGTGATTCAACTCCAGCCTTGCTGATCATTAAATTCATCAGCCACATCAAAAGAGCTCTAAGCATAAGGACAAAGTAGTTTCATTTTATTTTTCCAAGAATGCTCTCTTTCCATGCTATTGAATCTCTTAGTCTTCACATATTATCTTAAGTTACCATTATCAGGAAATTTTCCCTTATAACTGCCCTGGCTAAATGAGCTCATTATACTCGCCCATGATTTTTCCATTTGTCCCTCATTTTCATTCAATTATTATAATTATCATAGTCCAAAACACATATTTTTGTTTTTATAATTTTTCTCTTTGATTAGAATTATAATTTAATTTACACTAGAATGCAAGACTATCATATTTTCATGACATTTTGTCACACAATGGCAAGGAGGTATAACTTTATACATTTCTTGACTTACAAACAAAATGAGATGTTTAAAATATTAGTTTGCTTCCACTCACTTCTCACAAATTAAATAGGTTTATTTTAGGGAGATATTTTAAAAACTTATTTAATCAAATCTTTTGTTTTTTGCCAATTCCTTTTGACAAACATTTATCTAGGTGGGCTTTAATGTTTGTGTTAAGGAATTTTTTTTTTTTTTTTTGGTTTTTTCGAGACAGGGTTTCTCTGTATATCCTTGGCTGTCCTGGACTCGCTTTGTAGACCAGGCTGGCCTTGAACTCACAGAGATCCGCCTGCCTCTGCCTCCCGAGTGCTGGGATTAAAGGCGTGAGCCACCACCGCCCGGCGTGTTAAGGAATTTTAACCTGACATTCTTTGTAGAAATATAAGTAGAGAGAACAGAAAAAGTAGTTTAATTCTTAGCAACATTTTTTTCAAAACTAAACAATAAATTCCAAAATATTCAGAGTATAATGTTTTTCCTATTTCTTTTGCATTGTCCATACCTTTAAAATGTTTAGCAGCTATGGGGCACAGGAATGTAATGATTTCAGTTGTGGCTACCAGAACAATATCAACTTATTGACATATAATATACCCTTATTTAGTAGTCACATGAAAACATGATTTTATGTAAACTATGAAAGCACACTATCACTGAACTGTATATCCCATCCTTTCCAAGTTATTTCTAAATAAATAAAGTAATAAGCCTTTAGCATCAGGTTGTAATAATGGGACACTGTAGAATACCTATTGCATTAGATTCTAGACAAGACAATTCGAGAGAAGAACAAACTGATTAATTTAAATGTTTAAACATTTATGTACATACAAATTAAGAATATTTACAGATGTATACTTAGAATATTTATAACAAATTAAAAGTTTACAATATATGCTATGGTAAGAAACAAATGTCTCAAAAGCATTTAAACTTTTAAAATAGATTACAGTCTCTGGGCATAATCATTAAAGGTCTAAGATTTTTAAAGTATTAATGTGCAAACGAACAGGAACAGCATCTGATTCAACATCTACAGAGACTTCTGTATTAAGTAAAGGTGGTTCAGTCTGAATGTGTGATAGCCTTTTCCTAATCCTCAGATCCTTGTTAACCTGACTCCATGTAAAGGGAACATATAACTGACACTGCCAAGTGGAGTTTAGTACACAGAGACTGTATTGAATTTCATTGTGGTCTCCTTTGAAAACTAATAAAGTATGCTTCTGAAATAAGAATTAGGAAGTTTTTGATATAACTTTTACATTATATCTCCCATTAGAATATGCTGAGTTTTGATGCCTAATTGAGATGCTTATATCTTCATTGCTCTGAATGAACATACCAATGCAATTGAATACAGGGATGTGTCCTCCCTGTCAAAGATTCTGACTGACAAAGAGCAATGTCTCCTTCTTGTATAGTTGCAAAATTCAGTTCTAATCCATAAACAAAGAATACTTTCATATTTTATTTCTACAATCAAAATCATAATAAAGATTCTTAAGTGATGTTAGGTAGATCTAAGACTCAAAATAAGGACATTGTAGACTGTGTTCTATGTGGTTTTCATACCCCTCTTCACACACACACACACACAAAGACATATATATTTATATATAATGCTGTATAATTATATAAATATCAAATATTGCCTAATATTTTTCTGTTTTTTTTTTCAGTTTGGAGGGAAGAAAAGAAGGTAAAACTAATGTAATTTTACTATAATATTAGAAAAAAATTTAAAGATACCCATAAACACTAATATAGTATTGATCAAAACATGAAAATTTAAGAACTAATTAATCTATATAAAGATATAAAAATAATTTTAAAATGATAAAATTGAATAGGTATTAGGAAGATCATGATATTGTAATTAAGTAAGACCTAAGCACATATTCTATAAACTTCTTAAATGGAAAAAAATCTTAGGCCAATCCAAGTATAAGTAAGTTGTACTCCTTTGTAGATTAGTGATAGATGCTTCCTTCATTCTGCAGTCTGCCAGAAAGTCATTTCACTTTACAGTTTTCTCCCTCAAGGTGGTACAGCTGGCATGGTGCCTTATAATTCAACTATGAGTACCCCTAGAATTTTAATTACAAAAGGAAAATGTGATTGATCTTTGAATTTCTATGAGACATGCATGAATAAATATTCATTAAGTATTGAGCCTTGCATTCCCCTTGAACAAAAGAAAACATACTTGCAAATGTTTTCTATATTAAAGAATGCAAAGTAATATTCTCTCCATATTGCAAATTATCTAAGGGACTTCTATAAACAAAATCCCCATTACCCACTCACAAAAAATTACCATCCTATCAGACATAATCTCATTTATAATGTACTATGGAAACAAAAAAAAGTTGTCAGAAATTTTCCTATTACATTTTAAACTTTTTATATATTTATCCCTCCCTGAACCAAGGCTATGCTAACTCCTTTCTTTAGAACATCAGTAAAAAATACTGATGTAGCCAGGTATGGTGGCATATGCTTTCATTCCCAGCATTTGAGAGGCAGAGGCAGGTGGATCTCAGTGAGTTTGAGGCCAGCCTAGACTACACAGCAAGCGAGTCCAGGATAGCCAGGGAAACACGGAGAAATCCTGTCTCAAAAAATAAAATAAAATAAATGAATAAGAAAAAGAAGAAATGAAGAAACAAAGAAAGAAAGAAAGGAGGGAGAGAGAGTGAGAGAGAGAAAGAAAGAAAGAAAGAAAGAAAGAAAAAGAAAAAGAAAGAAAGAAGCAGAATGGTGAAATAAAGTGAACTCAAACAGAAGAATTATTTCTCTATCTGTTCTGTTTTCCTTTGTGTCCTGTTAGCTAGGACTCAGGGAAGAGGCTTCCATCTGATTTGTTGACAAGAACATCACCTTATGTTTTTACATATCTGGTTGAGATTTATCACACTACACTCTACCCAATTGAGATAAATAGCTAAATTCCACTGGAAATTTCAAGTTCAGTATTTAAAAATGAAATGTCCAGGAGGAAAAGCTCAGGGATGCATGTCGGATTTTTCTATGGTAGTTATCAAAAGAAAAGAGCAATCAGACTCTTACCCAGCACCTCCCAACTCATCTTAGGAAAAGGACTTCGAGGTCAGTTCAACCATGATGCCTTTAAGTCCTGTGTCTTATATCCTAAGTGTGTGAAGTCTGCAGTAATAGGATCCTATCTTCAAGTTCTGGATGGCAACGAAGGGCAAAGGTAATAGACTGTATTGTTTGGGGAGTTTATTGAACACTCTGACCAACAACCAAATGGGAAATTTCCCATGTCTGGCATTGGGTTTTTGATAGTTATTTTTAATGCAAAATAAAATTGTAAGTATTTGAGACAACTCTTATACCAGAGAACATTTATATTAAAATTTTAGTAGAAGTAGTTTAGAACTTTTATACATGAAACAATCCATTGCTTTCAAACATGGGTCTTTCCAAGATACTCTCAATTTTAAGCACCTCTATGTTGCTGGTGCAATATTTGAAATGGAAATATAAAACATATCAAATCCGATGAGAAAAAAAAAGCATCAATTTTATTTGACCCTTCTTAAACTTCTTCATAATGTGATCTTCTTTGCTAAGAATCAGATTAAGCATATTGACCCTGTCTCATGTAGCTGACTAGAATGAAAAAATCAGAGTGCAGAGTACCACATCCTAGGGATTCACAAGAACCAAGCATTTCACATATCATTTTATGTTTTACTGAACAGCAATGTGACTGAGAGAACAGAAAGCTATATTTTCCAATTAAAGGCAAACTAAATTCAAACAATTTCTAGTTTATCTTGTTAACCCTTAAACTTAGCAAGTATATGAAGTTAGAAATGCATTTCAAAAGTTAATTTTATTGTAATTTATTCTATGAATGAGGCTTATTTTACTCCAATCCAGAAACTGCCATTTGTATTGTACATTTGAGTGTGCAAGCAATGCAGTTTTCTGAGTGAAAAGCTAATGAGGTGGTAAATTCTAGTCACATATTCTCCTAGATCCAGCTATCTATATTGTTTTCTTTCATGTTTTTGAATAAATAATCTTTATAATCTCTGAAATATATTATCATCCACTTAACTTCAATGTTTCATAAAGCTCTTCCTTGCAGAGTATAGTTCTAAAGCAGAGAACAAAAGTACAGATTTACTAAAAAATCTATGCTTGTTAATGGCACAAACTGTATTTAACTTATTTGTTTCATATAGTTTTAGGAATAGCTCTCAGTACCATGCAAGTACCAGCTATTTGGCTCCAGTTTAGTTGTTACAGGCTAAATACAGTGTCTCATATTTTCTGGATAACGATTGGAATCTTATATTTATAGAGCATGGTTTAAATGCTGAACTTTAGAACAGTAGCCCAGTTTTTTTTTCCTTTTTCTACAATATCTAGTTTATATTGTCACCTAAGTAATGTGTGTGAGAGAGAGTGTGTGTGTGCATGTGCGTGTGCATGTGTGTGTCTGTGTTTGTGCATGAGTGTTTGTATGCATGTGCATGTGTGTGCATGTGTGTGTCTGTGTCTGTGTGCTATACTTTCAGAGTCTATTTCCAAAATAGCCATTTAGAAAATTTTAAATATACCCCCAATTACAAAAAAAAATAAAAATCAATTCAACAAACTTCATTCCTTAGTAATTATGTGGAGAAAATTATGTTTCAAAGCTTAGCTTTATGAGGAACAGTTCTCTGGAAAATCATGTGAAAAAGTTTAGTGAACAATATGGGAATCTAGACTCATGTTATAGATTGTAGTATTCTTTTGTAGACATTGAAGCTTTTCTGAGCTTAATTAAACCACACAAATATAGAGCTGTATGATATTATTAGAATCTCATTCTGGACTTTCAAATCTTTGTGGTCCTCATTTAAATAATTAAAATGAGATACACAGAGCATGAAATTCATGATTAAAAAATGTAGGGCAATGTTAAGGATGAGAGTAGGTAATAGGCACAGGGATATACATTTTTACACTGATTTTTCAGTATTTCTTAAAATTTCTGCAACAGAAACCCTCCTAAATAATACATTTTCTATCATGATCATTGACATATCTTTTAGATTAACTCTTAAGAGAGGGGCCTTATAATATAGATGTACCAGTTGGGACTCAGAACCGCAACATCATCTTTTCTCTGCATTTTGATCAGTTGTAGTTTCTGGTAATGGTCTCTATGTACTGAGAAGAAAAATTTCTCTCATGAGATATGAAAAATACCTGAACTACAAGTATGAGAATAAATACTAAGAATGAAGTTAATAAGTGTGATGTTTTAGTAAGGTGGAAGTTTGAGGCTTTCTTTCAAGTTCTCTGAATTCCCTGGCTAAGTTTCCAGTATCTGACTTGATTCTCTTCTTTTTTTATTGAGATTTAATTTCAATTAGATACATACAACTCATACATCTAAGGTTCTTGGGTTATCACAAAGAGAGGAAAGAAAGAATATGAGAACTAGAGAAATAGTACCTTTCTTGTGGCAGTGGGTTTCCTACATGTCTGAGAAGCTGCACACATGAAGACTTATCAATATGGCTGGCTGCCTTGACAAGACTTGAGTAGGAATGAAACTAATAAACATGGTAAGAAGGAAGGAAGAAATCTCATGGAGTCTCACCTCTAGAAAAATTACTAGGGTCAACTTAGGAATACTGAGAATGAAATAAATAAGGAAGTGTTCCCACAGTGGTTGTTCAATGCCAAGTGGTTTCACCTGAAATCATATACATACAAGAAACCTTATACTGCCGGGCATTGGTAGCGCACGCCTTTAATCCCAGCACTTGGGAGGCAGAGGTAGGCGGATCTTTGCGAGTTCAAGGCCAGCCTGGTCAACAAAGTGAGTCCAGGACAGCCAGGGCTACACAGAGAAACCCTATCTCAAAAAACCAAAAAAAAAAAAAAAAAAAAGGAACCTTATACTGATTCACCAGATTTTATTTATATATTTAGTGGTAGTATATGTATCAACAGTTAAAAAAACGACACCATGAATTTGAGCAAGCAAGGGGGTACATGGGAAATGTTGGAGGGAGGAAAACGGGAAAACATTAAAATTGCATTTTAGTTTCAAGGCATAAAATAATATTAAAAATAGAGAAGCAGGATGAAGACATGGTTCAATTAGTGAAATACTTACTGGGACAGGCATGAGAATATGAGGATTTAAAATCAGATTCCTAGTACCCAAGTTAAAAAAAAATGCCTGAAACAACAGTAGAAATTTACACTTCTCGTTATAGAGAGGTAGAGACAGAAAGCTCCCTGGATCTTCCTGACTTCAGTACTGCTGAAGTCCTGTGTGGGTTGGTTTTGGAACCCTGATGAGAGAAGATGAGGGAATAAGGAAAAGATAGTCACTAAAGAAACCATAGATGCAGACACATGGATACAAAAAAGCTAGGGTCAGGTTGTTTTTTGTGGTCTAATAGAGCTGTATCTCTTTTCTCTACCACCTAGAACCTCAGAATGTTCTTCTATCTATCATCTATCTATCTATCTATCTATCTATCTATCTATCTATCTATTTATCTATCTATCTACCTACCATCTATCTATCTCTGTATATGTATATATATGTGGCAAGCCACAAAACTGTGGTGAGCCACAACCCTAAGATGGCGCCTGGCTTGATGCCAGAAAGCTCAAACTTAGCTGTAAACAAGCCTTAGTTGGTAGCAGCTGCCTAGCCTGGTGTGCTTCCTCCTTTTGTGAGCCTATCTTGGATCGCTAGGTGGCATGATCTGATTGGGTTTGAGTAGGCATATAAGGGCTTGGGGGAGGAGAAGCAGAGACACAAGGACACAAGCAGAGACACAAGCAGAGAAGCAGAGACACAAGCAGGGATTCGGAAGACTGTTTTCAAGGGACCTGAATAAACTGCTTGAGAAGAGCTTTTGCGAGTTGCGTCGTCCTTGCTGGTTGAGGGGGACGCGACAAGTGGTGGCCCGTACGGGGAACCAGAAAAGACTCAGAACTCTTGCAGTCAGGGGCAGTGCAATGGTAAGTTCCCGGGATAAATTGGGACAATAAAGTTTCGCGGAAATTGCGAACTAAAGGTAAAGTTTCGCGGGAAGTTGCGAACTAAAGGTAAAGTTGCGCGGGAAGTTACGAACTATAAGGTCTCCAGGAGGGAGCAATAAGGACCTCGGTAAAGAGGCAATAAGGTCTCTGGGAGGGAGCAATGAAGTTCCGTGATTCGGACGAGTAGAAGACACAACTGGCAGAGCAAGGTGAGGAAAGCAGAGAGTGCCTCACAGAAATGGAGCGAATGCTGGCCTTGCTGGCCTTTATCAGTTGCTGGGATAAGCTTGGGAGAGATCTAGATTTTGCCTGGGAGCAAGGTACATTGCAGGGAGGAGCACGGCCTATTTTGAGACTTGTTCGTAATTGTTTAAAAGATCAGAGATATTGCAAGGCCGTGGAAAAGGGACAAGAGACATTAGAGCAGTTAAAAGAGGGGCGCTTGGTCAAATCTGGAAAAGATACTTTGGAAGAGGATAGCTCAGAGTCTAAAGAGAAACTTAAAATGTTAGCAAAGAAAATGGAGAAGTCATCTTTGAGAAAGAGTTCTGACTGCACTCGGATAGAGCCCTCAGGTCCGGGGCCGCCTGTGTTGGCGCCGCCTTCATATAATGAGACTTCCCCTCCGAGTGGTCCTAGTGGGCGGTCATTCTGTCCAAATGTCTGGAGGGAAGTGAGACATGAGCTGTACTACCCTGTCTTTCAGGATGGAGAGGGAAATCGTTATCATGAACCCCTCGATTTTGAGGTAATTAAAGCACTTGCTGAGTCTGTCCGCACTTATGGGATTAATGCTGCTTTCACTGTAGCTCAGGTGGAAGCTCTTTGTCGTTATTGCATGACTCCTAGTGACTGGATGAGCTTGGCACATGCCTGCTTGTCCTCTGGGCAGTATTTAGATTGGAAGGCTTTCTTGATTGAGTTTGCTAATGAACAAGCTATTGCTAATCGTGCAGCAGGAAACCCAGCCTGGGATGTGGACATGCTTCTTGGGCAAGGTCGATTTGCTCAACAACAAACTGGGTATCTGGTTCAGGTGTTTGAGCAAATCAATTTAATTACAACCAGAGCTTGAAAATCATTGCCTAACAAAGGGGCAGTGGATAACAATCTAACTAAGATTATTCAGGGTCCCCTGAAGCCTTTCTCAGACTTCATGGCTATAATGGTTGAAGCAGCTGGAAGGGTATTTGGAGACCCTGATTTGGCAATGCCCTTAATTAAACAACTTGTGTATGAACAATGTACAAAGGAGTGTAAAGCAGCTATCACCCCTTATAAGAACAAGGGGTTGGAAGCCTGGATGCCTCAGTGCAGACTGCCGCTACCTTGAATAATTTGTCAGTCAATGTAGCCACGGCCTTGGTTGATTGTGGCAGGTGGCCCAGATTGACTGTGAGTGGAAAATGACTGGTTTGTGTGTGACCTCTGTACCATTTCAAAATTATACTGTAGCTGCAAATTTGTCTAAGCAACTCTCTCAGTATCTTACAGGAAATTGGTCTGGCGAGTTTGATAAGCTGATGCAGAATCTGAGAATTGCCATCGTGCATGTGAATTCCACCCGGGTTGATGTCTCTGTTGCTAAAGGACTGTCAACATGGATCCTCCGAGCCATGAATCATCTGAAGGAATGGGCGGGAATGGGTGCCCTAGGAGGCATGATCTTCCTAGTCAGTTTCATTGCCTTATGGTGTATCTGTTAGATGAGGATTTCACAGAGGAGAAGTAATGCCATGCTGGTGCAAGCCTTTGCTGCCTTGGAGGCTGGACAGCCGCAAGCTTGGTTGACTGTCCTAAAGGACTAAGCTATCATCACGCTCAGGATGCGAGGCTAAGCACTGCACTTGGGGTCAGCTTCTAGCGACTTCAAGAAGGGCATGTTTGATTGCATATGGGTTGGTATCCTAGTTTCCCATCTCTGAGAAAAAGATACCGGACGGTTATGGCACCATCCTGGTTGGCTACTGGGCGTGGGGTCATTACAATGTCCTTTACATGCATATCAGAGATCAGACCTCTACCCTTGCCTGTTGCGTTTTAAAACAAAAAGGGGGATCTGTGGCGAGCCACAAAGCTGTGGTGAGCCACAACCCTAAGATGGCGCCTGGCTTGATGCCAGAAAGCTCAAGCTTAGCTGTCAACAAGCCTTAGTTGGTAGCAGCTGCCTAGCCCGGTGTGCTTCCTCCTTTTGTGAGCCTATCTTGGATCGCTAGGTGGCATGATCTGAGTAGGCATATAAGGGCTTGGGGGAGGAGAAGCAGAGACACAAGGACAAAAGCAGAGACACAAGCAGAGAAGCAGAGTCACAAGCAGGGATTCGGAAGACTGTTTTCAAGGGACCTGAATAAACTGCTTGAGAAGAGCTTTTGCGTGTTGCGTCGTCCTTGCTGGTCGAGGGGGACGCGACATATATATATATATATATATATATATATACACATAGATATTTTATATATAAAATCTATCTACTCTTTTTTTTCCTGGAGAGGGCTCAGCTTGTCTCCTTTGGAGGTCTCTTCAGAAAAGTACCACCAACAATAAACATCTGACAGGAAGAAGCCACAGTTGCTAGTTTTTGAACCTACTGATCAAGTGCAATTAAACAATGTTACTTGGACCAGAGGAAGAAGGCTTTGAAATTCTGAAACTGACCCATAAGGGAAAAGACTATGCCAATTTCTCATGGACCTGAGACCTTGGTTATCATCATGACTGATTCCATGTCAATAATACATATTCATTAAGGACTTCACTCACTCAGGGCTTCTTCTGCTCCCTATTAGTGACCTCCAGATTCAGTGGGAAATCCTATATCAAAATCTAAGAAGTAGAGAAATAAAGATTGATGTCTTCTACATAAACATAACCCACCCAGGGAGAAAAGAAGGGAAGAAAAGAGAGAGGGGGAGCAAGAGAGTAGCAGTATGCCTTTGTCTTTTGTACATGGCCTCTGTTTAAACAGGTATACCATGGATTTTAGTTTCCTAAGCCATTTAACATGTTACTTCTCTATCTAGGACAGAGATATGAATAAAATCCATTTCATTAAAATGCACTCAGAGTCATCCTGGTTTAGTTCATGGATTTCAAAACTGGCAGATATTGGGAGGGAGGCGAATAAGGAATGTAGATTTTAAGTGATTTTAAGTCTGCAAATATCTGAATAGATATTCCATGTCAATGCAATAAAAATGTGTGTGTGGGCACATGTGCAAATGCATGCATGTGTTTGTATGTGTGTATACACACTTAAATATATTATATATAATTTCAGGTAAATAAAGTTGATATTATTTCTTGATAAAAATGATATTATTTCTTGAGGCTTTATCAAAAAACCTTCATTCTTCTTCTGGTTGAGCCCCTCTTCAAATGAAGACCTATCTCTGTGGTTTTTTTTTTTATTTTCTCCTTTTATCATCTATAACCTTCTATTTCCTCTATAAGTGTCTGTACATTCTGTGGTCCATTTATACTTTCATGGTTTCTGTGGTTATTACATGTTGTATTCTCATGTCTGAGGATTTTTATCTAGAAACCCCAGATAAGAAAGAGCACGCAGCATTTATTTTTCTGTGTCTTGGGTTCCTCTCTCAATATTATCCTTTCTAGTTCAATGTGTTGTCTTTAAATTTTATGGTTTCAGTTTTCTTTATAGGTGAATATTATTCTATTTTGTATACACACAATTTTTCACTTTTCAACATTAATCTGTTTAAGGGCATTTAGCTTCTTTCAATTTCTAACCCAAAACAGAGTGATTATGAACATTCTTTGGTTGAGGGACATCTGGGTTGTTTTCAGTTTCTAGCTATTACAAAGCTGCTATGAACGTAGATTAGGAGATGTCCTTGTGGTTTATAGTTTGCATGTACACCCAAAAGTGTTATGGCTGAGATTGATGTAGAGCTATTCCAAATTTTCTTAGAAATCATCAGACTGATTTCCTTAGTGGTTGTACAAGTTTGCACTCCCATCAGCAATGGAAAAGTGTTTTTCTTTCTCCACAGTCTCGCCAGCATGTGCTGTCATTTGATTTTGAACTTAGTCATTCTGATAGGTGTAATGGAATCTCAGAGTCACCTAGAGTTGCATTTCTCTGATCATTAAGGATGTTGAGTATTTCTTCGAGTGTCTTTCAACCATTAAAGATTCCTCCTTTGTGAATTCACGGTTTAGCTCTGTTCCCTGTTTTTTATTGGATTATTTGGTTTCTTGTTGTTTAATTTCTTGAGTTCTTTATAAATTATGGATATTAGCCCTTGTCTTGGTAATGATCTTTTCCTAGTCTATAGGTTGCCATTTGGTTCAAATGAGAGTTTCCTTTGCCTTACAGAAGCTTTTCACTTTCATAAGGTCCCATTTATTGATTATTGATCTTAGAGCCTGAGTTCTTGGTGTTCTGCTAAGGAAGTTGTCATAGTGCCAATGAGTTCGAGGCTTTTCCTCACTTTCTCTTCTATTAGATTTGGTGTGTCAGGCTTTATGTTAAGGTCTTTGATCCACTTGGAGTTAAGTTTTGTGCAAGTATTCTTTTGTTTTGAGATGAAATGTTCTGTAGATATCTGTTAGTTCCATTTGATTCATAATGTCTGTTAATTTCATTATTTATCTGTTTAGTTTATGTTTGGATGATCTCTTGGTGAGAATAGGGTGCTGAAGTCACCAATATCAATGTGTTGAGTTTGATGGGTGTTTTAAGCTTTAATTATGTTTCTTTTATGAATGTGGGTGTCCTTGCATTGGGATGTAGATATTCAGAATTGTGATGTCATCTTGGCTTATTTTTTCTTTGATGAGTATGAACTGTCCTTCCCTATCCCTGTTGATTAAGTTTGGTTGAAAGTCTATTTTCTTTTTCTTTCTTTCTTTCTTTCTTTCTTTTTTTTTTTTTGTTTTTTTGAGGCAGGGTTTCTCTGTGTAGCCCTGGCTGTCTTGACCCACTTTGCAGACAAGGCTGGTCTTGAACTTGCAGAGATCCGCCTGCCTCTTCCTTCCAAGTGCTGGGATTAAAGGCGTATGACACCATGCCGGAAAATTACAGACATCTGTGAACTGCCATGTGGGTGCTGGGATTCGAACCCAGGTCCTTTGGAAAAACAGCCAGTGCTCTTAACTGATGAGCCATCTCTGCCATCTCTCCAGCCCTCAAGTCTATTTTCTTACATACTAGAGTGGCTACTCCAGTTTGTGTGTTGGATTCATTTTCTCGGAAAAATCTTTATCCAACCCTTTAATCTGAGGTAATATCTATCTTTCATGCTGAGGTGGGTTTCTTGTATGTAACAGAATGATGGATCCTGTTTTCATATCCATTCTGTTAACTTTTGTCTTTTTATTGGGTTATTGAATCCAACGATGATATGAGGAGATATTAATGACCAAAAAGTTGTTAGTTCCTGTTATTTTAGATGTTGGTGATGATTGTGCGTGTGTGTATGTGTGTGTGTGTGTGTGTGTGTGTGTGTGTGTGTGTGTGTGTGTCCACTTCCAATCTTTTAGTTTTGCTGGTGTGAGTTTATTTCTTGTGTGTTCCAGGGTATAGTTAGTCTCCTTGGGTTCGAGTTTTCCTTCCGGCATCTTCTGTAGGGCTTGATTTATGCATAGATATTTACTGTTGTATAACATCTTGTTTTCTCCATCTATGGTGATTAAACATTGCCTGGGTATAGTAGTCTGGGCTGACATTTGTGGTCTCTTAGGGTTTGCAATATATCTATCTATCTGCCTATGTCCTTTTTGCTTTTAGAATCTCTGCTGAGAAGTCAGGTGTTTCTTTGCCTTTCTCCCTTGCAAATTTTTTGTTATGTACATTTAGTGTTTTGATTATTATGTTGATGGAAGATATTCTTTTTTAGTCGAATTTGTTTTGTCTTCTGTAAACTTCTTTTATGTTTATAAGTATCTTTTTCTTTTGGTTGTAGAAGTTTTCTTCTATGATTTTCTGGTCCTTGGAGCTGAGAGTCTTTTTCATCTATTCCTATTATTTTTAGATTTGGCTTTTTCCATAGTTTTTTTTTTTCCATAGATTCCTTGCATGTTTTGTGACAGAAACTTTTTAGATTTGACATTATCTTTGATTCATGTATCTATTTCTGCAATAGTATCTTCTAAGCTTAAGAGTCTCTCTACCATCTCTTTTACTCTGTTGGTGTTGCTTGTGTCTGTAGCTCCTGTTATGCTCCCTAAGTTTTCCATTTCCAGGATTTCCTTTGTTTGTGTTTTCTTTACTGTTTCTATTTCCATTTTAAGATCTGACCTAGTTTTATTCATTTTCTTCACCTGCTTGTATTTTTCTGTATTTCTTTAAGGGTTTTATATATTTCCTCTTGAATTCCTCAGTCATCTTCATAAGACTGGTTAAAGGTCATATTCTTGTGCTTCGGCTGTGGTAGGATATGCAGAATTTGCGGTAGTAGGATAGCTTTGTTCTGGTGATATCATATTGCCCTGGATCGTGCTGATTGTGTTATAAGCTGGCCTTTAGCCATCTCATTGTTCCTGGTATTGGCTGAATGTTCCTGCTGCTGATAGGACTCCTTGGAAAGGCAGGCAAAGTGTGGGCCTGAGTGCTCCTGGCAGACTACTTGTCTGGATGTTTGGGGGGACCATCCGGTCTCTTCAGATGGGGCGGAGATGGAGCTGGGGGGGGGGCAGTATACAGATCTCCTGTGCCTCCTGTGCCCCAAGTGAACTCCCCTAGGCAGGAAAAGTCAGGTCATCATCTAACTAGAGTGTTGGTAGGGCCTGGGAGACCTCAGGAGGAAAGGTAATGGAGTTCCAGTTTACAAGGAGTTCCAGTTTGCATGGTTCAACTTCGCTCTTGGACTGTGCCCAAGAAGGACCTCTGCTGGATGTTTTCCTAATGTCTATCTTTAAAGTTGTTTTTTTAAAGACAATAGAAAGATGGTTTTTATTTCTTAATCCATTTAGCCAATCTGTGTCTTTAAATTCTGAAACTTGAGGCCAGTAATATTTAACATTATTATTGAAGTTGTATATTTATTGCAATGTTTGTTTTTGTTCCTCATTTATGCTTTTTTTTCCTTAATTATAGTTCTATTTCTTTTTTTTCCTAGAGTTTCTTGAATGTACGTATTCCTCTCTAAGTTTGAAATATTGCTTACAGTAGGGTTGTTTTGGTTCATGTGATGTATTTTAGGCAGTTTATATCATGGAATGTTTTTTTCTCCTTATTCAACTATCATAGATAGTTTTCCTGGATATAGTAGTCTAGGTCGGCAGGTAAATTCTTGTAGGCAAATCTGGTTTTCAGAGTTTCTTTGAAAAATCAGCTGTGATTTTTTTCATACTTTTTTTTTGGTGTCTAATTCTTCTACTTTGATTTTCCCTTGAGCTTTCTAGTTAGGTTATAGAGTTTTGTAATTCCATTTCCCTTTTAAATTTAGTTCTTTTTAATATTTATAACACGTCTGAATTGTGATTTCAAATCTGAATTTTCTTTGTCATTTCATTCAGTCTTTGTATTTTCTTGAGCATTATTCATGCTTTTGACTATTTATCCTCTTGAGATTCAGCAAAATATTTGTTCATCCCTTCTTTAAACTTCCTGAAATCTTTAGTAAAACTTATAATTGTTCTTTTAAATTTGGCCTCCTGGTGTGTACTCAGGGAATTCTCATTAGAGAAAATTTGTATAGGACTTATGGATTTGATGGGAAACATGTTATCTTGGCCATTATTAATTTTTTTCAAGATTTAATCTAGGCTTATGTACATATTTGATTATTTGTCTGATGTGAGAATGTTTGCTGCCTTAAATTGGGCTAGTATAGAAGCTGTATGACCAGAGCTAGGCCAAATAAACCTGGTTCATGAGCTGGCTGGCTGTCCCAAGCCAGGAGTCTGGGGTTAGGCCTTGGATGTGATTATAATGACAGTTAGAAGGAGGAGTGGGATTGGGAAGAAACTTACTGGGAAAGCAAATCATGAATAAACTGAGATCACAGACCATGGATAAAAAAAAATTCCTGTGGGTATGGAGACAGTAGTAGGTGAGTGAGGAACTGTCGTATACCTTGAAGGTCATCAGCTAAACAACCATCCTTTTGTTTCTTCTTCCCATCTCTCTTTTCCCCTACATCTGTAGTACTTCTTTTTCACATCCCCGAGAATATATATAGGAGAGGAGACTTGAAGCACTTTTTAGAAGGCTGGTTCATTTCATTCACCATAATGTTCTTTAGTTAGGTCGATTTTCCTTTCTGATTCAATAAAATTGAACACACACACACACACACACACACACACACACACACACACACATATATATATATTGGATATTGAGCCACTTTATGAAAAGGTTAAAAAATGAATTCTTAAGCCTGTGCAGGACTATATTTCACAAACAATGGGTACCTACTGTGCAAGGAGAGATGCCTTACTGTAGAATATTCCTTACAGTTGCATTAAGGAACATGTGAGCCATGGTATTGTGGGTAATTCTTATTTCCCAGACAGGGCTCAACTCAAGACAGTCACTGACACAGAATAATTTATTTGGGACATAGTAATAAGAAATAGATCTGAATATATATTTTTCTTCTTCAGGGTAGAAAACATTTTAAAAATATTTTTGTATGTATATATATAGTTAATATACACACATATTTTTAGAATATACATATATCTTTTCATATATATATATTATACATACATTAAATATATGAATTATATTGGTGAACTATTTTTAATTATTTGAGTAACTTCCATATTGATTTATACAGTGTTACACTAAGAAACATTTGAACCAATAGCAGTATAAGGTCCTCCACTCTTTTTGCTATGTTTTCTTGATAATAGTATGCTGACTGAGTTAAGATGGAATCCTGATGTAATTCAAAATCAGGTAATTTGTTAATGAGCTTCAAAATTATTTTATTAAATGCAAAATTATATAACAGAAACCACTTAAGTCAAAGAGATAAAAGATATTCCAGTGTGTTTTCATAAGAACATGTACATAATTCCTAAAACAGGGCACTTTCATTACGTAGTGTTGTTACCTACTTTTCTTTGAATCACTGGGCCTGATTATCACAACATATAAAGCCATTAATCCCATGAGTATATTTTGCTGGTTGGGAAGATTCACAATTCCTCACACTATAGAAAATAAAGATTTATTTTTTCTTCCACCTATTTGAAGGGTTTAGGATAGAGAAGAAAATGGGAAAGGATCAGAAATTAAGTTGCACATATGGTACACTGTCTGCTAACTTGTAGTACCTTGTATTCACCATGAAATTTGGTCCGAGAAGAACACTGTTGGGCCAATTTTTTTTTTTTTAAACTCTCAGTAAACAGCATGACTTCTGCTTCATAGAATCTGGATATTGAACCATTTTCTGAAAAGTTAAAAAAGAGAGTTGTGAAGACTGTGAAAGACTATATTTCACCAACAGTGTGGCACCTACTGTGCAAAGAGAGATTTCCACAGCCTTGTTTTGGAAGCTTCCTTATGGCTGCATAAAGGAGCATGTGAGGCACATGAGAGGCTCTTATTTCTCATACAGTGTCCAATGCAAGCCAGTCACTGACACAGATTATTTCACTTGGCACATAGAATTAAAATAAAGATCTGGATATACATTTTTCTTCTTAAGAGTAGTCAACATTTTTTTAACTTCAGTGAATTTATAGATAATATATTTTATGAATGAGTTCTAAAACCTTAGATGTCTACAATGACACATGATTATTTATTTTTGGAATATAACTCCTCATGCTTTAATGTCTGCTATAAACTAGATAATGTTTTCTGCTCTAGTCCTATATTGTTTTCTAAAACAATTACTTGACTTTCCTAATAACTCATTTCTTTATAAAAATATTTCCTGCATAGGAATAAAAAGAGGCTTTTTCTCTCTCATGTTAGAACACGTAAGTTTCTTCATTAAAAAAAAAAGAAAAAGTCATCAGCTACAGTATTGTAATTTGATATATCTTTTTCTATAATTTTACATGTCTAAAAAATATTCTTTAGCTGAAGAAATATTTATTTGTATCACAAATATAAGACAGGGACATAATCTGAAATTTGGAATGTGGAAGCAAGACTAAGTAGATTTTAATTAAATACTGAACAAAATATCAAAGATAAGTGAAACTGCAGCTTTGTTAACAATGATATTTATTAGTAAATATGAATTGTAATATTAGACTGGTGGAGCAGTGGGTAGCCTGGCAGAAGACTAGCAGGCCTGAGTCAATTTAAAGTCCTGTAGTCCTGGAGGAGCAGCCTGGTGGTACGGTATGGCTGGGAAGTTGGCAGGATAGCTGCCGGAAATTTATTAATAAAAATAAACTGTTACATTAGACCAATGAAATGGCTGGGCCTGGAGGGACAGCCACCAGAGCTTGGTAGGAGACCAGTAGCCTTGGATTGCTTTGATTAGTGGTGGTGGTCCTTTCCCCAGTAATTAAATATACCATGAACTTTTAATGTTTCAATGCTTAACCTTTCACTGGATAGACTCACAACTAGCTCACCTAAAGTAATCCCAGACTACCTTATCCCATCCAACCATGTGGTGTGTTATACCTTCTTGGGTCACAGAGCTCACATGTGGGCATCTTCAGCCCAGGAGACCTGGCAAGGGACCTTCCTTTGTGTAAAACTCAGGATACTTTTTACGGACCCAGGAATTCCCACCTTCCTATACTATTGTGAAAGGGGTTGTTTCCCTTATTTCTTTCTCAGCCCCTTTGTTTGTTGTATAAAGAAGGGCTACCAATTTTTTAAATTAATTTTGTATCCAGCCACCTTGCTGAAGGTATTTATCAGTTGTAGGAGTTCTCTGGTGGAATTTTTTGGGTCATTTAAGTATACTATCATGTCATCTGTGAATAGGGATACTTTCACTTCTTCTTTTCCAATTTGTATCCCCTGATTTCCTTTAGATGTTTTATTGCTCTAGCTACAATTACAAGTACTATTTTAAAGAGATATGGAGACAGTGAGGATCCTTGCCTTGTCCCTGATTTTAGAGGAAATGCTTTAAGTTTCTCTCCATTTAATTTGATGTTGGCAACTGGCTTACTGCATATTGCTTTTATTATTTCTGAGTATGGCACAACCATACCACTCCAGGGCATACATCCAGAAGATTCCTCACCAAGCCATAAGGACATCTTCTCAACTACGTTTATACTAGCTTTATTTGTAATAGCTAGAAATTGGAAACAACCTACATGTCCTCAATTGAAGAATGGATAAAAGCAAAACAAAACTGTGTTACATTTACAAAATAGAATACTACTCAGCTATGAGAAACAAGGAAATCATTTAATTTACTATAAAATGGATAGGACTAGAAAAACTTATCCTGAGTGAGCTAACCCAGACCCACAAAGATGCACATGGCATATATTCACTTATAACTGGATTTAGCTATTTATTACAGGATAACTATCCTACAACCAACAGACCAAAAGGAACAGAAACATGGACTTTGTTAACTTTAAGTGGCACACTTTGCCCTAGTGGAGCGATAATGTAGACCCCAGTGCAAGAGGAAGCTCTTAGCCCTCATATGAATGATGAACTCAGGGGGACTGAGATGTGGGGGCACCCCCACACTGGAGGACTAGGATAGGTGGGAGAGGGTATAGAGGGGTGGGGGAATGGGACTGAGAAGCATGGAGGGAGGGGACTGTGATGGAGATGAAACTTGAAGTAATAAATAAACATAATTAAATAAATTAATCAGCAATTAAGGTTTTTACTTCATAGTAAAACAAAACAAAACAAACAAAAATGTTGGCAAAAAGAGAAAGAAAAAAGAAAAACACACAAGCAAATCTTACACTGAGTAGCAATTAAAGTATTTTACTGCAAAAAAAGTTCACTGCAATTCTTAGCTATATAGCAAGTTCCAGACAAACTCGAATGCAAGAGACCATATCTCCAATAAATAAATAAATAAATAAAAAGAAAAATAGAATAAAATGAAGAAAGAAAGAAATCCCTGTATGAATCTGGAGTCTCAGTGTCTGTTAGATGAAACAAATATAAATAATTCTGATTTACTCAGTGGATGCATACTGACAATTACATATCAACCTATACATATATAAAAGGAGCCTTTGTAGTAGACAGTGCTCTATATGTATTAAGCAAAATCTCAGCAGCATACCATTACCTTAGTCTCCTATTTTGGGTATTGATCGAAGGTGTACAAAGTAATTTTTTTGATTTTTTTATTAATTTATTTATTCAAATTAGATCTCAATCACAGCAATCCTCCATCCTCCCCACCTGGTCCTACCCTCCGGCCCTCTTTCTCCTCTACCTCTTTCCTTCTCCTCAGCTGAGGGGAGACCCCTCCCCACCAGATATCAACCTAACTTGGCTCATCAAATTGTGTGAGGGCTAAGAGTTTCTTCTTCAATGAGGCCTATCAAAGCAGTCCAGTTAAGGTAAGGTGCTCCATGAACAGGCAACAGAGTTTATGCAATAAATACCCCCCACAACCCCGCTCCACTTGCTAAAGGATCTGCATGAAAACCAAACTTTATACACAAGTACCTGGAATGGTAATAATTCATGATGTGGTATTGTCTGGGTGCTGTTTCTCATCTCATAAGGAAGTGGCACATGTCTTATGTATTATAAAATGTCATGTCATAAAAAAACATACATTTAAAAATCTTACAACTGCTTAAATTAAAAGGAAAGGGGGAGGAGGGTGGAAGGGTGGGACTGGAGGGGGGAGTAGGGAGGGGATTGTGATTGAGATGTAACTTGAAGAAATAAAAAATAAATTATTAAAAAAAAAGGAAAATACACAAAGGATTTATTTAATACATAGACAGTTGTTCTTACAAAAAGATCTCAGGATCTAGATAATATGCAGAGGTCATCACAGTAGAAGAATATGGGTATTTGTGGAAGGAATAAGCTAATTAATTATCTATTCTCTTTCTTTAGTAGCTTTTAACTAATTCTTGTGCTACTTGAATAGGTTCTAATTTCATACAAAGTTTATTTCCTTTGTTAATTACTTTTGCCTCTGAAGTTATTTCACTAAAGGAATTAGTGACAGTTTGAAAAGCATGCTGTTAAGAATTGTTTTGACATATGTGGGTTAAAAAAAAAAAAACAGAATGATGTTGAAAATACCAAATAAATGATGTCTTTGGTTTCGAACATTCATCCTTAAACATCTGTTAATACAACCAGTACTGCAACAGAATACAAACACATTTCTCACTCTTGAATCCCACTAGATTTGGAAAAACATGGTTTATAACATGTCAATTGTGCCTTAGTTTGAATTCCTGAGAATGACTTGCTTTCCATCACCAATAGCACACTTGCAACAAATGAGTTTCACACTTTAAAAGAGTAACCCGAATTTATGATTTAGAGAACTTGGTTTTTTTCCCTTGTTGTCTCTTTTATTATTTATCTATTTATTTATTTATTTATTTATTTATTTATTTGTTTGTTTATTTATTTATTTACCTATCTATCTATCTATCTATTTATTTATTTATTTTTGCATCCTGATTGCAGTTTCCCCTTCCTCTTCTTCTCACAGTCCTTCCCTCTCACCTTACCTGCCCCACCATTTCTCCTCATAAAAGGCTCAATGAAAAGCCTCCCATGGATATCAACCGACCTTGGCATATCAAGTTGTACTAGGACTAGGTTTATCTACTTCTACTGTGGTTGAGACAAAGCAGCCCAGTTAGAGGAAAGGGAACCAAAGGCAGGAAACAGAGTCAGAGACAGTCCCTGATCCTGCTGTTAGGGGTCCCACATGAAGACTGAGCTACTGAAGCCTAGTCAATCCCATGTATGCTCTCTATTTGGTGGTTCAGACTCTGTAGGCTTATGGACCCAGGTTAGCTGGTTCTGTATGTTTTCTTGTGCTATTCTTGACCTCACTGACTGCTTCAATCCTTCCTCCTCCTCTTCCATAGAACTTCCCAAGCTCTGTCTAATGTTGGGTTGGGGTCTCTGCATCTGTTTGCATTGATTGCTGGGTGAAGCCTCTGATAACAGTTATGCTACAGACCTGTTTAGAAGTATAACAGACTATTATTAACAGTTCCAGGGGTGGGATCACTCATGTCATGGGTCTCAAGTTGGGCCAGACATTTCTTGGCCTTACCCTCAGTTTGTGCTTCAACTTTACCCCTGTATGTCTTGTTGGCAGAAGAAATTGTGAGTCTAAACTTTGGTGGTTGGGTTGCTGTTCCAGTTCCTCTACTAGAAGCCTTTTATGGTTACAGGTGTTGGCCATTTCAGGTTCCACATAGCCCTTACTAAGAGTTAGCTAAGGCCACCCTCATAGATTCCAGGGAGTTTTCATTGTTCTAGGTTTCTAGCTCACCCTAGAGTAGCCCCTTACCCCATCCCAGTGATTCCAGTTCTTTCTTCCAGTATCTCTCCCTCTATATCTCCCCTACTTGATCCCTCATCCTTCCTTCCCAAGCTGCCCCACCCTCCCTCCATTGAACCTCCACTGACGTCTATTCTATTTCTCCTTCTCAGTGAAATTCAAGCATCCTCCATTGGGTTACCTTTGTTACTTAGGTTCTCTGATCGTGCAATGTAGCATGGTTACCCCGAACTTTATGGCTACTATCCACTTATAAGTGAGTACATATCATGTCTCTCTTCCTGAGTCTGGGTTTCCTCACTGAAGATGATCTTTTCTAGTTCAATACATTTGCTGGCAAATTTCATGATTTTCTTCTGTTTAATAGCTGAGTAGTATTTCATTGTGTAAATGTTTCACATTTTCTTAAACCATTGTGCAGTTGAAGTACATGTATATTATTTCCAGTGTCTGACTATTATAAATAAAGCTTTTATGAACATAGTTGAGCTTTTGTCCTTGTGGTATAGAGGAGTATCTTTTGGGTACATGCCCAGGAATGGTATAGCTGGGACTTTAGGTGGAAAATTCCCAATTTTCTGAGAAACATCCATATTGATTTCCTAAGTGGTTGTACAAATTTGCAATCTCACCAGCAATGAAGGAGGGTACCTCTTGCGCCACACCCTCACCAACATGTGATGTGGCTTAAACTTTTTATCTTGGCCATTCTGACAGGTGTAGGATGGAATCTTATAGTCACTTTGTTTAGCCCTTCCCTGATAACTAATAATGTTGAACATATCTTTAAGTGATTCTATGTCATTAGATATTCCTATGTTGAGAATCTCTTTAGAACTGTAGCCCATTTTTTAATTGGGTCATTTATTTTCTGAGGTCTAGTTTTATGAGTTCTTTATGTATTTTGGAAATCAATCCTCTGTTCATGTAGGGGTGGTTAATATCTTTTCCCATTCTTCAGGCTGCCACTTTGTCTTTTGAAGGTGTCTTTTGCCTCAGAGAAGCTTTTCAGTTTCATAAAGTCCCTTTTATGAATTGTTGATATTAGAGTCTCAAGTATTAGTGTTATGTTCAAGAAGTTGTCTCCTGTACCAATGCATTCTAGGTCATTATCTATTTTCTTATCCATCAGATTTAGTGTATCCAGTTTTATGTTGAGGTTTTTGATCCAGTTGGACTCAATTTTTGTGCATGGTGATAGATTTGGATCCATTTACATTCTTCTACATGCAAACATCCAGTTAATCCAAGACAATTTCTTGAAGATGCTTCCTTTTATCCATTGTATAGTTATGGCGTTTTTTTTTTTTTTAAAGTCAAGGATCCATAGATGTGTTGATTTACTTATGGGTCTTCAAATCTATACTTTTGATCAACCTGTCTGTTTTTATGCTAATACTATGGGGTTTTATTACTATTGCTCGGTAGTACAATTTGAAATCAGGGATGATGATAACTTCAGAAGTTCTTTTATTGTACAGGATTGGCTTAGATATCTTGGGTTTCTTTGTTTTTCAATATGCAGTTGAGTGTTGTTCTTTCAAGATCTGTAAATAATTGTGCTGGATATTTGATGGGAAATAGTATGAATCCATAGATTGATCTTACTAGAATGACCATTTTTATCATGTTAATCCTACTGATACATGAGCATGGGGAAGTTTTCCATCTTCTGATATATTCTTCAATTTCTTTCTTCAGACTTAAAGTTCTTGTCATATAGATCTTTCCTTGCTTGGTTAAAGTTACACTAAAATATTTTATATTATTTGTGGCTATTGGGAAGGACATGGTTTCCTTAATTTCCTCCTCTGCACATTTACTATTTGTATAAAGGAGGGCTATTGTTTTTTGGGTTTTGTTTTATAGTTTATTTTGTATCTAGACATTTTGCTGATGGTGTTTATAAGCTGTGCCCTTTCCCTGGGAGAATTTTTGGAGTCATTTATGTATACTACCACATTATGTGCAAATAGACATATGCTGACTTCTTTCTTTCCAATTTTTATCTCCCTGATCTCCTTCAGTTGTTTTATTGTTAGAACTAAAACTTTAAGTCCTATTTTGAATCAATAGGGATAGACCGAGCAGCTTTGACTTCTTCCAAATTTTAGTAGAATTTGTAATTTTTTATACTTTAATTTAGCATTATAGTATTTTTTCTCTTTTTATTTTAAATTTCAATTTACAAACTGATTAAAGCACCCTTCCTTTTCTCCCAGTGCCTTCCTCATATACTCACTCCCCCATCCCTCTTTCCCTTTTTTCTTTTTTTTTTTGCTCTAATTTTCTTATATATATAATTTATTTATAATTTCTTCAAGTTACATCTCAGTCACAATCCCTTCCCTACTCCCCACTTCTGTCCCACCCTTCCACCCTCTTACCCCCAAAAGCTCCCCCTTTCAGTCCAACAAATGGTACTTTCTCTTATAACAGTAAATACAATACAAAACAACAGAAATAAATAGGCCACAATTATGAGAGTTATATGGCTTAGCATACATTCCCAATCTCCAATCCATATGTATTTGGCCCCTGACTTTAACATTCTACTATCTAACCATCTCCATGAGTTTAAAGTTCTATATCTAACTCAGATTTCATACTAACTCGCATCACAATTTTAAAAACATCTTCTTAGATCCAGAAAACCATCTTGATTCCTAAACAACTTAAAATTTAACTAAGAGACTCTAGCTCTCTATTCTTCAACCACCTCAGAGACCTGAGAGGGATAAATATATCTGATTATATAGGAAGTGCAGGGCCTGCACCTTCCAAAAATAAGAAATGACATATCAGTGGCTGCCTGGACAGTTCCCATTTTCTCTCCATACATTACAGCATCAGTCTTCAGCTGTTTGGTCCCATATCTCTGACAGACATTGATTGTAGAGCAGGAATTATGAAGGACTTGCCTACCCTGTCTTGGCAGAGCTAGGCTGTCGACTTACCTGCTTCCAAGTTTTGTCCTTTTTGGACAGAAGTCTGTCTACAGTTGAAGCAAGGGTTTTTTGTTTTTTTGTTTTTTTTTTTTTTTGCCAAGAGATAGGCTAGCCACTAATTCAACCATCTCCCACTGGAGATTCTTCGATGCTCATCTTCTACTTGGAGTAGAATAGAGGGGGTGCTATCAGGAGCAGACATGTCTCGATATCAAAAAAATCTTAATTTAAGAAAACATCTTTGTAACTAATATATAAAAAATAAATAAAAAATTAAAATTAAAAATAAGAAGTCTATGTCCAAGTTCCCTTTGGTGTGTTAGCTGTAGTACTGATACCTTCTACTATATAGCTAAAATCCTACTATAAGTGAATAGATGCCATATATGTCCTTCTGAGTCTGGGTTAGTTCACTCAGAATGAGCTTTTCTAGTTCCATCCATTTGGCTGCAAATTGCATAATTTCATTGTTCCTGATAGCTGAATAATATTCCATTGTGTAGATGTACCACAGTTTTTTCACCCATTCTTCGGTTGAGGGACATCTGGGTTTAATTTTTTTATATATTAGTTATATTTTTTTTTCTATTTTTTAGTCTTTTTTATCTATTGTATGCTTATTGATTTGTTTGTTTAGTAGTTCTCTCTCCCGGGCATCACTTTTCACTGATGGTACTGCTTCGTAGATCCCCAATGAATGAAGAGGCTCTTGGCCCTCATACGACCTCTCAACTGACATGAGGGACTGTTATATAAGTACACCCCACCCCAGAGAAATGGGATGGAAGGGTTAGGAGGTTAAAAAAAATGAAATGTGATGTTTCGGCCTTTTACTACTAACTGTCATAAACTGTTTAGGATAATTAAGAAATGCAAACTAATAGTTATGCAAGCCGGTCATTCTGTTAGGTACTATGACAGCCTATTATAGTTACTTGCTAAGCTAATCAGAAATAAACCTGCTAAGAGACAAGCAACATCTGCTTACCCTAATATAAGAGATAGATAGGGTCTCTTCAAAAACCTCAAGAGATCTGCAGAATATGGCGTTCAAAGATGTTTTCATAACTTTAGATTTTTTTATATCAAGAAATATCAACTCCTGAAAGCACCCCCTATTCTCCTCCAAGTAGAAGATGAGCATCGAAGAATCTCCAGTGGGAGATGATTGAATTAGTCGCAAGCCTATCTCTTGGTAGGAAAAGCCCCTTTCTCCAACTGTAGACAGAATGCTGTCCAAAAAGGACAAAACCTGGAAGCAGGTAAGTCGACAGCCTAGCTCTGCCAAGACAGGGTAGGTAAGTCCTTCATAACCCCTGCTCTACAATCAATGCCTGTCAGAGAAGCGGGGCCAAACGACTGAAGAGCGATGCTGTCATGTATGGAGAGAAAATGGGAACTGTCCAGGCAGCCACTGGTATGTCATTTCTTAGTTTGGGAAGCTGCAGACTCTGTACTTCCTATAAAATCAGATATATTTATCCCTCTCAGGTCTCTGAGGTGATTGAAGAACAGATAGATAGAGTCTCATAATTAAATTTTGAGTTCTTTAGGAGTCAAGAGAGTGTTATACATCTAAGAAGATACTTTTAAAATTGTGTTGCAATTAGTATTAATATTGAGTCAGATATAGAACTTTAAACTCATGGAGATGGTTAGATAGTAGAATGTTAAAGTCAGGTACCAAATACATATGGACTGGTCATTTGGAATGAATGTATGTTAAGCCATATAACCCTCACAACTGTGGCCTAATTACCTCTGTTGTACTGTATTGTATTTATTATTATAAGAGAAAGAGCCATTTGTTGGACTGAAAGGGGAAAATAAGATATACCTTAAACTTAAAAGAAAAAAAAAAAGGGAAGTGGATGGGGGGTTGAGGGTGGGAGGGTGGGACTAGAGGGGGAATAGGGAGGGGACTGCGATTGAGATGTAACTTGACGAAATAAAAAATAAAGGAAAAAAAAAACCTGTAACTTCACCCCAAAAAAAAGAAAACATCTTTGAATGACATATTCTGCAGATCTCTTGTGGTTTTTGAAGACGCCCTAGCTATCTCTTGTATTTAGATAAGCAAGTGTTTCTTGTCTCTTAACATCTTGATTTCTGAGTAGCTTAGAGAATATTTGTGATAGACTGTCATAATAGCTAACAAAATGTCACGCTTGCATGACTATGTGTTTGCATTTCTAAATTATCCTAAACAATTTAAGACGGTGGTTATCAAGAGGCCAAAGCTTCACATTTCATTTTTAAGCATTACTTGGTACAATACCTTTAAGAAGCATTACCCTTAATTTTGTATCAATATACAAAGATCAATACCAATGTGGCCAAATATACTCTTAATTTTGTATCAATATACAAAGATCAATACGTATGTAGCCCAATACAGTCGTAATTTTGCATCAATATACAAGGGTCAATACCATTGTGGCCAAATATAATCTTAATTTTGTATCAATATACAAAGATCAATACCGATGTAGCCCAATACAGTCTTAATTTTGCATTAGTATACAATGATCAATACCACTTTAGCCAAATATAATATTAAATTTGCATCAATATACAAAGGTATAAGGGAATATTCAATAATCTGTCCTTTTTTTCATGATCTTTCCTATATTGTGTCTGTGTCCCATTTTTTCTCGTTTGTTCACTCCTACATAGGAGAGAAAGAAGCATACAGAAAAAAAAAGAGAGAAGTTCCTGGGTCTAACCTCCAAAACCCACTTAACCAGACCATTTAGCAGTTTGTAGTCTCTTCCCCTAAATAACAAAATTTTCTGTTATCCATCAAATAACCAGAAAAGGGGGGGAATACCCTCCCCACCTTCTGGGCATGGGACGTAGCTCTCTTAAAATGACTTCCTGCTGATTTGGGACGTAGTAAACCTGTTTGGAGCCCAAATAAAAATGGAAAAATGGTAAAAAATGTTAATAGAATCATTTGATGTTCAGTCCTTTTGTGCTCAGCTGTTTAGATGTTCTAAGAAGTTTATAGACAGAAGCTGATCTTCAGGGCTTTACTGAATGAAGTTCTGGCTGGGGCAGTCTGTGGAGCTGAACGACCTTAGCGATTTTGAGTTGTTGTGGTTGTAGACTTTTGAGGGAAACAGCTACTGAGGAAGTCTTCAAGGCTGGATCATCTGGGCCACTCCTCTTCTTGGTGTCTGATTTGTTTTCTGCTGAGGTTTCCGTTGTCCAGTAGTACCTGGATTCCTTGAATGGATGCTTTAAATCTCCTGGAAAGATAAGAACAGAGCCCTGCCCTAATCCTAACTCTGAGACAATTACCTTTTTTTTTTTGGGGGGGGGTCAGGTAATATTTCCCCTGAAGCAAATTTGGTGTTTTGATAATATATAAAGTATTATCTTTCAATCTGGATTAAAGAAGAGATTATTTTTTTATTTTGGAGCTAAACAAACCTTTAATGTATATATTTTGAGATCTCAAAGGACAATTTGTTTGTATTGAGCAGGCCTTTTGTAAGTAACTTTTAAACTTAAATCCTTCCAAATCCTATGTGTCTGTCTCTGCATTCTAAGTATTGGGATCAAAGACCTGTGGTTCCCATCTGAAGGGATTAAAGATGTGCTCCACCACCCCTGGATCAAAGTTTTTCTCTATTTAGAGCTTGTTTTGTATCAGGCTGACCTTGAGCTCTGAGATCTGCCTGTTTCTGTCTCTAGTGTGTTGGGATTAATGGTGTATTCTTCTTGAATGATGTGATTAAGGGTGTGCACCCTCACCACCCTGTCCCTTGTAACTCTAGAATTTATAAGACAACTGACTGAATATTGCTCCTCCTGTCTCTGCTGAAGTTAAAGGCATGGGCTAACAACACACATTTCATGCATTTTACCTTAGCTCTAAGTTTTTTCGACTCTTGGAAGTTTATAAAACCAGGTTGAATGGCTGTAACCTTTAATTTATTTACAGTGTTTTAAACCTGCTTTTTTTAATTAATAAATTTATTTATTTGTTGCTTCAGGTTACATCTCCATCAGATACTTGCTCAGCTAAAGCCTCCTTATTCAGTATAACTAGAAAATTGGAACAACCTAAATGTCCTTCAGCAGATTAATGGATTGTAAAAAATAATTAATTAAATTATTAAACCAGTGTTTAGATTATTGTTAATTTGTTCCTCTGCCTTTATTCCTTATTCCGCCATTATAAATGAGCACACAGACACCACATGGATTTTTACAAGCCTTTGCCTGAATTGTGCAATCCTAGCCCATGTAAGCTAGCTCTTAATTCTATTACCCAAATATGACCCCATATATACATACGTCCCCTGGACTGCCATTCTCCATGATATGCCGATATTTCTGGCCATGTGGAATGAGGTTTTTTTGCTTTAACCCATGGTGTGTGCCTCCTTCCTGCTGCTCCTCGCTGGAATGCTTTCTGTAGATTAGGTTGGCCTCAAACTCAAAAGGAACCAATCTGTCTCTGTCTTTGTCTCTCATGTTTTGGGAACAAAGGTACGCATTTATATATTTCTTCTTTCTTTGCTTTTTTATTTGGAGATTTAATTTCTATGTGGATAAATTTATCCTTATTGAGACAGGGTTTCTCGTTGTAGCTTGGGTTGTCTTGATTTGCTCTGCAGAACTCTGTAGATTAGATTGGCCTCGAATACACAAGGAACCTGCTTTTTCCTTATCTCCCAAGTTTTGAGATCAAGTTATGAATTTAAATAATTGAATTACCCTTATTAAACAATAACATTACTTAAACCGTTTTGTATTAGTTTGAGTTCCAATTCTCCCATGGAAACTCCATTCTTAAGGAGATTGGTGTAAAATATCATGATGTGCTATTTTATGTTAGCTTTTCTTAACTATTGGCTGTGGGAGCCAGGCAGTTTGCATGTTCTTCCCTAGCCTGATCTGTGGGTCCTTACATTGATTAACAGAATCTCTCTCTCTCTCTCTCTCTCTCTCTCTCTCTTCTGAGACAGAATTTCTCTGTGTATCCTTGTTCTGGAATAACTTTACACCAGGCTAACCTTGAACTCACAGAGATTAGCCTGTTTCTGCCTCCAAAGTTCTGGGATTAAAGGGGTGCACCTTCACTCCCAGAGATTAACATATATCCTTCAGGGAAAAATGTCTCTTGAAACCAGTTCTCCAGTGGGAGCCCCACAACTAAGAAGAATGGCTTGTAACTCCTTTCTTTTTACACAAATTTAAGATTATGTGTATTTATTCATTAGATCAGTAAGGACATTATTAAATTTAATATCAAGGAAAAAATGTGTCATTTTTGAATTCTAGACTGTCTTTAGTAAGCAGCCTTATATTATCAGCAGGCTTCCCACCCTGCCTTCATTGTTTAAACCAGGCTCGTCTAGAATCCAGAGATCTTCCTGTTTCCAGCGAGGAGCAGTAGGAATGAGGCACATATCATGGGTTAGAGAAAAGAACCTCATTCCACATGGCCAGGAACATCGGCTTATCATGGAGAATGGGCAGTCCAAGGGGATGTATGTATATATGGAGTCATATTTGGGTAATAGAATTAAGAGCTAGCTTAGATGGGCTAGGATTGCACAATTCAGGCCAAGACTTGTAAAAATCCATGCGGTGCCTGTGTGCTCATTTATAAAGTCTGGATAAGAATTAACAGCTGCCCAACCAATTTGATGTAAATACTCTTAAAAATTTTAATTAATTATTTCTACAAATGGCACCCAACCCAACATAATTTAATTAATTTTTAATTTTATTTTACAATGGATAATGAAGATGTGGTTACATATACAATATAGAATATTATTCTTCTATAAAGAACTTAAAATAATAAAATTTGCAGTAAGTTTTTGGACCTGAAAAGATTGTAAGTTAACTCAGACCCAGACAGAAAAACACTGCATGTTTTCTCTCATCTGAGTTTCCTAGGCAAAAATCTTCAACTGAGAGTATACACCTCTGAGTAACCTCAGAGACATGACGAGCATAAAGGAATCATGCAGTGAGAATTTGGTTTCTTTAAAAACCCAGTTTTGAAGAAAATATGTTTTTCTTTTAATCATAGGTGTGTGAGATGGAACTGCTTAAGATTGAACACAACAGTTACCTATGATTTGTCTTCTGTTCTAGCAGAGATATGAGTGATTCTGCCAGCAGAAAATAGATGACATTTGGAAGTGTGGAGACTCTTGTGAAGCTATAAAATTACCAGAGCCCCTAGAGAAGCAACTACTGCTGATTCCCTTGCTGCTGGTTGTCCCTGCTGGAATTGGTTCCTGCTGCTGCTTTTGCTGGTTGCTGATTGTTTTTGCTGGTTGCTAGATTGCTGGATTGCTGGTTACTGGCTGGCGATATTCTGAGTATGAAGATTGGAATTTCCCCAAGGAACTTGAAGCCCCAATTAGAAGGAAGTTGTCTGATGAGATATATACACCTTTCTCTTCTTTCCTTCTTTATCTTCTACCTATTATTGGGGGTTGGAAGGGATTGGGGTAGAGAAGGGTGGTAGGTAAAAGAACCTAATAAAGTAGCCAAAGGCCCATATAGAAGATCATCATTGAGAGAACAAGGAGATTTGTAAAGAGAATAGAAAGATAGAGGTAATATGAAATGAGAAACAGAAAAGGGGGAGAGTGCTTCAATTGAGGAAGGAGAGAAGTCAATACAGAAAGAAGAGGAAGGAGAAAGGAGGGGCAAATAATAGCAAGGTTGTTTGACCAAAACTAAATGAATCATATTTTTTTATATTTACCATAGTGTGTGTGTGTGTGTGTGTGTGTGTGTGTGTGTGTGTGTGTGTGTG
>CAJQZJ010027982.1:2102866-2183162 GCA_907164525.1 Lophiomys imhausi | reverse complement strand
GTGTGTGTGTGTGTGTGTGTGTGTGTGTGTGTGTGTGTGTGTGTGTGATTTTTTATCAGGTGAGTTGAAAATGCTCTGCATCAGAACCACAAACTAACAAAATTTCCACTACAAGGCATGAGAAACCTCCTTGTCAAGGTAGTCCAAGTGACTCCCAAAATAATACCTATTACAACATAGCCCTTGGTTGTCTCTCAGAGGTTGATGATGGACCCCTATTGCTAATGAGGTCATGCATTTAGGCCACAGACATCAGATGATTTGAGCTGTGTCTGGAAGTCTTCCTGCCATATAGAGTCCTTTGTACCAGAAAATACTTTGCAAGCTGGATGGGAAAGAAGCAATTAATAGTCCTACACAGTAACAACACCTACGAAACAACAGGGACCAGTATGACAAGATTTCTTTAAGGTACAATAAGTAGCATTCACATGTTAGCAAGTCTAGGTGAGCTTTAGACTCATTCAGTATGTGGAAAATGATGTTTGGTACTGGAAACCTAGCCAGTTTCCCTAGGTTAGTGAGCTCATTAAACTTATGTTGCAATTTCTTGTTGCCACTTTGCTAACTGAGCATAATTCTTTCTACATTCAAAATCTTATCTTTTCAACAGGTAAGAGAAACTACCATCCCTCATGAAAGAAGCTTCTATTTATAGTAAATAGAGAGTATTACAGAAAATAATAAAAATTAATAAAAGATAATGAGTTAAATACTAACAAAAACAATTAAGAACTTTAGTGAAATGATGAGTCAAAACATTGACCCAGGCAATGAGTTATTTCTGTGAAGAGACAATATGACCACACCTATTCTTAGAAAGAAAAGCATTTAATTGTAGTTTGCTTATATTTCAGAGGTTCAGTCCATTATCAGCATGGTGGTAATCATGGTGCATGCAGGTAGACATGGAGAAGGAAAGGTAGCTGAGAATTGTATATTCAGATTGGCAGACAGCTGGAAAGAGAGACACTGGTATGGCTTCAGAATCTGAAACCCCAAATCCCACCCCTAGTGACATACCTCTGCCAACAAGGTCACATTCACACCAATAGGGCCACACCTTCTAATTGCTGTCAAGTAGTGCCACTCCCTAGTAGTTAAGCATTCAAATATATGAGCTTATGGGGACCATGTCTATTTAAACTACCACAAATAGTCACAGGGAAAAAACAAAGCAAACAGATGCCAACATAGATTTGGCCTCAGAATGGTAAACAAAAGGTCAGCATTACATGTTTTTTTTTGGGGGGGGGTTGTTTTTTGTTTGTTTTTAATGTTTATTTATTACTTCAGATTATGTCTCCATCACAGTATGCTCTTTCTACCCCTCGCAGACCCGCCCTCCCACTCTTTACCCCCTATCCCTTCCATCTCACTCCTCCTGAGTGGAGTGTCCCTACATATCAGTCCACCACCCCAGTTCAGCAGTCATATGATGGCTAAGAGCCTCCTCATACACTGGTGGCCTACAAGGCAGCACCACTAGGGCAATATGTCTCATGAGCAGGTAACAAAGTCTATGTTGCTGTTCCATTTAGTGCATTGGCTGTATTATAGTTATTCTGGACTTTATGGCTAAAATCCAATTATAAGTGAATAGATGCCATGCCATCCTTCTGAGTCCAGGTTAGCTCACTCAGGATGAACTTCTCTAGTTCCATCCATTTGGCTGCAAATTGCATGATTTCATTGTTTCTGATGGTTGAGTAGTATTCCATTGTGTAAACTGTGTACCACAGTTTTTTTTTTTTTTTTTATCCATTCCTCGGTTGAGGGACATATGTGTTGTTTCCAGTTCCTTGCTATTACAAATAAAGCTGCTATGAACATAGATGAGGAAACTTCCTTGTGGTTTGGTGAGGAATCATTTGGATGCATACCCATTGGTATGGCTGGTTCTTGAGGTAGAGCTATTCCAGATTCTGTTATTCTAATAAAATTGCAACCTACAGATTGGGCAAAGATCTTCACCAACCCCACATTTGACATAGGGCTAATATCCAAAATTTACAAAAAGCTGAAGAAATTAAACACCAAGAAACAAAATAATCCAGTCAAAAATGGGTAACAGAGCTAAACAGAGAATTCACAAAGAAAGAATCCCTAATGGCTGAGAAACACTTGAAGAAATGCTCAGCATCCTTAATCATCAAAGGAATACAACTCAAGACAACCCTGAGATTCCATCTCATACCTGTAAGAGCAGTTAAGATCAAAAACTCAAATGACAGCACATGCTGGTGAGGTTGTGGAGAAAGGGGAACCCTCCTCCATTGCTGGTGGGAGTGCAAGCTTGTACAGTCACTATGGAAATCAGTCTGGTGATATCTTAGCATTACATGTTTAAGACATATTCTTCATTGGTCTATGCTTCTTTCACTTCCTGCCATAAAAGTCCTAATATTATATTCCCAGATTCTCCCTCCATTATTTTCTGATAGAGTATATTATAATATTTCTAGAACAGAAATCCACTAATGATCAATGATCAGGAGTATATTTCTTGGGTTTTATAAGTTCTTTAATATAATTTTTCCATTTCATAACTTAAATCCTCCACATTTAGTATTGTCATTGAACTTTGACATACAAATCTTCTTAAAGTACTTATGGTCGTATTATTTTGAATTTCTGTTCTATTAAAATTATTTGTTAGGTTTTGATTTGTTTTTTTTTTTTCTTGTTGATTGAATCCCTGATATTTCTAGAAAGCCTTTAATCTATTAGCAAAAGGCAGGGAATGGAAGGTGGGAGGTCTGGAAATGATATTAGAACTCTGGGAGACAGAGGCAAAAGATTCACAAAAGAGTTCACTGAACTCTGAGGAAGTTGGACAGATGAAACTTAAGTAACTAGCTATGTGGAAGACATGGAATAGAATAAAGGGAATAATAAGTTACACACTAGTCAGCAAACAATACTGTCTATGGCCTAGCATTTATTAATAAATAATAAGCCTCCAAGTCATTATTTGGGAACTGAGGCATAAGTGGAAAAGCCCAAAGCTACAGTAAATCCTTTTTCATTTCTAGGTGCTTTTAATATTAAAGTCAACGGTGTCATTCGACCTTGTAATATGGCTTACGAAACTCATTTAATAGAAATCCAGGAAACTTAAAAGTTTCTGTGTGTGCAAGTCCATTTACCCCAAGTTCACAAAAGACGTCATTCTGGCATAGAGGAGAGTATATACACTTAGGTCTTCTAAAGGATATTTTTCAAAGGTGAACTCCTCAGATACTCTTTTCAAAGAACATACTACCTAAACCACAAATAATTATCACTTCAAGCACAGAATTTCCTGACTTATTTTATGATTTTTATGGTCAGTTCCAAGGAAAATATAAACTTTGAAAAAATATTCTCTTGTGAAATCCTAATCCACTGAGGTATTATCTTTGGCCTCTAAGAGGGGCTTAAATAAAATGGAGTTAATACAAAGACATGTACACACACTATAAATGCAATGCTCATGTGTGAAAAAGTGGACCCGTAGCTGCTCACTCTGATATTGAAACCTAAAGCCACTTTGCTAGTAGCTGGATATGCATAGTTGGGTTCACACTGGATGAATCTGTTAGTAGATGGGGTCTCATTTGAGGAAATAAGACACTTTACATTGCATTATCTTGAAAAATGTCTCTTATTCCTAGCCTATCCTGTCCACTTCTTTTTCACCCCTTCTGAACCAACTTGAGATGGACAGTACAGGTCTACAATTCCCATTCCAGAGCTAATGTAATAAAATGACTGAAATCTCTGAAAGTAGAACTCAAAATACATTCTAACCTTTCTTATTTGGCTTTTCACAATACAAAAAAAATCATAATTTATTTTCATAGTATATCCCTTCTCAACATATGAGTATTTTTACTAGATTAAGAGAATGACATCTTCCAGCAAACTAAATGCACTTTTTAGAATAATAGTTAATTAATGACCCTGTTGTATATCAATTTTGTCCAAGACTAGAGCTCGCCATCTTGGAGGAAAGCTTACTGAGACACAGAAAGTTAAATAAAAGATGGAACATTTAAATATTTTCAAACAGGATATTAAAAGGGAAGTGAAAATCATGATGATCTAGGGCTCATAAAGACAGGGTGTTAAAAAACCAGGACAGGTTAATCAGAATATATTGTATGATAAAAGTTTGTAGTTTTTTTATTTATTCTTCCCCCATACAAAAATCTATTTTTAAACAAGCAAACAAACCAATGAAATTCTCAGTTACCTTCTATCTCCTTCTCTCTTTGCCTCCAGCTTGTGGATCAGGTATAAGCACTCCATTACTGCTCTAGTGCCATGTGTGCCTTCTTGCTACCATGAAGTTATAATCAGTGGCTCTCAGCCTTCCTCATGCTGCAAACTCTTACAAGAGTTCCTCATGTTGTGATGACTCCCACAGATGAAGTTATTTCCATTGCTATTTCATAGCAGTAATCATGCTACTATTATGTATCTTAATGTAAATATCTGACATGCAGATGGTTTTAGGCAACCCCTATGAAGGGATAGTTCTATCTCCAAAGGGGTCAAGACTGACAGGCTGATCCTAATAAAAATGGCCATCCTACCAAAAGCAATATACAGATTCAATGCAATTCCTATCAAAATACCAACACAATTCCTTATAGACCTGGAAAAAGCTATTCTCAATTTCATATGGAACTAAACAAACAAACAAAAAAAAAAAACAGAATAGCTAAATCAATCCTGTACAATAAAGATTTCAACCCACACTACAGAGCAATAGTAATAAAAACAGCATGGTACTGGTATAGAAACAGACCAGTGGATCAATGGAATCGAATTGAAGACCCAGAAATGAACCCACACACCTATAGTCACCTAATATTTGACAAAGAAGCCAAAACTGGAAAATGGAAAAAGGACAGCATCTTCAATAAATGGTGCTGGTCCACCTGGATGTCCACTTGTAAAAGAATGAAATTAGACTCATACTTATCAGCTTGTACAAAATTTAAGTGCAAGTGGATTAAAGACCTTAACATAAGCCCGGTCACACTAAATCTACTAGAAGAGAAGGTGGGAAAAACCCTTGAAATCATTGGCACAGGTGGCAATGTCCTGAACATAACACCAACAGCTCAGGTCCTAAGACCAGCAATCAATATATGGGACCTCATGAAACTGAAAGCTTCTGTAAGGCAAAAGACACTGTCATATGAACAAAATGTCAGCATACATATTGGGAAAAAATCTTCACCAATCCCACATCTGACAAAGGGCTAATATCCAAAATTTACAAAGAACTCAAGAAATTAAATGCCAAGAAACCAAATAATCTAATTTAAAAATGGGGAAAAGAGCTAAACAGAGAATTCACAAAGGAGGAATTCCTAAAGGCTGAGAGGCACTTGAAGAAATGCTCAGCATTCTTAATCATCAGAGAAATGCAACTCAAGACGACTCTAAGATTCCATCTCACACCTGTCAGAATGGCTAAGATTAAAAGCTCAAATGACAGCACATGCTGGCAAGGGTATGGAGAAAGGGGAACCCTCCTCCATTGCTCGTGGGAGTGCAGGCTTGTGCAACCACTATGGAAGTCAGTCTGCGATATCATAGAAAACTTGGAATAGCTCTCTGCCTGGGGACCCAGCCATACAACTTCTGGGTATACATCCAAATGACTCCTCACCAAATCACAAGGAATTTGCCTCATCTATGTTTATAGCAGCCTTATTTGTAATAGTTAGAAACTGGAAACAACCCAGATATCCCTCAACTGAAGAATGGATTAAAAAATTATGGTACATCTGCACAATGGAATACTACTCAGCTACCAGAAACAATGAAATTATGCAATTTGCAGCCAAATGAATGGAACTAGAAAAGCTCAACCTGAGTGAGCTAACCCAGACTCAGAAGGATGCATATGACATCTATTCACTTATAGTGAAATCCCTATTATTTAATTGGATTTTAGCTATATAGTACAGGATATCTGTACTACAACCAACACACCAAAGGGAAGATGGACATAGACTTTTTGTTTGTTTGTTTGTTTGTTTTCTCTCCATGTCATTGAGACATTTTTCCCTGGTGATACTGCCTTTAGGCCTCCAGTGTATGAGGAGTCTCTTGGCCCTCATATGACTGCTGAACTGGGGCGTGAGACTGTTATGTAGGGACACTTCACTCCAGAGGAGTGAGATGGAAGGGTTAGAGGGTAGGGTGGGAGAGCAGTACTGGGAAGGGTGGAAAGAGGACACTATGATGGAGATGTAATATGTAGCAATAAATAAATAAATTAAAAAAAGACTGACAGGCTGAACAATCACTGCTCTAAACACTACTACACTCTGGAACAGTGATCTCCAAATTAAATGTTTTCTTTCATGAGTTTCCTTAGTCTTGATGTGTTATAAAAGTAATATAAAAGTGACCAAGACAGAAAAAATAAATAAAAAAGAAGGTAACACTATCATGGCTAATATTATATTGATGGCTCACTTGGGTCATTTTGTGTTTAAATGATTAAAATCAATGTGTTTAATAGAACTATAAAACACAATTGGACATCAAAATGTTAAAGTCTATTAAAGATTGATTCTTGTAATTACCTGGTCTTGTACAATTAACAAAACTGTTGTTTATGCAAGTAATGGGTCATGAAGTCAATGTCTGTTTTTGCTTCTTTAAAAAGGCTTGATTTCCCATATAGTATCTTCTTCTTGATAGAAAACAGAATGTAAATTTATGGGTTGTTTTTTGTTTGTTTGTTTTTGTTTTTTGCATTGATAAACCCCTGACTAATACAGCTTGGGGCTACATTTGGGAAAACCAAACTCTGGGTGCAGACCATGTGCCAGTATATGAAATAAAAACCTCTTTGTTAAAATTTATTAATGGTCAGATTGGTAATTCTCTAAAGAACTCCAGTCCCATAACAGAATTATAAGACGGGATGGTCTAGACAGACCTTGAATCTTTCCATTCTTCAGGGAAGTGCCTGCAGCTCTGGGATTAAACAACTCAGTGGCTTCAGAAGCCCCTGAAACCAACCAGATTCACTAGCTCCCATCTCCAAACTGTGAGAACAGATGGCTGGCTTTTTCAGGGAATCTGAGAGACCTAGAAGAGGCTCAGACCAACTGAGCAAGTAAATTCAACACAATTATGTCTGACATTCCATGATTCCAGATTTCATTAACTATGACTTATACTGAGCTGTGCTTTGGTATTTTGTATCTGAGTTATTTCTGCTCCCATAAGGAAACCTTTGCCCATGTCCTGCAAGTAACTCCAATAAAACTCAGTAATTCGTTAAACAGCAGTTTTGTGGTATCTGCTCTTTGGTCTATATGGTAAGTCTGCTATCCTGTATGAGTAGAGATTTATTTCATATCTCCAAAGGAACAGTTCCATACAGCAGACCCTCTCACTTACTAAATAACCTTGGCACTTGTGGAAGTCAGCTAAAAAAATTAGTTCCAATTATTTCTTTCATTTTTTGCATATTTTCTTTCATGTCATTCTATGTTTGATTTTTTTTTTTTTTTTTTTTTTTTTAGTGACAATATCTGTTTTGGGGGTGTTTAGTTTCAACCTGTTTTAAATTTCCCAAAGTTCTTTTCTTTTTCTTTCTTTTTAAAATTAGTTTCTTCCATTGTGGTAGGAAAACTACTTGTGTAATTTTAGTAGTTTAAACCTTAATCATCCTTGTTTTATAACACACAGTAATTATTCATTATGATTATTAGTATTTCTAATACTGTTTAAGGAAATTATTATGCTAGCTTATGCACTCATACACATAGACACCATCTTTGACTAAAAGATTTGCATTCATTTATGTATAAGAAAACATTTTTTCTATATCCAACACTAATATCAGGATTAAAATTCCTGCTATGTTTTATTTGTATTCATTTTAAAATAATGTTTGTAAACCTCAAATGTATCTAAAATACTTCTGAGCTATTTAGTTCCTTAATTAGCATCAATTTCTTATCCCACAGACATTTCCCTTTTCTTTCTCAAGAAAAAAGTTTGAAATATGAGAAGAAGAAAATGTTACTGAACCAGATCATAGCAGTGTTTGCCTTTCCAACATCATCCCATGTGGTCTACACAAGCCTGTGATGGAATACTATGAAAAGTCACATGGATGAAGTCTATTTACCCACAGTCCTCCTCAATCTCCTTCGTCTACCAGCTTAGCAATTTCTCTCAATGTGATATTTACCCAGACTAAAAGATGAAGATCATAGAATTACAGATTTATAGCAAAAACATCAAGAAAACTTTTCCAGTCACTTAATGTGGAAGGAAAAATAAAGTTCCTTGCTCCCCAGAAAGACAGAAAGAGGTTCTAAAAATGAGTTTCATCTTTTCTGAGTCTTCCCTTGAATATGTGAGAATTGTTAGAAAAAAAATCAGAATATATTAAATCTTACATTATCTAAGGTCCCTAAGGGTAAGCAATAGTTGTTGGATCAACCAACTGTGTCTAAGATGTGACCCAAAACTTCCCACAGCCTACTACTCTAGAGTGACTCTTTGTGAAAAAGGCTCACAGGATAGATGGATTTGATGGATTGTTAAAATGTTACAAAGAGTTCCATTGAACAGCAAGGTGAACATGAAAAGAAGGGATACTACATGCAGAGGACAAAGAGCTTCAACACCTTCTCAGAACACATCTCTTTCTGGATTCACATTCAGAAACTCAAAAACATGGGAAGTGTCTGGTACCTGGATTTCAGACAATTTTAAGGTAATTTAATTTAACCTATTATGCAGTTTGAATGATTGATAACAGGAACAAAAGGCTATTTTTATATACTGAAGGACTGCAAGTTGTGAAGTCAGGGCCAAAAGTGTAAAGAAGTTTCAATATCAGAAGCATTACTCAGGCTTTCTACTGCCCATCCTACAGCCAGCCACAAGTACACAGAGTCACCTCATTTGAAGAAAGAAAAGTCATGAATTCTAGTACTCTGTAAGATATTACATCCTCACTTTCACGGTCAAAGTGCAAGTATATGTAGCACCTAAAACTGCTCTTGAACTTTAAAATGCTGTGTAGCCAGGAGGCAAAGCCCAAAAATCTTAGCTTTTGGAATCAGAAGAATTATAAGCTTACCTGGTCTCCAGAATAAATTCCAGGCAAGCCTGAGCAGTTTAGCGAGACCTTATTTTAACATCAAAAAAAAGGGAGTAGATTGTTTCTGTTTGTTGTTGTTGTTACATTTTCCCCCTTTCATTAAACAATACAGATTTTTGTCATAAAATACATTCTGATTACAGTTTTCCCTCCCTCTATTCCTCCCAGTTCCTTCCCACTCTCTCTCTAGAAATTACAATCAAACACATGAAAATGAAATAAAAATAAAGCAAAAAACATCACATCGAAGTTGGACAAAGCAAACCAACAGAAACAAAAGAGAAACACAAAGAATCAGAGACCTATTGGCCCACAGACCTAGAGTCCCATAAAAGCACTAAAGTGAGAACTGTAATACATGTGCAGATCTGGTGGAGGGCCTGTCCTAGCTGGTTCAGTCTCTTTAAGTTCTTTTGAGTTTTGGCCAGTTGATTCAAAAGACTTTGTTCTCCCAATGTCCTGTGTTCTAGCTGACTCTTATGCTTGATGCTTCCTCTCCTGTGTGGTTAACTGAGTTCTGAAAGCAAGGATTTGATGAAGACATTCCGTTTAGAGTGTGTTTCATTCTCTGCTTAGCGACTATCTGTGAGTCTCTGTATTTCTTTCCATCTGCAGCAGGAGGAAGTGTAAGCTAAATAAAACTTCTCTCCATCTTGATTTTAGTGTTTCCTTGCAGCAATAGAAACCCTGACTAAGATACTCTCTTTCTCTGGTTTCATTTCAAGATGTTTGAGTGACTTCAACTTAAGTTTTCTGCAGTGTGTTAAATATGGATATATTTGCATTTTTCTACATGCAAGCATCCCTTTTGACTGGCATTATTTTTGAGGATGTCGTCTTTTTTTTCCAGTGTGTCTTTCTAGTTTCTTTGTTAAAAATTGTATATTCATAGGTATTTGGGTTTATGTCTGAATCTTCAATTCCATTGATCAGTATGTCTCCTTTTATGCCAGCATCACACTATTTTATTACTGTAGTTTGCCGTACAACTTAAAATCAGAAATTGCAAAACCTAGAGTAGTGCCCTTTTTTTAAATTTAAGTTAATTGTATTTTTTTTTCAGGATTGCTTTAGCAATCTTGGGTTTCTTCTGTTTCCATATGAAGCTGAGAATTGTCCTATTCCAGATTGGTGAGAAATTGTGTTGGAATTTTGATGGGGATTGCATTGAGTTTCTCCATAGGTTCCTCTTTCCAAAGTTAAAACATGATTAGTTAAGTAAATTAAACATAACCTTAACCCCTAATAAAAAGAAGTCATTCAAAGTCTCCAAAATGATAAAAGCCTCAGAGCCAGATGGTTTTAACACATTATTCTAAATACTTTCAAAGAGGAGTTAATGCCAACATGCCTCAAATTATTCCACTAAATAGAAACAGAAGGATCATTGTCCAACTATTTCATGAAGCCATACTTACTCTGATGCTCAAACGACATAAAGTCCTAACAAAGAAAAAGTATATAGATGAATCACAGTTATGAATGTGCATCTGAAAATATTTTTAAAATTACTTGTAAATTAAATCCAAGAACACATCAATATCACCATCCACCATGACCAAGTAAGTTTCATCCCAGAGATGCAGAGATGGTTCAAATAAAAATAAATAAATAATTGTAATCCACCATATAAAAACTTTAATAATAACCACATGGTCATCTCATAATATGCAGAAAAGGCCTTTAATAAAATTCAACAACCCATCATGATAAAAGTTCTGGATATTAGGGATACATGTGATATATCCAAATATAATAAAAGCAGTTCACAGTAAGCCCTTAGTCAATATTAATTTAAATGGGAAGAAAATCAAACCAATCCACTAAAATCAGGAACAAGTCAAAATTACTAGAAATCTTAATTAGAGCAATTGGACTACTGAAAGAGAATCAAGATAATTCAAATTAGAAAAGAAGAAATTAAAGTATCTTTATTTGCAGATGATATGATAATAACATAAATGACTCTAAAAATTCCACTGGGGAGCCCCTACAACTGATAAAACACTTTTAGAAAAGTAGCTGTCTACAAAATTAACTCATAAAAATCAGTATGCTTCCTATATATAAATGGCAAATGGACTTAGAAAGAAATTACAGAAAAAACACCTTTCACAATAGTCTCATATAATAGAAAATATCTTGGAGTAACTTTAACCAAGCAATTGAAAGACTTTTGTTATAACAACTTCAAGTCTTTGAAGAAAGAAATTGAAGATAATATCTGAAGAAGGAAAGGGGCCCTAGGTTTTATCTCTGTAAATTATTCCTTAATATTAACTACCTGTTTCTCTTATATTTTCATTTTATAGCACTTCACTAGATTATCTGTTTTGACAGTAGCCAGACATTTAGTTTAAAAATAAATAAATAAACATTAAAGATCTTAGTTTGGTTACTCTGGAAATGGAGGCTTATGAGAAATACCTCGTTTCTGGGAAAATAAAAGTTAACTTGTGGGAGATATCTAAGATGGTGCTGGCAGGAAGAATGCTGGGATGGAGTTGAAGCCCCATCGTGGGTATGGTTGATTGGGTGAGCAGGAATCCCATGCTCATGAACAGTGCATGATCACCATGTTACCAGGCTTGCAGTAGGTGGTGTGATGGGATGACCTTTAATGTGATTTGCCCATATGGAAATCCCCCATTTGGTTCTGTATATAAGCCAGAGAAAGAAACATTAAAATGGGAAATGCTTAGACATCACCCTGCCTTGTCTGATTGTCTCTGCTGATCGAGGGCATGCTGATAGAGCAGGTGGACAGAGTACTCACCTTTCCCTGAGAACCCCCTTGTGTGGTGACTGCTATGTGAGGGGTCGCCACACTAAGAACTTTTATACCAGGAACCTAGTCTCTATTTCCTCAGTTATGTAGAAGCTGCTGTCTTTAGTAAAGTAATAGGTATGAAATATCAATAACGTGCTTTAAATATAGACTATTTGATCCCACCAACTTCCTGTTGGTTCACTTAATCAAAATAACTTCTATAAATTTCAGGCAAAATTATTATCCTTCAAAAGGATATTGTGTTTTATTCAAGTTTTTTGGTCTTCAGTTTTTAGGTAAATAACTTTTCTTGAACAAAGATTTAGTATTGCCTCTAATGCTATGCCAGCACCTTTGAAGCAGATTACAAAATATTTGGACCCCATGCAATCCAGCTCCAATGAAATGCATCAAATTTAAGCTATATTATAAACCACCACAGGATTCTTCTTGAATAAAGAACTAAAAAATACTTAAGACTATCCTTAAACTGCAGGATCACTTTAACTTCCTTGTTTTTCTTCTCTTCTTTTTCATATGGTTTTGCATTAGAATATTTTTGTGGTTTCAACTGGAGCTAAAAAAATTAATTGCTATTTCAAATTTGAACATCTCCTTCACATCTCTGTGGGAATCCCAGAAAACTTATAGGGATAGAAGGCACCCTGTGTATTAGTTCCTTGCAATGAGGAGTAGTTTCATGAAAGTGTACCTTGATTATATTTGCATTGTTTTACTTTTAGAAAAAAAACTCAAAAGATATGAGCAAGAATAAAAGTACTTATTGGTTTTAAAAGGAACAGGAGGACACAAAGTTGTGTGGATGGTGTTAGGTCTCAAAGGCATAAAAAGTGGCTAACTAAGGTGCCTATTTCACATATCAAAGTGGACACTGGCTGCCAGTCACTAAGCATTGTTAATACATGTTACAGGACCCAGATCCTCTTAGCATTTCTCTCCCAGGTTCCTACATTCAACCTACATGAATTTCACTTCCCTCTCCTACCCCCAGCTTCTGTGATCCCTATAAAACCCTGCCGTTTTGGCTAGATAGTCTCTTGGTCCTTTTGGTCTCCTGGTTACTTGGCTCTTCGTTCTTCAATTGATTTCCCTACCTCCATCTCCTCTCATGGACCAGTTCAACTAAACACTTCCAGATGTCTCTGGTTATGTTGTTCCAAATATCTACAATAAATTGTGGAAGTATTTAATTGAATTATTTACCAGTATTTAGATTATATTTAATTGGTCAGCAGTGTTAACCCTTAACCCACCATTACAAATGAGCACCCACAGACACCTGATGGATTTTAGCAAGCCTTGAACTGAATTGTTCAATTTTAGCCCATCTAAGCTAGCCCTTAATTCTATTCCTCAAATATGAACCCATATATACAAGCGTCCCCTGGGCTGTTATTCCCCATGGGATGCTGATGTTCCAGGCTATATGGAATGACGTTTATTTTTCTAACTCATGGTGCGTATCCTCTTTCCTGCTCTTGGCTACTTCTTCTACTGGAGGCTTCTTCTGGAGTCTCCTTTTATACATCAACGTCTGTTTCAGAAGTCCAAGTACCTTAGTCCTGCTAACCTCTGTCTTTGCCCATTCCCAGGCCTCAGCATTTATTTAGCCAATCAGAGACAAGCAAGGTAACACAGCATTACTTAATGTAAAATTAGCAAGCTTCTGGGAGGAGGTTAATTAACATTTAGAATTCATAACATCACCCCATCAATTCCCTCTTTTTGTCTAATAAAAAGTTAATTTTTTAATTCATATAGAAAAAACAGTAAGAAAAATATGAAGCAATCAAGAAAACTGTATATAAAAGTTACACACATAATGTTTAGCTTATTTGAATCTGGCAATTTCATAGAAGAAAAAAATCATCTGTCTATCTTAGTGTGTCTAAATATTTTCTACCATATTTCATATTTATAATCCCAAAGATTTTATTTAGACTTGAAAATATCCTCTTAAATCCTAAACATCTCAAGTTCAATTGAAATTTTATATCTACTGTGTCTTCAACCCCATCAAAGACAAAAGAAGGGATAAAGTAATTATTTCAGTGAGTAGGAAGCATAGGAGAGCAACTTCCAGAATGGAAAAAAATGACAGCTTGCTGCCTAGACAGTCCCAAATTTCTTTCCATACCATTGGAGCAACTTTTCAGCCTTCTGTCCAAGCATATCTCACAGACTAAATTGTGCATCAGGGAAATAAGAAGGATTTTCCCATTTGTCTCTACAGAACCAGGCCACTGACTTACCTGTATTTAAGTTCTGGTCCATCTTTGTACTGTATATAGTCTCTTGAGGGAGCAGGGACATTTTTCCCAGTAGGAATTATCTCTTGAGAGAGATTTTTGATGTTCATTAGCTCTTTCCAAGTCAAATGGGAGTTGTCAGGAGCTGACTGTCTTAAGTCAAACAATTCTTAACATAGTAAAAACATCTTTAAATGTATGCCACTGAGGGCTTTGAAGACATCTGTTGATTTATTTATAAATCTATCTATGCTATGTTGGAGCAGGCAAATTGTAAATTTTAACTATTTACTATCTGTTTAACCTAAGAAGCATCTTTTTGTGATAAATTAAGACTAGTATTGACATGACCAGAAGCTTGACTGGCCAGCCATCAACGTGTATTACCCAGACTCTTAAGTATATATTTATATATATATTTATATCTGTGTGTATGTATCAAAAATAAAATTCTATACCAAAGAATACAATATTTAACTTCATTTTTGTATAAATATACAAAATTCTAATCCAATATGTTCAAAGATAACCTTATTGTGAGAATAACAACAGGTTTAAATTTCAGAGCAGATTCAATAATCTACCCTTATATCTTATCATTTCTATATTATATACCCATAATAAACCTTCTCCTTAACCCATACATAGTGTCAGTCATGTCCTCATTTTTCTCCATTTATCTGGTACTGAAACAAGAGTGATATAAATGAGATGTCTTTTAAGAATCACCATCTTCCTTCAGGTCTGTGAGTTGTAGGATAGTTATCCTGATAGCTATAACTGAATAAAGTCCAGTTACAAGTGAATACATGCCATTTGTATCCTTCAGGGTCTGGGTTAGATCACTCAGGATGAGCTTTTCTAGTTACATCCATTTGGTTTCAAATTGCATGATTTCCTTGTTCCTGATAACTGAGTAGTATTCCATTGTGTAAATGTAATGCAGTTTTTTTTTCTTAATTCATTCTTCAGTGGAAGAGAGACATCAAGGTTTTTTCTAGGTTCTAGCTATTAAAAATAAGAGACCTAAACAACTCAAAATTTAACTATGAGACTCTAGTTGTCTATTCTTCAACCACCTCAGAGACCTGAGAGGGATAAATATATCTGCTTATATAGGAAGTGCAGGGCCTGCAGCTTCCAAAACTAAGAAAGGACATACCATTGACTGCCTGGACAGTTCCTATTTTCTCTCCATACATTCCTGCATCAGTCTTCAGCCTTTGGGTCCTGTTTCTCTGACAGACATTTGTTGTAGAGCAGGGATTATGAAGGACTTACCTACCCTGTCTTGGCAGAGCTAGGCTGTCGACTTCCCTGCTACCAAGTTTTGTCCTTTTTGGATAGCAGTCTGTCTGCAGTTGGAGTCAAGAGGGTGTTATAGATCTAAGAAGATACTCTTAAAAGTGTGTTGCAAGTTAGTATGAATGTTGAGTCACATATAGACCTTTAAACTCATGGAGATGGTTAGATAGTATAATGTTAAAGTCAGGGGCCAAATATGTATAAACTGGACATTGGGAAGGTATACTGGGCCATTTAACTCTCATAAATGCAGCATATTTATATCTGTTGTTTTGTATAGTATTTACTGTTATAAGAGAAGGAACCATCTGTTGGACTGAAAGGGGAAACTGCTGGGGGGAAGAGGGTGGAAGGGCGGGATAGGAAGGGGGAATGGGGAGGGGTTTGTGACTGAGATGTAACTTGAAGAAAAAAAAGTATTTAAAAAAATGTAAAAAAAAATAAAATAAGTAAAATAAAAGAGACCTAGAAGGTCAAAATCAACACATAAATATCAATAGAACCAACCAACCTAGGCCCCTAGAAGCTTACAGAGATTGAAATACTACCAAAAAAGAAGAAAGTTTAGACTAGACCTAGACTGTTGCTGGAATACGGTTCTAATACATTGCTTCTGATAGGCTGATTTCAATGCTGAGATCTGGTTACTGGCTGTTCTGAGGCATTCTCTTGATTGGTTAATAAAAGTCGCTGATGGTCAATTAGCTGGGCAGAAAGAGTATAGGAAGGTGTAATTTCATGAGACAGAAACAGAATCCTTGCATTTTACACAGAAGAATCTCCCTTTCCACCAGGAGGCATGGAAGCAGACAGATGTGTGTGTGAGAGCTTAGGAAGGTAACATGGCTGTTTGGGATTAATTGGTCCAGGTTAATTTAGATTAGCTAGTTGAGAGTCTGCCCAGCTAAGGGCTAAGAGTTACAACATCAAAATGTCTTGTTGCATTTAATTATTGGGGAATAATATAGTAACCCCAGAAGTACTAAAGAGAATGAAATTTGGCAAATATTATGTTTTTCATTTTGCAGAATTTGGTAAACAAAGGTATATATATCATATCATTGATACTCAGGGTGTCAATGGGCAACTGCTTTAAGTTATGAAAAATGTTTTATTGAACATTTATTAGAAATAATGACATGTTGGGTGTAACTGCATAACTTAGGACTGATAATGCTACTGCTTATGTATCTAATAAAATGAAACGTTTTTTCCATATTATAATATAAAGTATGTTACTTGTATAACACACAATCTTATAGGAAAATAAATTGTAGAAGGACTCAATAATATCTTAAAAGAGAGGCTTATTAAACAATAGGGGGTATTAAATAATCCCAGTGATAGATTACACAATGCTTTGCTAACATTGAATTTCCTAAATGTTGGTGGAAAAGGTACCACTGCAGTTGAGAGACACCGAGTTTTAAAAATAAAATAAAATAAACGAGAAATTAAATCAACCAATATATTATAAGAATATATTAACTTTAGGGTGGAAATCTGCAATAGTTTTAAGGTGGCAACATGGTTATGCCTATGTGACTATAGGGAATGAAAAAATGTGGTTACCAAAAAAAAAACTTATAAAAATTAGATCTGACAAGGGAGAACCTGTTAGCTGAGACATGAATGACTTCACATGGTAAGAGAATTTTATTAACTCTCTAGTATTCGTGGTATTCCAATCTTTCATCTGGCATGGATGGAGTTTATGCTTTAAATGTACTTAAGAAGTTGTTCTATGCCTTTCACTTGCTCAAATTTAGGGCAATAATTTATTTTCAGAGACAAAGACTGAATGACAATACCAACAAAATAAATAGGTCAGAAGATTCAGCCTGACATACTGCTTCAATCATTATTTTCTTAAAAAACTGCATGCAAATCATTTCCAAAAGGGCAAGCTCAAAAATGGTGGATCGTACAGATACTAGACAACCAAAGCTATAGCTAACTTTCACGGGAATTGGCTAATATCTCAATTTTTAAAAGGCACCAAAAAATATTTACACCTCCATTCCCAAGAGATGGGATGGAAGTTTCTTGTTGTATCGTATGTTATATGTCGTGTTGGTTTGTGATGAGTGGATATATGATATATGTTGTGAAAAAATAAGGGTTGGATTTATGGATTTTCTTCTTTCCCTTACTTCATTCTTTGTCTCTTTCATTATTAAAAACTTAAAATTATTTTGTTATTTTAATAGATATTAATATTAATTTAAGAATGTTTTATAATAGATATTAATAGACAGTTAAGATTATTTTGTTTTATATACCCTAAAAGATATATTTAGTTTCAAATTTTGAAAGATAAAAATTTTCTTTTCTATTGCCAAAAAACAAAACAAAACAATTTGCCCTTGGAAAGATATTACATGCCAAAAAAGAACACACTAGAGCCAGGGTTAGGGCAGGTTTCTGTTCTTATCTTTCCAGGTGAATAAAAGCTTCCAACTAAGGAGCAAAGAAGACAAGTAGCCCAAATGATAGAGCCTCACAGACTTCCTTGATAGTTGTTTTCTCAAAATTCTACATCCAGTAAAACTTCAAACAGCTTGTTGCGATGGTTCAGCCTCACAGACTGTTCCAACCAGCCCTTCAGTAAAGTCCTGAACTTTCCTATCTAAATTTCAGCTTCGAACTACAAACTGCTCAGGACATTCAAATTGCTGAGCACATAGAGACTGGACAACAAATGTTACTATTAAGTTGCTTAACCGCTTTTTTTTTCTATTTTATTTGGGCCCCAAAACAAGTTTTCTATATCTCAATTCAACAGAAACAAATTTTAAGAGAGTCATGCCCCATTCCCAAAAAGTGGGATGGATGATTTTTTGGTCATTTGATGGGTCGTAGATGCTTTTTAGGGGGAATGGTTACAAGTTGTATATGTTCCTGTTAAGGAAAACATAGGAGTTACCCTTTGAGATTTCTTTCTTTTTCTTCTCTATATCCTTCTGTCTCTCTTATATAGGGGGAGAAAACTTGAAAAGAAAAAAGATAGGGAATATTGGTATATAAAACTGAAATGATAAGATAAAGGGATAGATTACTGAATCTACTCCTATAGATCTTTGCATATTGATACAAAATTAAGGCTATATTTTGATTAGGTATTGTTTAACTATGTAATTCTTAGAAATGCAATGTGAAGTTCGAGTCCTTTAAACAGTAACTATCACAAACTCTTTAGGATAGTTAAGAAATGCAAGTTAATAGTCATTCAAACTTGTGATTTTATTAGGTATTTAATTAATCTTAGATGTTTTCTAAAGTGTTTCAGCTATTAAGTTGTTAATGATAAGCAACATTTGCTTACTCAATGGAGATGGACAGAAGGTCTTCAAAAACATCAAGAGATCTGTAGAATATGACATTTAAAGACATTTTATTATTTAAATAATTCCTTGACTTGAGACTGTCAACTCCTGACAGTTCCCATTGGACTTGGAAGGAGATGATGAGCATCAAAGAAATCTCCATCAGGGAATAATTCCTACTGGGCAGAAATGTCCCTGCTCTCTCAACAGACTATATACAGTCCAAAGATGGACCAAAGCTTCAATGCAGGTAAATCGATGGCCTGATTCTGCAAAGAAAGAATGGGAAAATCTTATTTCCTGCTCCAAAACTAAGTCTGTGAGATATACTTGGCCAGAAGGCTGAAGATGATGCTCTAATATTATAGAAACTGGGAACTGTCTAGATAACTTTTTCTCATTTCATAATTTTGTCATTTACTTGTTCTGCACTTCTTCTCTATTCAGATATATTTATCCTTCTCAGGTTTCTGATGTGATTGAATACTACATAGTTATAGCCTCACAATAAATTTTAAGTCATCTAGGATTGAAAAGGATGTTTTAGGGTTAACATGATGATTTTAGTTAATAATGTAAGTTAGGACAGAAGTTGAATTAGATATAGAACCTTTAACTCATCAATAGAGATCAACAGCCTTGTTTTCACTTCCACACTCTATTCCTGAGTGTGGGATCTCTCTCTCTCTCCCTTTGTCATAGGATTCTTCCAACTACAAGAACTGTAGACTTGAATGTTTCAAGTGCAAACCCAAGATAAAAATTTTCCCTTAATCTTTTTGACATTTCCTTTTGTCTCTAGTCTGTATCTGTCTCAGCAGATTTTCAATCAATTAGGGACTACAAACCGCTCCAAATATTCTCCAAGCAGTCCTAGGTGATTCTGACAGAATTTCTAACCAGCCTGAGCCTCTCTATGTTGTACTGTTCCAAAGTGACCTGAACTTTTCTACCTGCAGAATCTGGGCAGTGAGCAGAATAAAAATCCCCAGCCTGCACTCCTCCCTTCTGGTCCTTTGGCAGTTATTCCTGCATTCCTGGGTCCCAAGAACAATTCCTCAATTTCATCTGGATGAAACAAAAGAGATTACATCACCCCTTTATCATCAACAAAAATGATAAAATCTAAGGTCTCAAACTCAGGACAAATGGCTAACTGAGGTGCCTGATTAACATATCAAAGCAGACATTGGGTGCCACTCTCATTGACCTTGCATCTCTCACATGTGTTCTATCATCCTGATTCCTCTCATCATTTCTCTTTGAAGCATTACCTTCAATCGCTGAGCTTCCCTTCCCTTCCCCAGCTTCTCTTATCCCTACACAACACAACCATTTTGACTATATAGTCTCTTGGTCCTCTTGTTCTTATGGTTCCACTCTCTTCCTCTCACCCTCCCCTCTCTCCTCTCATGTCCTAGTTCTAGACATTTCCAGATGCCTCTAGCTGTTTTCTCACTTATTTATACCATATATATTCTCAACCCATACATAGGAGCACTCATGCCCTCATTTTCTTTTCATTCAGGTGAGGAAGGGAGTGGCTCTGGAAGGAGTTGGGGAACCAGGTGAATATAATAAAACATATTGGATGATATTTTCATAGAACCAATATATTCACCAAAAACAAAACAATGCACACACACACATTTCCAGATTGCAAGTAAATCAACATGAAATAGATCAGTTAAAGAAACAAATAACAACAATTTGGAGTTAAAAAGTAAGATCTAGAAGGATGGTATGTTGATCTTAACGACATCATAAAGATTTTTAGTATGTGATTTGTAAAAAAAAAAAAAAAAAGAATAAAAACCAAACAAATAAGAATCAATATTAAATTAAAACTGTTGCTAAAATGGCTATTAATGTTGGCATTGTCAGTATTCTCATATATAAACTTTAAGATGCACATGAGAAAAAGAAAAAAAAGAATCCTTAGAAGTAATTTTCTGTTTAGATTTATTTTTATATTATGTGTATGTTAGTCTGCATGCATTATCAGTATAGGCCAAGAAAGGGCATCAGATCCTTTGGAATTGGAGTCGCAAAAAGTTATTAACTATCAAATGGGAGTTGAACACAACCAGAAAGCAGAGTCCTCTGTAAATTCAGCAAATGAGCCATCTCTCTATCTCCTTCTTTAAATTTTAGACTTACACAATACATGCTACATAAGTAAAAGGTGAGAGATGGAATTAAGACAGAAGGATGCATTTCTAATATGAGCTTTAATTTGAATCTTTTCAATTATATCCTTGTAATCAGTAAATTACTAGGCTTGGTGATAACACATGCATATAGAGAGGTACTAATTTATTTTCGTGAAGACTATTAAAAGGTTGCAAGAGAAAGAAAGCAATTAACTATTACTTTCAGCCTTATAATAACCATAATGTATCAAACTCTGTTAAGTAATATTTAAAGAACACTAATGCTGAGTGTCTTTGAAGATGAAGTTGGACTAGAGCTGCATACAAATATTGTAAAAGTTAATTAAAATGTGATTTATTATTGAATCTTGAAACTTGCTATGTTATAAGAATAAACTCTAAGTATTGTTTAAGCATGCAGTTTTACTTTCTTTTCTCTAATTAACTTTGAACGGTTATATCTGTCTCAGGCCATCAAAAGTTCATTGCTATTATTGGAGCCATTAAAACAAATTGAAAGAAAACTTTTAGTTTTTTTCCCTTTTCTTCATAATAAAGGAAAGTGACATATTTCACTTTTAATTATCACTCTTATTTTGCTAAAACATAATTTATTATTTTTGATATCTTTTATTTCTACCTATTTTCAGAATACTCAAGAGTAGTTTTAAGATGATTATCAAATATAGTATTTAATAGAAATGGAGAAGCATGCACATACAACTTTGAACTAGTTTGCTTTCTTGATGTATTATGCATCATTACAACCAGTCAGCATGACCATAGGTTCCAATCGTTTCACTGAATCAAGGTAAGTTATAAATACAATATATGTTAGCAACAAGTACTTGGATATGTGATAATACATAACACCATAAAATTTGTTTTTCCTAAGCTTGTGACTCACTTGTTTCCCTTTTGACACTGATAAACCATTGAGTCAACAGATTTGCTGCCTGGAAATAACATATGACTTGGAATTAATATATTTCAAGATCATAGGTTGTACATCTTTGTAATCCCAGAAATGAAGTTCTGAATTACCAGCATTCTCTTCTTGGACTCTTTTGAATTGTGTCATAGGTTACTTATGGCTTGCATATCTTCAGTGTCAGCCCACAGGACATCAGTCTGTTGGTATGTTTGTTGTAGTAACTAAAGTCTTTCCTCTGTAAGTTGGAGAGCTGCTCCTTCACCAGCACAGGGCCTCTGCATCTTGTTAGCTTGAGCACACCACTGGAGTTTGCTCCCTTCTTGTGAATAGTTGAGTAACTTGTGTTTTTGTGTACATTTGGAAATTGCTGCATATTCCTTATGTCCTCATAAAATAATCTTGAGAACTATGTACTTCATTTGTAAGACAATATATTCTTGGACAAATGATTAGAAATCAAGCTGGATTTTTTTTTATATCTACACATAGGCAACTCTACTCACATAAAAGAAAATCATCATAAGTACATAGTTTTCTGTTGAAGTTCGATAATCTTGACTGCCATCTTGATTGGAATGACAAATGTTTATATTACCACACTGTACCTATCAGTGCATCTTAGAAACTTTTTCAAGAGAAAAATTATATCATGAAGACTGACAAAATAAAATTTTAATGTACTGACTCATTAGTGCATTAAAGATTTAAAAAGCCTACTGAGGGGTAATATATCTGTAAAGTATAGGGCATATTTGGGGGAAATTGATCAGTGTACATGGCTATTGAATTGCATATTTTAGCCTTAGTCTTTTTCCATTACTATCTCTTCTTCTAAGAAGACATGAAGTAAACAACTGTGTCCCAGTGAATCCTTCTGCCTGGATGCCCTACAACTGGCCAAAAAGCAATGAGACCATGGAATGAAGGGATCAGCAAAAGTAAATCTTTCTTTTAAAGTATTCCTTTTATATATTTCTCCCAGTAATGAAAAGTTTATCCAATACATAAAATCACTTAGGAACCTATAAAAGAAACACAGTTAAGTGGTACAAATTGAGGCAAAACATTAAGTACAGAAGAGCTTAACTCTGTGTTTTTCACATAAAGCTTGTCACAAAATTACAAGAAACTATCCAGATATGAAAGAATATATAGGAATTTTGTTTTTGTTGTGGAAAAAGACATTTACATTTATATGCAATCTCATGATTCTCTAGTACTAGGGATTGTCTAGCATCCATTTACTCAAAAAGTGGCAATGAACTGCTAAGTGTCATTTTTATAGTTAAGAAGCATCTTGGAAGCAGATAAGTTGACAGCCTAGCTCTGCCAAGACAGGGTAGGTAAGTCCTTCATAATTCCTGCTCTACAACCAAAGTCTGTCAGAGAAATGGGGCCAAATGGCTGAAGATTGATGCTGTAATGTATGGAGAGAAAATGGGAACTGTCCAGGCAGCCACTGGTATGTCATTTTTTAGTTTTGGAAGCTGCAGGCCCTGCACTTCCTATATAATCAGATATATTTATCCCTCTCAGGTCTCTGAGGTGGTTGAAGAATAGATAGCTAGAGTCTCATAGTTAAATTTTGAGTTGTTTAGGAATCAAGAGGGTGTTCTGGATCTAAGAAGATATTTTTAAAATTATGAGGCAAGTTAGTATGAAAGCTGAGTTAGATATAGAACTTTAAACTCATGGAGATGGTTAGATAGTAGAATGTTAAAGTCAGGTGCCAAATACATATGGACTGGACATTGGGAATGTATGCTAAGCCATATAACTCTTATAATTGTGGCCTATTTATTTCTGTTGTTTTGTATTGTATTTATAGTTATAAGAAAAAGAACCATTTTTTGAACTGAAAGGGAGAGCTGTTGGGGGGAAAAAAGAAATACCTTAAACTAAAAAAAAAAAAAAGGAAGGGAAGAGGATGGGGGGGGTTGAGGGGGAGGAGGGTGGAAGGGTGGGACTGGAGGGGGGAGTATGGAGGGGATTGTGATTGAGATGTAACTTGAAGAAATAAAAAATAAATTATTAAAAAAAAGAAGCATCTTTATAGTTAAGTAACTCTTCCAACTTCCTTTATTTTCATCTTTCATTTTAGAGGATTTTGTTAGGAGCCCAGATGATCCAAAGTTTTCCCAGAACCCTAATGAATGGAGAAGGAACATTGTTCTTCTATAAAACCAGGAAAACATGCTTGCCATGGCCAGAAATGGTCTGGGGTCATGGCTTTGGGAAAGCTGCTGCTTTGGATCCTAAGAACTTGACATTTCTTCACCTCCAAGGGCTTAAGTTAGCAATGTTATCTGTCCCAATTCCTGACCTTTCAGTCCATATGAGTTGGAAAACACTGCTTGATTACCTTTCTGATGACTTCCTCCCATTATGTGATAGTTTTCTGCTAATTGTATCCTATTTTCCCCTGAAAAATGTTTATAAGAAGCTGTGTTACTTAATAAAGTTTTTTTTTTTAATAAGTCAGCTTGTTCTTTATCCCAAACTTTCCTATTTTCTTCATTTTATGATCCCCTGCTCCCTCAGGAACCTGTTTCTGAAGAATGATAATGTAGCAATAAGTAGGTGATTTGTAATTAATAAAAATTACACTAATTACATAGTAAAGAACATCCTCTAACTTACCATACTACACATTTAATTTAAGTTTCACATGAGTGGGAAAATAATATGCTTTAGTAAACTGTTTTCCACATTCTTATCACATATTCTTAATGTAGACAAAGAATGCTTCAAAAAGAGATCAAAAATAATCTCTTGGAATATGATTAGAGCAATGGTTTAATAAACATCCTAGCATTTATTATTGAAGTTGCACATGACACAAAGAATATACTTTTTGGAAGCAGGATCTTATAACCCCTGTGACATGCCAGGAGAGCTGGTCTGTGGATCTCAAGAGATCGTTTGTCTCCTCTTACACTCTGCCCACAGAATGCTAGAATTGAAGACACTTTCATCCCTCATCATGTCACTCTATCTGGTTTTATGTCAGTTCTTGGTTTCAAACACATGTCCTCACACTTGAATAACAAGCACTCCTAGCCAATACACTAGGTCTATACCCTGAGGCTTCATTTTTTATTATTTAGAGAAAAATACCTATCATGTAGTGTGCCTGAAATAGTAAAGTAGACTAAAATTCATTTTAGATTATGCCTCTTAATACAGGTTTAGGCTGAGCCAACCCAGCAGTGAACATAAAGGAAGTAGAATCAGGCCTTGAGCACAGCTAAGCAGCATAAAATTGTCTTCAGATATATGCTGGATATAAACTACTTATGATGCAGCAGTATTTAAAAATAGAGAAGAAACACCATATTTTTCTTCCATCAAAGAAAGGACATTGCTCTCAGCAGCAAGCTATTTGATTCAGAGCCATACCCATTCCATCACCGACAATGGAAACTTTTAACAGCAGGAAGAGATTAATCAAAGAATAAAAAGAGACTGGAAGAAAAGTATTGCCTCTAGCATATTAATTTTTAATTGAAAATATATTTTTCCATATAATATACTCTGATCATAATTTCTCCTTTGCCAATTCCTCTTAGTCCCTATTCATCTCCTCACCCACCAAAATCTACATTCTTTCTCTTTCTCTTTTATTAGAAAAATAATCAGGCATCTAGAAAATACAAAATAAATTAAAACCAAAGGAATAATATCAGGACAAAACAAACAAACAGAAAACAGTAGAACCAAAGAAATAATATAAGAAACATGTACAGACACAGATATAAACACATTTGCACATGCCAAAATCACCTAAAATCACTAAAAACAAAACTAGGAACTCATATATAAATAAAAGATTTATTATGAAAAAAATCCCAGACAAAGCATAATAAAACAAAAACATAGCAACTACAAAAACAAAAAAATCTCCTGTTATGTATTTACTGATAATGTTGCAATAATTAGCAGAGATGAAATTCATACACAATCAAATAATGGTTGATTACTCATACAACCTTTGGGCTGCTATTGAACAGAATATCTTGATCTCAAATCACAATTATAGATAGAAGAGATTTTAGATGGCTTGATGTTTGCCTTTCTCCTTCGCTAGCAGGCAGAGTAACTTCCAAAACAATCATCACTAGTTAGTAGAGGTGAAAGCTCTAGGTAGGCACCAGCACATTTTCTCATGTTCAATGAGAGGGCCTTACTATCAGTTTTCAGAGTTAGAAATGCCACAGTCATAGCTCAGATTTCTTGTAGATTTCCATGAGATCCTTTTAGCCAAAAAGTCAATTAGTCGTAACCCATTCCTGATACTGTGAGCTTCATTTGGTGGCAAGAGATGTCTAGTTTTACTTTTAGATTATGCCTTCTTCTTTAGCGTATGTCTTGAGTTTCTTTGGTAAGGTTATGTGAAACACTTAAGAAGTGGAATTTTTCTGGGGGAAATATCTTGTTTGAGATATGCTTTGAGGGCTTTTAGTCTTCACTCACTTCCTCTTCTTTCTCTGTTCCTTGTGTTGTAGATAAAACATGACCAGCCAGCTTCCAACTCCTGGAACCATGCTTTTCCTGCCTGTTGTGCCTTCTGCAAATTGATGAACTCTGTTCTATAACATCAGGCTAAATAAGGCCCTTATTCTCTAAGTTACTTTTTTTTTTAAGAGAATACTTTTATGGAAACCACACAAAAGTAATTAATTCATATGACTTGGATCAAACACATGTAGCAAAAGACTGTAACATCTTACAGACCGTAAGCCAAAAAAATGAAAAAACTCTATTTAGAGATATGACAAAAGGAAATAAATTTCAGAAAATTATTTCTCCATAGTAAATTCATCTCAAACAAAATCAACAAGAACACAAACTAATGAAATGATATTTTCTTCAAACAAGTACATTGAAAGCAATGAATACCAACTTATAAACTAAAATCATTCAAATCTTATTGCACATGATAAGCGCAATATCACTTCAAGTGTATTGAAGGCTTAGCTAAAAAAAAAAAAAAAAAAAGCCCCTAAAATAATTGGGAAAAAATATCGGGGAAACTTGTCAATGGTCTTTCCAATAAAGCTCTGAATATAACTACTTATAAAAGGAACAAAGGAAAAATAAATGCTAGAATTTATCTGGTTCAATGGAAATTTTATACTCATTTTATAAAGTGAAAAGACATTCTATAACTCTTAGTATGAACATAATTACAAAGTTCTTAAGGAAAACTGAAGTATGATTCTTTAGCATGGAGAAAACGACTATAAAAATTGTATTGCATGGGTACCAGTATTAACTCTTTTATTAAATTTAAATATTATTTGTGCAACATTTTCTTGTGAAGATCCTGTCTATTTTTCCATAATTATCTTTATGTATGGACTTGAATCTCTGCTTCCTGTTCACTTTTATCCCTGTTAATGAAGTATTTAAATAATGAGACAGTTTAAATAATTCATTGCTGTATCCAATTAAAATCAATGATATATTAAAGAGCTATTTTAATTCAAACATTTGAGGAATAAACACGTATTTAAATGCTTAAATATGCAATCCATTCTTGATTATACTCATTTCATTACATTTTCAATATTTTTCTATATTCTTCTATCTGTAAACCTAGCGATTACTTAGGACAATACTCCATGACGATTGTATTAAATTCCAAAAGGAACCCAAACCCATACACCAGGTTTTAACAGATTCTTAGAAAGAAGAGACGGTAGTCATTGAATGAAGGATATATTTCCATACTTAATAACAACACTTAAGGAACATATCTCAATCAATAATTTAGAACACATTTAAAAACAGAGTTTTAAGAAATGTTATGATTGGAAGTAAGGAAGCCAATATTGTGTAACATTCAAAATTTTCTCTCCCTCTTCCTCTGTCTCTTTCTCCCTTTCTCTTTCTCTCTCTCTCATTGTCTCTGTGTGTGTGTGTGCTTGTGTGTGTGTGTTTGTGTGTGTGTGTGTGTTGTGTGTGTGTGTGTGTTTGTGTGTGTGTGTTTGTGTGTGTGTGTGTGTGATTGTGTGTTTGTGTGTGTGTGTGTGCGTGTTTGTGTGTGTGTGTGTGTTTGTGTGTGTGTGTTTGTGTGTGTGTGTTTGTGTGTGTTTGTGTGTTTGTGTGTTTATGTGTGTGTGTTTGTGTGTGTGTGTGTGTGTGTGTGTGTTTGTGTGTGTGTGTGTGTTTGTGTGTGTGTTTGTGTGTGTGTGTTTGTGTGTGTTTGTGTGTTTGTGTGTTTATGTGTGTTTGTGTGTGTGTGTGTGTGTGTGTGTGTGTGTGCATTTAGTTTTGTTTTGCTTTTGTTTGCTCACTTGCTTTTAAGTTGATGCTCCTTAAACTTCTCTGGTACTTACAATGCTACCCAAACTATACTCTCAGTGATAGTTCTGCCTCAGTTTCCCAAGTCATGGAATCGCACACATGTACTATTTTTTTCCTTAAAATTTCATTTTGACACATCAAAAACTTGTAGGAATTGCTTTCAGTTTTTGTTTTGATGTGATATCTGTAGGTGCAAACGTGTATTTGTTTGTGTGCACCTATATGTGATTCTTGTGCTGTTTTTGGATGTTTTTCTTTTGTTTCTTTGTTTCTTTTGTCCTTATTCCAGTTTGTTTGTTTTTCTTTTATCTTGTTTTATTTATCATAGGTCTTCAGATGCCTGTTCAGTTCTGAGGAGAAAGAAAGGATGTGAATTCTAATGAGAGGGTATGTGGAGATTATATAGGAAGAGTTTGGGGAGGGGAAACCATAATCACAATATATTGTGTGCAAAAAAATTCAACTTTCAACAAAATAAAATAGAAAGAATAAGTTCAGTGATTAAATTGTACCCAGTTTTATGTTCTCTGCTTACAACTCTCCTCATTAAAAGTATTTCACAGATTAAGAAGGATTACTATAATCTGAAAGCATGTTCTCAATCAGTTCTTAGGTAAAGAGCAATCCTAATATGATGTAAAAGCAGACATGAGTACAATCACTGTCTTTGCAGAAATTTCAGAGACCTCCCAGTCACTCTGTTCCACCGTGTGATGATGTAGTGAGAAGAGTTCACGACAATTCACTGTAGTCACTTTAAACCCACTTGTATGACGACTTTGGAACATTTACCTTCAAGAACTGTGCAAAGTGAATTATTGTTTTCAAGCTACCCAATTTCTGGTACTTTGTGATATTATCCTGAAAACAAAATACAGTGCATCTTTGTCCCTACTATTTAACACTCTCAGTGTTATGATTTTCCGTCCATTCAATAATAATCCTACAATCTACTGTCATTGTACAGTTTAGTTATCAAAAGATATGAAATCATTCTGATATCTTTTTTTTAAAGAATACTTTTTGTACTGGATGCCATCAGTTGAACAATTAATTGAAATTCCATTGCAATATGTTTTTCATAAATCTAAAATATAATTGATGACTTATTCCTAAATGCTTTGAATACTTTATTGAGTTTATTTTAATTCACTGTACCAAAAATTTCAAGAACAAGAGCCTATACTGCTTACTTAACATGTCCACATTACATAATTTGAAACATGTTATTTACTTAGTCACTGCAATATTTCAGTGAAGTTTATCATTGTTCTATTCTACCTAATGTTATATGGTCATTTTTTATTCTAGATTATTCAAGTCCTCATGTTTTATTCTATATGCTTATTTTGGGATTCTAAATATTTTCCTAAATTTTATATCTAATTCTCACCAGTATTCTCAGTTGAAGAAAACATAGAAAATGGTATTCATAACCAGACAAAATAAATGAATGACTTGGAAATTATTTTTAAATTGCTATAATTGTTATATTGTTAAAAATCAATAATTTATTTAAAGTGATATGGCCTTTGGAGCATTTGTTTATTGCATACATTGTAAAACTCCATATGTCTACTGTATTTACATGTAAAATGTGCATGACAAATCATAATAATAACAACAGAAAGGTTCTACTAAAACTTAGTGATTTAGGCCCATGATTTCAGTTATTGTAAAAAGTTAAATGATTAATATAATTTAGCAAGAGTTTCAAGCAGTGTTGGATCCAAAACTACTTTTTAATTTTAAGGAAACTAGGAAATCATCACAAGTCAATTACAGTTCACTGAAATATTTCTTTATGTGTGCTAGCTTATAGATTTATTTAACAAGCATGTAAGTGACCTTAATATTTAAAGCCTTTGATCTATTTACCTTGATGCTTTTAATAATTATTGGCAATGTATAACTATGATTTTACACCCAAAGACTGAAGTTTACACATGACTAATACAAATAAGCAGAGCTTTCATTGAACATCGGTGAAAGGACTATGAGGAGCGTTGAGAAATATGGGTGCAAATGAGTTCCCCTATGCATCAGTACTGCTGGATCCCTTAGGCTTCAAATGCTGGGTACATCAGAAAGAATGAGAAATATTTACTCTATATAGTTCTGTGTGAAAGTCATTATGGGCTCTTATCACCCTTTATCATCTGGTATGCCCACCACAGTGCCCTATTTTGGAATCTCTGTGTTAGAGAAGTAGGAGCAGAGCAGAGTAACAAGTTAATGACAAGACACATTTATTGTATTTCCCATGGATTCTCTTTGCCAAAACATGCATCCAGTGAGCTATTGGGTAGAAACTACTGTAATAAGGATAGCAATTGAGCCCTTTACTTCCCATCAACATGACACAGATAGGCTAGTCACTTCACCATATTTTCTCCTTTCTACCTATTATGGAAATAAATAAGTTCCCTGATAAAAATAATTTATACAGTCAGCTAAATATGATCACATATTGCATGAAACTACCATTTACAGATGAGAATTTTATGTACTTACCTACATAATTATTTTTAAGTTTAGTTTGTTATTTATTTGTATAAGTTACTTGCCTGAATGTAGGTAAGTGCACTATGTGCAGTGCACGTAGTACCCACAGAGGCAAAAAGACTTGGAGTTCCATGGAATTGGGGTTTCAAATGATTGTAAACTACAATGTGGGTACTGAGAATTGAACCCAGTTCTTCTGAAAGAGCAGCAAATGATCTCTACTGCTGAGCTATCTCTTCAACCCCACTTTCATTTTTTTATATTTACGTATTTATCAGATTCACTGTAAAAAATTATAAAATGAAATTATATACTACAAAGAAAATAATACTCTTCAAAATAATGAAATATTTGTGTACATTTATGCATGTGTCTATGTATGAAAAGAATACGAGAGCATACTTTATTACAATCTCAAAATAGCTTTGATTTATTATGAAAGTTTCAGCTACAAGAAGAAATGCTTATGTTAGAGATGAGATCAACATATAAATAATATCTGTAACATGTATAGGCCCACATAGATAGCATTGTGTGTGTGTGTGTGTATGTGTGTGAGTGTGTGTGTAATTTATAACCTATAACCATGACTGAAGTATGTAAAAATTAAGAAATAGAGAAAATGACAACATTTACACCTCTCCTCTTCTGTATTTAAAATATTTTTGTCATAAAATCTTAGATCTTGTCTTGACCGTTGTAATTAATATATCTCTAAAGTAGCATATTTATTCTCAGACAAAGGTAAAATATGTATTTCTGCTGGAAATCTTTTTTTATTTTAAAACAGAAAATGATAAAGGGATTACTCATTAATGATCATTAAAGAACAATAATTTAAACATGCATAAAAGAATGTAATGTTTTACTAATCATAACACTATCAGATTATTAATCAAATGTGAAGAAATTAAAAAAAAATAGGGACAACCATATGGAACTTGAGAACAAGTGTTCCAACTAGGGGGAGAAGGAGAATTTTCTCCTAAGAGCACAAGATGATTTTAGGTGTGAAGAATGTTCTTTACCTACATAAATAATTTGTAAGGAAAAAGAACATTCAATAAACATTGCAGAAGAAGTGCTAAAATAATTCCAGATGATGTACTTACTTTTCATGGGGCCATGGGATAGAGCATTACTGCTATGAATTACATATAGAAAACATATAAAAAACATTACAGTGCTGGCAAAGGAATGATATGAGGACAAATGCCATACCATAATGTTCTTCTGTATTTACTAGTAACCATATAAATATTAGAACAAAATTTAAACCACCACACAAAAAAAATGCTGAAATCACTCATGTCACCTGCTTCCAGTCTGTCCAGAGTAAATAAAATAATTTATCAGTTTACATTTAAGAGGTGATTTTAAAAGTAGGCAAAAATCCTACATTTAAAAGTCCCTTCCTATTATCAATATTGAACAAAAGTATGTTTTGCAGAATTTATCACAGAAGAATGAGATACTTATTCTTGTCTAGTCAATAATCTTAGGTGAATTGAAAATAAATGGAAAACAATGGATCTGGTTTTAAATAAAAATAGGATATCCCTTAATCTCTGCTTCCCTAGCTACTGTCAATAACCTAAATCTGCTTTGTATATAGTTTTCTTACTTTGGGAAAAAGACTTTATGATATTTAAGTAGACAATAATCCTTAAAATGCAAAACTATAAATGTCACAAAAATATGGCTGCTAATTAAATATATTATATCTCACTGAAATTTATTAATGTGTTAAACAATGTAATTTAAGACTAGACTTGTGAGAACATTATTAAACTATCTAAAATGGGTACTTCTTAGTGTCTGTATTAATTGGTCTTATTTCTTGGTCACAAACTGTTGGTTTTTCTTCAAATTTATTTTAGAAATTCTATTATTTTTCATGGAATACAACAGACAATTTTGCTTTTATAGAATGAAAAACAAAAGACTTTAAGTTATTGGGTTTTTTTGGGTTCTAACAAAAGAAAAATCTAAAGACTATTTACAAAACAAAAAACATTTTTGTCATTTTCATGCAGTTTATTTGTCTCTGCATTTATTGTTAAGCACTAGTACATGTGAAATAGGAGAACTGAAAAGAAATAAGGGGTTAACTTCAAAAAGAAACAGTGTGTCCTTGTTAAGCCAGGCTACCCTAGTGGCTAGCTGCAGGTGTTTTATGGGGCCAGACAGTGATGGACTTTGTTGGCAGCATGTAAATAACAACTGCACATTGCTTTCATGTGAAAGGTACCTACATTATAATGATTGAAGATTTCCTCTAGAAGTGATTCATTTCTATGCCCACTGATCTTTATTGTTGTGAGTCACATTAGTTTTCTAACTTTCTTCCTGCCCAATTCTCTAGAAACTTCCTTACTAGTAGCTTCCTGTATGTGTAGAGTACTTGTGATACAAGGATACTCAGTGATCACATTGAATGGTACATCAGTTTAGAAGTGAAAATCTGTTTATTTCTTCACATTCTAAATGACAGAAACTAATTCAATATCACCTATGAAATAAACTATGGTGGTAACTATTTTCTCCAACATTTTCCACCATATATTCATATGTAGAGAAGCATATTTGTAGTATAAATTATGCATACCAGAAACATTTATTGATCATTGTTATGAAAAAAATGCCAAAGGAGACATAATAGGAGCTAAGTAAATATATAGCATAACATAAAAAATTTTATTAATGGGATATTGTAAAATATTCTAATCATCATCCTTTTTAAATTTAAGCTCCAAAAAACACAGTGGTAAAAGAGCCTCTAAAATCCTACTATGGAATGATCACAGCTAACATTCTTTTTTTTTTTTTCTTTTTTGGATTTTTAATTTTTTTTTCATTTCTTCCAGTTACAGCTCAATCACAATCCCTTCCCTACTCCCCCCTCCTGTCCCACCTTTCCACCCTCTTCCCCCTCAGCCTCCCCATCCTCTCCTTTTTCTTTTAGTTTAAGGTAGATCTTTTACCCCCTCCCCCAACAGCTCCTCCTTTCAGTCCAACAAATGGTTCTTTCTCTTATAACAATAAATACAATACAAAACAACTGAAATAAATAGACCACAATTATGAGAGTTATATGGCTTAGCATATATTCCCAATGTCCAGCCATATGTATTTGGCCCCTGACTTTAACATTCTACTATTTAACCATCTCCATGAGTTTAAAGTTCTATATCTAACTCAGCTTTCATACTAACTTGCATCACAATTTTAAAAAATCTTCTTAGATCCAGAACACCCTCTTGATTCCTGAACAACTCAAAATTTAACTATGAGACTCTAGCTATCTATTCTTCAACCACCTCAGAGACCTGAGAAGGATAAATATATCTGATTATATAGGAAGTGCAGGGCCTGCAGCTTCCAAAAATAAGAAATGACATACCAGTGGTTGCCTGGACAGTTCCCATGTTCTCTCCATACATTACAGCATCAATCTTTAGCTGTTTGGCCCCGTTTCTCTGACAGACATTGATTGTAGAGCAGGAATTATGAAGGACTTACCTACCCTGTCTTGGCAGAGCTAGGCTGTCTACTTGCCTGCTTCCAATTTTTGTCCTTTTTGGACAGCAGTCTGTCTACAGTTGAAGCAAGGGTTTTTTTGTTTTTGTTTTTGTTTTTTGTGAAGAGATAGGCTTGCCACTAATTCACTAATTCAACCATCTCCCACTGGAGATTCTTCGATGCTCATCTTCTACTTGGAGTGGAATAGGGGATGCTGTCAGGAGCTGACATGTCTCGATATCAAAAAATTCTTAATTTAAGAAAACATCTTTGAATGCCATACTCTGCAGATCTGTTGGGGTTTTTGAAGATGGCCTATCTATCTCTTATGTTTAGATAAGCAAATGTTGCTGTCTCTTAACAACTTGTTTTCTGAGTAGATTAGAAAATAACTGTGATAGACTGTCATAGTAACTAACAAAATGACAAGCTTGTGTGACTGTTTGTATTTCTTAATTATCCTAAACAGTTTATGATGGTTGGTAGCAAAAGGCCAAAACTTCACATCTCATTTTTAAGCATTACTAGGTACAATACCTTTAAGAAGCATTACCCTTAATTTTGTATCAATATACAAAGATCATTACCAATGTGGCCAAATATACTCTTAATTTTGTGTCAATATATAAAGATCAATACCAATGTAGTCCAATACAATCTTAATTTTACATTAATATACAATGATCAATACCAATTTAGCCAAATATAATATTAATTTTGTAACAATATACAAAGGTATAAAGGCATATTCAATAATCTGTCCTTTTTTTAATCTTTCCTATACTATGTCCCATTTTTTTCTCAAGTCTATTCACTCCTACATAGGAGAGAAAGAAGGATACAGAAAAGAAAAAGAGAGAAATCCCTGGGTCTAACCTCCAAAATCCATTTAACAAGACCATTTAACAGCTTGTAGTCTCTTCCTCAAAAGTCTACAACCTCAACAGCTCAAAATCACTAAGATCGTTCAGCTCTACAGACTGCTCTGAAGATCAGCTTCTGTGTACAAACTTCTTAGGACATCTAAATAGCTGAGCACAAAAGGACTGAACATCAAATGATTCTATTAACATTTTTAAACATTTTTCCATCCCTATTTCGGCCCCAAACAGGTTTACTACATCCCAAATCAGCAGCAAGTCATTTTAAGAGAGTGACTTCCCAAGCCCAGAAGGTGGGGAAGGTGTTTCCCCCCTCTTTGGTTATTGGATGGATAACAGAAAATTTTGTTATTTACAGCTAACATTCTTAATTTGAGCTGGTAAAAAGTGAAAACACTACCTAACTTGTCCAGTGAGGAAAATGGTTGATTCATGTTAGAATATCATAATGTATAAAGGAAAAAATAAGCTTTTTCCAAAGATAGGTTTATTTGCTATGCACTGTACTATTGTTCCATGCAGGCTGAGGTCCCCATCCTTTTTGCAGTTCCTGAGGATATGACATAAAGATGTAGGAAAGCATTTGAGAAAATCCAACGCCCCTTTATTTTAAAAGTCTTGGAGAGATCAGATATGCAAGGATCATACCTAAACATAATAAAGACAATTTACAGCAAGCCAATAGCCAACATCAAACTAAATGGACAGAAACTTAAGCATTTCCACTAAAATCAGGGAAAAGGCAAGGCTGTCAACTTTCCATATCTCTTTAACATAGCACTTGAAGTTCTAAATAGAACAATAAGACAACAAAGAAGATCAAGGGGATACAAATTGGAAAGGAAGAAGTCAAAGTATCCCTATTTGCAGTTGATATGATAGTATACATAAGTGATGTCAAAAATTCCACCAGAGAACTCCTACAGCTGATAAACTCCTTCAGCAAGGTGTCTGGATACAAAATTAATTCTAAAAAATAAATAACCCTTCTTTACACAAGAGATAAATGGGCTGGGAAAGAAATTAGGGAAACAATACCCTTCACACCCAGAGGAGTGGGATAGATGGGAGAGGGGGAGAGGGTGGAAGCATGGGATCAGGAGTGGTGGAGGGAGGGAACTGTGATGGAGATGTTATTTGAAGTAATAAATAAATATAAAAAAAGGAAAAAATACAGTCACAAAAATTTAAAATACCTGGGGGTAATTCTATCTGAGCAAATGAAAGTACCTGTAAGAACTTCAAGCTCCGAAAGAAAGAAATTGAAGAACATATTATAAGATGGAAAGATCTCTCATGTTCATGGGTAGGTAGGATTAACATAATAAAAATGGCCATCCTACAAAAAGCAATATACACATTCAATGCAATTCCTATCAAAATACCAACACAATTCTTTACAGACCTTGAAAGAACAATTCTCAATTTCATATGGAAAAAAAAACAAAAACCCAAAATAGCTAAATCGATCTCGTCCTTTCAAAGAACATCTGGAGGAATCACCATCCCTGATTTTAAGCTTTACTACAGACCAATAGTAATAAAAGCAACATAGTACTGGTATAGAAACAGACAGGTTGTTCAATGAAATCGAATCAAAGACCCAGAAATAAACCCAAACCTATGGTTACTTAATTTTTGACAAAGAAGTTAAAACTACAATGGAAAAAGGAAAGCATCTTCAACAAGTGATTATGGTCTAACCAGATGTCAACATGTAGAAGAATGCAAATAGAGTCATATATGTCACCCTGCACAAAACTCAAGTCCAAGTGGATCAAAGGCCTCAACATAAAACTGTACACATGATATCTAATGAAAAGAAAGTCAGGAAAAGTCTTAAACTCATTGGCACATGTGACAACAATGAGGACAGAATACCAATAGCTCAGGCTCTAAGACCAACAATCAGTAAATGGGACTTTACAAAACTAAAAAGCTAAGTATTGCAGAGGACATTAGAATAAAACGGCAACCTACATATTGGGAAAAGTTCTTCACCAACCCCACATCCGACAGAGGGCTAATATACAAAATATATAAAGAACTCAAGAAGTTAAATACCAACCAACTAAGTAACTCAATCAAAACAAGAGGAATCTCTAATGGCCATGAGGCACTTGAAGAAGTGCTCAACATCCTTAGTCATCAGGGAAATTGAACTGAAAACAACTCTGAGATTCCATCTCACATCTGTCAGAATGACTAAGATAAAAAAAATCAAGAGATAGCACATGGTGTCAAGGATGTATATAAAGAAGAACACTCCTCCACTGCTGGTTGGTGGACATGCAAACTTTTACAACCACTTTGGAAATCAATCTGTTGACATCTTAGAAAATCTATTTCAAGATTCAGGCATAGGGCACCTGGGTATATATCCAGAAGATACTCCACCAAGCCACTGGGACATCACCTCAACAATGTTCATAGCAGCTTTATTTGTAATAGCCAAAAACCGGAAACAACCCACATGTCCTTCAACTGAATAATGGATAAAAACTCTGGTACATTTATACAATGGAATGCTACTCAGCTATCAGAAACAAGGGAATCATACAATTTGCAACCAAATGGATGGATCTAGAAAAGCTCATCCTAAGTGAGCTAACTCAGACCCAGAAAGATACATATAGTATATACTCTCTTGTAAGTGGATATTAACCATATAGCACAGGATAATCATCCTACAATCTGAAGACTCAAACAGACAGGAATCTAGCATAACTATCCTAAGAAAAACTCCACGCAGCAGTGAGTCATGGAATCTACTTCTTGCTAGTGGAATATCTTGCCTTAGCTAGGCTGCCATATCCAGCCCTAGTATAAGAGGAAGCTCTTAGTCTTCATGTGACTGATGAACTGAGCAGATTTCATGTGTGGGGGCTACCCACATCCAAGAAGAAGGGGAGGATGGAAATGGGGAAGAGGGTAGGAGTAAGGGTGAGATCTGGAAGGAAGAAGGTAAAGGACTTTGCAGAAGGTGCAACTTGAGAAAATTTTATTAAAAAATATAAAAAAGATGTAGGAAAAACAAATGAAAAATTTAACAAGCAGGAGATTACCATTGTTAAATGTTCAACGTATTTTCAGAAATTTCTAAATATAAGCATATGCTCATGTACCTTCTCACTAGAATGTTACTGTATAATTTGCTTTAACATATAGTTCTTAATATGTATATTACAAAAATAATAATCTGATAAAATTAAAATTGATTAACTAACTCATGACATGGGGAAAATTGAAGTCTGTAAAAGGTAAGAAATTTTTAATTTTATATTTTTAAAATATATCAGATTTAAAAATTTATAATTGAATGAAAGTATCAAGGAGGAATTCTGTCTCAGATCCTTTCTATATCATGAAAAATGACATCATCCCATCCTCCATTTCACATGTTATATACAGGTATTCTGTTATAGTTATCTGCTTTTTCATCTTATGTACAAATTGGTTCACTAGTGAAAGAATTTGCTCCTCTTCCAGACAAATTTGAAATTGCTAGTTAATGATACAGAAAGAAGAGTAAACTAATGAGGAACAGATGCTTGTGTATGACTACACAACATTCTTGCCTCTATGAAAAAATAATGGGTTTATTTGCATAATATTTCAGTGTATGCCTGAAAACAGAGGTCTAGTTGACTGCAGCAGTACCTGACTCACAGAAAATCAGTCATTGAACTTTTCCAAGTTTTATGCTTCATTTCCTTATGTTGTTGTTTGTTTGCTTGCTTGCTTGCTGTTTTTTTTACCTACATCATATTTCCTAGAGTCACTGTAGAAATGCATTGTTGCACATGAGTTTGGTCTAAAGTTTCCTTATTATTATCACTTAAGACTGTGAGACAAAACACTGCTGTAGAAATAGTATTTAAATTATTTATTAGCAATTATATTACTTTTAATGGGTCAGTGCTGTTAATCCTTAACCTACTACTATAAATAATCAATCAGAGACACCTGATGGATTTTTAACAAGTCTTACCCTGGACTGAGCATTCTTGTCCCATCTAATCTAGTTTATAATTTTATTTCCCAAATATGAAACCTCAATATATACCTATATCCCATTGACTGTTATTCTCCACACTATGCTGATGTTCCAGGCCACATGGAATGAGGTTCTTTTCTCAAACCCATGGTCTGTCTCCTCCTTTCTGCTCCTTCACTTCTCCTCTTTCCCATGAACCTCTCTGCTTCAAAAGCTTGCACATCTTAGTCCTTCCTATCTCTCTCTCTGCTCAATCCAACCTGCACCATCTATTAGCATAACTTGTTGCACTTATGGCCTTGCATAGCAAGCAGTCTTCTGGGAGCAGAATAATTAACATTTAGAATACATAACAGATCACTGCATCACGCCACAACATGATAAGTTAAACTATGTACATATTGTGACATAGATAAACCCAGTCAAGTAAGATATGTATAACCACATAATAGTCATAATTTAGGGGATAATGTTTCATTAATCACAGAATTTCTGAAAAATAATATCTATTATCTCTCATTTACTATAGGTACCATGCTAAGAAAGTAATCTCTTTTTTCTAACTATAATTCATATTCTTTAATCAGAATGTTTCCATTATACTTGTAATGACCTAGACTTTTTGTAGGTTCCATTCCATTGTATAATTCACTCAGATGACTTTTTTATGGACTTCTCATATGAGTGAAAACATACAGTTTCTTTTTTTTTTTTGTCTTGCTTATTTCATTAAAAAATGCCCTCCGGGCTCATTTGCAGTTATATGAACACTTATTAATAAAATTATATTATGTTTATGATTGTATGTGTAGACATATATAATTACCTTGGTGCTATATTTTAACTATTATGCACAATACTTTCAATAAACATGGAACCATAACTATCTATTTAATATTCTGACTTCTCCTAAGAAATCTAGAATATATAAATATAATATTTAGAATAACCTTAGAAAACACATAGTTTAGGTGGGATGTTGTGTTAGGTTTCTTTACTGGTCACAGTGAACAAAGACCCTACTTATCTTTCCAAGAGAATAGGGTTATTTTATTGGTTAATGGTTTAGGCAACATGGCCAGGATCACTACATACTTGGATAACCAACAAAATGAGTCTGTTCATGTTTCTGGTATGATTACATTTGAATCAGTAGGGTGGCTGTACATTTTGCTGATGAAATTCATTTGATTGGAGGAGTGCTCCCCTTTCTCCACAATCTTACCAGAATGTGCTGTCATTTGAGTTTTTGATCTTAGCCATTTTGACAGGTGTGAAATGGAATCTCAGAGTTGTCTTGAGTTGCATTTCTCTCATGATTAAGGATGCTGAGCATTTCTTCAAGTGTCTCTCAGCCATTAGTGATTCCTCCATTGTGAATTCTCCATTTAGGTCTGTTCCACATTTTTTGATTGGATTATTTGCTTTCTTGGCATTTAATTTCTTGAGTTCTTTGTAAATTTTGGATATTAGCCCTTTGTCAGATGTGGGGTTGGTGAAGATCTTTTCCCAAACTATTGCTGGTGGGACTGCAAGCTTGTACAACCACTATGGAAATTAGTCTGGTCATATCTTAGAAATCTTGGAATAGCTCTACCTCAAGACACAACCATGCCACTTCTGGGTATACAACCAAATGATTCCTCACCAAACCACAAGGATGCTTCTTCATCTATGTTCATAGTGCAGCCTTATTTGTAATATCTAGAAACTGGATACAACCTAGATGTCCCTCAACCAAGGAATGGATAAAAAACAAAACAAAACAAAACAAAACAAAAAAAACCTGTGTTACAGTTACACAATAGAACACTACTTAGCTATCAGAAAGAACAAAATCCTGCAATTTTCAGACAAATGGATGGAACTAGAGAAGCTCATCTTGAGTGAGCTAACCCAGACTCAGAAGGATGCACATGGCATCTGTTCATTTATAACTAGATTTTAGCCATATAGTACAGGATAACTATCCTACAACCAACTGACTGAAAGGAAAAGGAACATACTTCATTACTTGTTAGTGGGATGCTTTTCCCTAGTCAATCTACATGTAGGTCCCCAGTGCAAGAGGAAGTTCTTTGCCCTCATATGGCTGCTGAACTACAGGGGGCTGATATGTAGGGCAGCGCACACCAGAGGAGTAGGATAGGAAGGAGAAAGGGTAAAGGGCTGGAGGGTGAGAAAGTGAGCCCAGGAGGGGTGGAGGGAAGAGACTGTGGTGGAGATGTATATTGAAGTAATAAATAAACTTCAAAAACAAAACAAAATATAAATTAATTCAGAATTAATATTTCCTGATTATTTCCTACTTTAAGAATCAAACTATCCTCTTGAGTTATACTTTACATTCTTCTCACCACAGCAGCTTAATCCAAATCTATTAACAACTGTTAATGATTTAATATTTACAATAAAATTATGGTATATATAATATTAAATTTTCATCTTATAGAATAATTGTTGCATAAAATGATGAGTTAGACCACTTGGGAAAAATTGCTATATTTTGTTACCTTGGTGGTGGAAGAAAGAAATGGCATCTGATGTGAAAACAGAAGATCTCAGTCCCTTAGGGAACAGCCTCCTTCAATAAACCAGCCAGTCCAACATATCAACAATTCCCAAAATGGTAACTATTTTAGACTGAGAAAATGAGACATTGAGAAAGTGTGAAAAGGTACTTTAAAAATTCCTAATACAATATTTGTAAAACAGTTTCCTTGATGTCATCTTCCACCTCTGGCTCTTCTCACCTTCTCCCCCTCTTCAACTCTCCCTACTCTCCTCATCTGGTAAGTGGGGGTCCCACCCCTATAAAGACCCTCAGTTTATCAGTCATGTGAGGGCTAAGAACTGCAAATGGAACCAAGAATATTAACCACAACCAATCATAGGCCGTTAAGCTGTAAAACTCATCTTTATGTTATAGGTCACATGTAATTTGCAAAAGCGCTTAAACCCCTTAAACTTTATGGTGCCCATAGGATTAGGATAACTGATACCAGGAATTTTTTTTTTGGAAAAAATTGTATTCAACTCAAATATTTCTAAAATAAATTACATGCTGACAAACTCTGGAAGTTTGGTCCACCATGGCTAAGTTGTGATGAACCAAGTTTCATTCTTGCCTCTTGTAGTTCCTTTCTCTGCAGGTCATAGAATCCTCAATTATGACTAACTTTATTGATATACTCTTTTTTTAAACAAATAATATTATATTTTCTCCTAAGTTCATGATCTGTTATAGTGGTTTGCATAGGAATGGCTCCCATAAGATCTTATATTTGATTGTTTGTGGTGGATTGGTTAGGAGTGATTAGGAATCATGACCTTGACTAGGGTGGGTTTAAAACTTTCAAAAGCCCACACCAGATCCAATCTTTCTCTCTGTCTCCATCTTGGGTAAGTGCACAGCTAATATTCTAGCATCAACCCTTCCTACCTGCTGTCATATTTCCCACATGATGACCTATCTCTCGGAAACAGTAAATAAGCTCCTAGCTAAGTGCTTTTTTTTTTTTATAAGCTGCCTTGGTTATGATGATTCATCAGAGCAATAGAAAATAATTGAGACACCTATCAAGTCTTAGATTATTGGCTGTATTAGTAATGCAAAATTTGTTGTTTTAGGGTATAGTTTACCTCATTCAGGGTAATTTTTTCTAGGTCTATCTATTTGCTTTCAATTTTTATAATTTCAGTTTTTGACCGTTGAATTATATTCTATAGTATAAATGAAGCATAAGTTCATGTACTGTTCATCCATTGATTGACATCTAGGGTGGTCTCAATTTTGGGGTTTTGTAAATAGAACATTGATAAACATGGACAAGCAAGCATTTACATAGTAAGATGTAGAGTCTTTAAGTATCTACCCAAAAGTTGCATAACTTTTGAATTTTGAGGTAGATCATTTTCCAACTTCTAAAGGCACTCACATACTACTTTCCATAATTTCTGTATCACTTTGCCTTTCCACCAGTAATACACACACACACACACACACACACACACACACACACACACACACACACACACAAACACACACACACACACACACAAACACACACACACACACACACACACACACACACACACACACACACACACACACACACACACACACACACACACACACACACACACACACACAAACACACACACACAAACACACACACACACACACACACACATATATTCGCCATTCCTCTAATTCTCACAAGTGTGTGCTGTCATATGCTTTACAATCTATTAATTTTATCCATTCTGACTGGTGCAAGATGAAATCTCAAAGAAAATTTAATTTCCATTTTCCTAATGGTTAAAGCTGTTGAACATTTCTTTAAATATTTCTCGGCCATTTGTGCTCTCTATTTTGAGAACTGCATTTAGTTTTATATCCAATTTATAATTGGGCTATTTGTTTTCTTGACTTCTTTTAACTCTTTATATATTCTTGATACTAACCGTCTGTCAGATTTATACTTGTTAAGGATTTTTGTTCTCATTTTGTACACTGCTGCTTTGCTCAAATGGTTCTGCTCTTTTCTGTACAGAATCTGAAATTTTAGAGAAGATGACAACATGCACAAGGCCTATGCAGTTTTAAACCAGCAAAATCTCAGCTCAGAGATGAGAAAGAAGGAAAAAATTCCCATCACAAACTGTGAAGCTATTTTCAAATGACCCTGTTTGGAAAAGAACAATATTTTTTCTTCAATGGAGTATCACTACATATATCAATCAGACTCCTATGTAGCCTCCATTCCTAGGAGTAATTGTTCAACACAATTCTACTCCATTGTATGTGTGTGTGTGCATTGACTTTTTTGCTTTGCTTTTGTATATGTCTTATTCTTTAGCTTGTTCATATTTTCACTTTTCTTCTGAATTTTGGTTTTGTGTGTGTGTGTGTCTGTGTGTGTGTGTGTATGTGTGTGTGCATGTGTGAGCTTTCCTGTTTCTTTTTATAGTCATTATACTGTATTTGTTTTCTTATAACAATTTTTTAAAATTGAGATTGTACTTATAACATTTCTTTCTTCCTTCACTTTTCTCTATACCCACTTATATACTCCACCTTTTCAATTCATAAAGAACAAGAAACTGGGTGATAGGGAGTTGGGGAGAAACTTGGAGGAGTTTAGGGAAGAAAAAGTGTGTGATCAAAATATATTATTTGAAAAAAGATCAAATAAAAAATTTAAACCCATAGAGTAATTTGACAGTTAATTCTGATCCTAAATTTGATGGGGTTTAAAAACTAAAAAGGAAGAAGCAATGTTCTGGTCATGTGTACAAGAAAGAGTTTCCAGATTAAATAAGTTGAGGTGAAATGTCCCCCACTACGTTTCATTAGAACACTACCCCTAAACGTGGGAATACCACTCCAGGAGCAGAAAGGAATTTGGGGCAGAAAGCACAGTCCTAGCCCAGGATAAGAAAATGATCAGAACTCAATAGTAATCTCTCTGCCTTTCAGTAATTAAAATATAAACATGTCCTACTGCTTCCTGCTCCTGCAGCCTCAGATTGTCTCACAGATTGTGGGAAGTGGAAAACTGTTCTTGGAGCACAGTGAAATGTTGGACACAGAATGACATAGCCCTGCAGGTACTTTTCTGAATTACAGTATGTTGGGAATCTATGAAAAACGTCCCTTTTCTTTAAAAAAAATATTCATCTTAACATTCTGTTTACAGAACTAATGCTGTCTTTTTCCACAGAAGCCAGTCAATGCAGTACAGCTAGAAGAAAGTTTTCCGACTGTAAGCAACAGATTCTGTGTCAGGGTCAGTCCGTGATCCATTTGCTAGGAAACCGCATAAAGACCAAACTGTCCCTCAGCTCCATGAGTGTAGGGGCCTGGGTTCAGTCCATGCATGCTCTTTGGTTGATGGCTAAATCTCTGTGAGGCCCCATGGGGCTGGGTTAGTTGCCTATTATTCTTGTTGCATACTCTTGCTCCCTCAGGTACCTCTGTCCTTGCCCCAGTTCTTCCACAAGACTCCCAGATCTCGGTCCAATGTTTGGGTGTGGGGTGCCCTTTCCTTTTTGCTTCCTCCTCCCTTTATTCTTCTCCTTCCATTTAGATTGTGTATCTAGTCTGATGATGTTGCTTGTACATAATAGATGTAAAACATATTTTAAATTGTATAGAATAGCTTATAAGTAGGAATTACCGGAAGTAAGTCTTCAAGTACACTATATGGTGGTAGATTTGAATGCAATACATAATTAAAAGAGATTTTATTTAAATAGTAGTTAATTGCTTATTTTCAATTTCAAACTATGGCTTTAACTTTCTTTAGGACTATGCAAATAATAGATATTTATTATGGAATTTAATAAGATACATGGTAATGTTTAGTTTTAAACTTATAAGTGTTTCTACACAAACTTAGATGTTTAATATTTAAAATACTGAAAGAACGTTAAATATTAATGCAATTCTTATTATTTCCCTTATAATTTTATTAAGACTACTGTATGCTCAATATTTTTTGAAATGTATGTTAAACACTGCATAAGCTGGGTGTTATTCTTTCTCACTAATAAGCTATATTTACATTTTAAAATTATTTTATTATTAAACACATATTTACATTATTCTGTAATTTTCACTTAAATTGTATATTTTACTTCAGAAGTATGCCTTTTACTTTTATTCATTTGTTGGTATTGGAATTAATTGGAAAATAAGTGCTGCAGTGAATCACCTCTTTTCCTACCATAACATTTTATTAAGTACTTAGGATTTAATAAACATTATGATTTTAATCAATTAACAGTATATTCATCTGAAATTGTTTATCAAATGCAAAATATAACTTGATATTTACTCAGATATTTAATTTATTGTTCAAAAGGAATAGTATATAATTCTTTATCCACTTATCTAAATGAAACTTTAGTGTAATGCTAACAAATTCAGTCCACTAGCATGATATTTAATTACTATGGTTTTTCTAAGTTTTATTTTCCTCTAAAGCATTTTTCCTTATCACTTTTATGCTTCAAAAGTTCTTCATGATTTTTACACAGTTCTGAACCACAATGACATATGATTATCATTTTCACGTACTTGCATGTATAGAAGTTGGATTTTAATTTAGTTTGCATTTGAAAATATAGTTTACTTGAAGATAATTACTTTTATAAGTTTTTCTTTGCATAGTAATTATTTATCATATAAGTTATCTTTTAATGAACCACTGTAAAGTTTTATGATTTTTCCAATAGAGCTTTCATTTATTACTATTAGTTATACAACATAGTTTTCATGATTTTACTTTGTACTGAGTCTTTAAAATAGCATTAAATAATCACAAGTCTTTGGTATGTGTATTATTAACACTATAGTATTCCTAGCTGTGAAAAAAAAAAACACACTGCATAGGTGTTGAAATCACCTAACACCACACAGTTGCTGTGATAGAAATGAAAGTGATTGGTATGTATTTTTTCCCAAGCACCATCTAAAAACAGGGTGTTGGTTTTAATCATATAATCTGTAATGGAATTTTTCTATTATAGATTTTTAATTTGCTATTTTATTCACTTTGGCTTAACATATATCTTCATATTTATGGAGGATGAAGTGGTAATTGAACACATGTCACCAATGTGTGATAATCAAATCAAGCTAATTAGCACTTCCTCTTTGTAAATATTTTTCGTATCTTTGTATTAGGAGCCTGTGAACTTCTTTCTCTGGCAATTTATAGCATAGGGTAAAAGTAAAGCCAGTATGACTATATTGAATCTTCTGTCTAGATTACTGGCATCTACATTCCAAGACTTGGACAGCCATGGATCACAATATTTTAAATTAATAGTGTTATTCCTGAAATAATATGATCATCTTTTGTCAGATTATTCCTTAAACAATACAATATAGCTACTATTCATATGGTGACTATATTGCTTTATGTATTAAAAGTCATATAAAGATGATTTAAAACATACAAGAGGATGTATCTGCATTACATACACATAGTACTTTTCATAAGGGATTTGAATATCTGTAGATCTTGGTATAAAAAGGTTGCCATGAAACCAATCTGTGGATAACAAGTGATAGCTATACAATGTATTAAATAAATATCCATTTATAACTAGGTACATTAATTTATTAACTATTCTAATAATTTGGAAGCAAGTATTGAGATATATTTTGTGTCCAAATACATTCTTATAATACACAGCTGACAATTGCTTGAGTTAAATGTTTTGTTTTTGTCTTTATTCTTTACATCTTCCTCGAACCCAGGATTTTAAAAAATTAATTAATTAATTAATTCAAGTTACATCTCGATCACAGTCCCATCCCTCCTCCCCTCCCCACCTTCTCCTCATGGGAGGGGGGGCCCCCACATATCAACCCTCTCAGTGAATCAGTTACATGAGGACTAATAGTCAAAGCCAGTTTTTTTTTAATGTTTATTTATTACTTCAGATTACATCTCCATCACAGTGTCCTCTTTCCACTCCTCCCAGTCCTGCCCTCCCACCCTCCACCCCCTATCCCTTCCATCCCACTCCCTCAGAGTGGAGTGTCCCTACATATCAGTCCTCCACCCCAGGTCAGCAGTCATATGAGGGCCAAGAGCCTCCTCATACACTGGGGGCCTGCAACGCAGCACCACTAGGGCAAAGTGTCTCACTGACAGTTAAAGTCTATGCTCCTGTTCCCTTTGGTGCATTGGCTGTAGTATAGTTATCCTGTACTATGCTCCTAAAATCTGATTATAAGTGAATAGATGCCATGTGCATCCTTCTGAGTCTGGGTTAGCTCACTCAGAATGAGCTTCTCTAGTTCCATCCATTTGGCAGCAAATTGCATGATTTTGTTGTTTCTGATGGCTGAGTAGTATTCCATTGTGTAGTGGAAATCAGTCTGGTGAGATCTTAGAAAACTTGGAATAGCTCTTCCTCAAGACCCAGCCATACCACTTCTGGGTATACATCCAAATGATTCCTCACCAAACCACAAGGACGTCTCCTCATCTATGTCCATAGCCGCTTTATTTGTAATAGCTAGAAACTGGAAACAAGCCAGATGCCCCTCAACCAAGGAATGGACAAAGCCAGGTTTTTAAATACCAACATTTATTAGCTGTTGAAGTTTCCATGGGAATTTGATGAGCAATGTTTTCCATAATCTCAGGTATTTGAACAGTTTGTTCCTAATTCTCAGTGGTTTTGGACTTCTTAGGAATTACAACCTTGCTCAAGACATATCATTGAGATTCAGATTAGAGAATTTACTTTTTTTAATAATTAGAGAGTTTGTAATAATGGGGAAGGCATAGTTGCAAGAAGCCAGAAAATGAACCTAGCTGATTATGTTTCTACTCACTATTAGGAAGCTCAGAGAGTAAATTATAAATATGGCAAGGTTACAAACTCTCACTTCACAAATGTAAGTGAAAATAAACTTTGTTTCTGGACATAGTATATTAATTACACTAACAGAAACGTAACTAATACTAGAGATGTTATTTTCAAATACTGTTAGAAGATACCAAATTTGGCTAACAGAATGCTGTATGTATAAGATTTCCTTTGTCTTCACACCATTGGTTCCTTTGGTCTTTCCCCTTCTAAAGTTTTCTATACAGTATATAAGTTGACTAAAGAAATGTTTGTTAAGAATGAGTTTTAATTGTGTGTGTGCATGTGTAAGTGAATGAGAAAGAGACAGAGACACAGAGAAACAGGAAGAGGTTTGTATCAGACATCACTCTCATCTGAAAGGGATTAATAGGTAATTTATTGTAGACCCAAATATCAGTGAGCATATCCTGGAAACAGATGTGGGCTACTCAAATCTCCAGGTTCCAATATGGAAACACTTTCATGTAGTTTTATAATGGAAAAAAGGAGTCATTAATTAAGGCATATTTTTAAAATATATTGATAAAAACATTAGATAAATTAATCATAACCCAGGTGGAAAGGCCTGAGTCACAAGCCTCATATACTGTAGATAGCATTCTTATCCCTCTTATTGGTGCAGAATGGTATTTTATTAAATTAATATATTCTGAGCTTTATAATCTGTTTATCAGAATGTTAGCTCCAACTCAGAGTTTGACAATGATTAGTTCCTTGGCAGCTCAACAGAGCAAAGAATAAGTTGAAATTATCCTCTAGAAGTAGAATATTCATTGGAACATTCTAGAGGATAATTCAATGGAATATTCATAAAAGTTTTAATAAGTTAAACAATTTTAGTAGACACAACTTCTTTTTGAGAATTCTAGTTCACTATAATATTAGGGTATATACCTTTGTATGTAAGAGTGCAGGTGCACCTACCATAGTTGCTGGTGGAGTTTAGACAACAATCTCAGGTGTATATAATAATACCCTGCCTGGCTTGAGACAAGATCTCTTTGTTTTAGGAAGTTTTACATGCTAATGACACGGTCTATGAATTTCCAGGGATATTCCTATGTCCACTTACTAAATGTAGTAGCACTGACATTAAAGATGTGAGTTACTATGCTTGGGTTTGCAGAGGTTGGGGGAACAAAACTGAGTTTATCATTCTTACAGAATAACTCACAGAGCCATCTCCAATGCAAAATAAGAATTATATTTTAGGTGGTCATGATATTAGCAGTACTTAAATCATCTAGATATATAAAGGGATTTTAATACAGCTACATGGTTATTCTGGCAAGGGATCACATCCAAAGACCTAGTTCTGTGTGACCCTGTTGAAATACAGAAACACCCTTATTATACACCTTTAATGCAACTGCTGGAATGCAGACACATCTTTAGTACACACCTTTAATCTCAAACAATGGCATCTAATTAATTCATAACATCAAATTGATGAATCAGAAAAAGATTTGACAGAATTTGACAGAGATAGGATACATCCAACTCTCATGCCCTCATGAGAAGAGACAGAAAAGAGAAGCTGCTTAAGAGCAAAGCAGACAGGGAGAGAAAGAAGGAGAGTTTGTAGAGACACTACCGTAGAGTTCAGGAGTACAGTACAGGAATATAGTATAGTTCAGTGCAATTCAGTTAGGTGTTAGTTCAATTGCTGGAGATCAGAGACAGTTTTTCCAAGCAGAGCAATTTAGTGAGAAGCCAGTTTGCATCAGTCTACTTTGCTGAGGCTTTTGACTGAGAACAGATGAACTGAACAAGCCAGCAAATTTCAGAAATAACTGGAATAGGTGAGCTTATTCAGCAGTAAGTCTCAAAGGCTGAAAACATTCTAGACCTAGATTAGAAAATGGAGGCTGGAGGCTAGAGCTTTCAAGATCCATGCTTGAAGAACATTAGATTGTACAGAGGTTAGAAGCTTCCAGGCCCCAGCCTAGGGATAGTTAGAAGAACAGTACAGAAATACAGTACGGTTCAGTGCAATTAAGTTGGGTGTTAGTTCAGTTGACTCTGGACTCAGTGAAAGCTGTGTATTTGCACAGCATGGGTATGGCTCTCATTTCATGTCTTTCTCTGGGGAAATATAAACATTTGCATGGAAATAAAATTAAACAAAGACAGAGTTGTAGTACCACTAACCCAATGGAAGTAGTGGACACATGCCTATCAAACCTTCAACCAAGAATCTGTAGGTCATACATCCTTATAAAGCACACAATAGTTTTTAAGGGTATATTATATGACAGATAATTCAGCACGTCTGAACAAATTTAAAAATGTGTACAGTTGAGTATTGTGTGCACCCACAATGCAAAAGAAATATAAATTAACTTGAGTATGTTAGGGAAGCATTTTACCACCAACCATATCTTCAACTCAATGTAAAGTTTTACACAAATCTGGCTAGAAACTGGAACACATTTATGGTTTTCTGTAGCTATTGGAATAAGAAACCTCGAATATCACAGCTGTTTTTACTTCTGTCTCACCCATTTCTTTAATTCCTTAATAGCTCCTTAAACAGAAAATATGGCTTGAAGATTTTACCAACAAAATTCTACACTATTACATTGTAGATTATGAAATCTGGGGCTAAGACATGGAAGTAGATAAACAGTTCATGATCTTATTTAAGGAAAAGAAGGAAAAGAAAACAAAAAGAAAAACCCAAGAGTCTTTTTGTATGCATGTTTTTTATCACAATATTGTTGGAGAAAGGTGTTATACATTGGTTCTCAGAGGCTGATTTCAGTGCTGGGAAATAATAAAAGTTGCTGATGACCATTTAACTGGGCAGAGAGATAATAGGAAGGCGGGACTTCCAGGGAGCAAGAAAGAAACCATGGAAAAATACAGAGGAAGCTTGCTTTTTGCCAGAAGACTCAGACCTTGGAAGCAGAAGGACATGCTGGTGTGAGCTCCGAAGGTATAAAAAACCACATGGCAGATTGAGAATAGTTGGTCAGGTTAACTTAGATTAGCTAGTTGAGAGTCAGCTAAGGCCTGAGTGTTGAAACATTAAAAGGTCTTGGTGTACTTATTTATTCAGAAAAAGATTGTCTTTGGCCCCAAGCCTCATCATTAGGACTGGTCAGGCCAGCTAAGATGAGCCAGGCCTGCCAGGCCTACAGTCTCCTGGCAGGCCCCTCAAACATCTCCTCTGCCTGCTCAGCCAGCCTAATATAATAGTTTGTTGTTATTAATAAATATATGTGTTAATTAAGTTTCAGTTTAAAAATATTTTCTTAGTCTTATCTTCTGTAGACAGAGAAAGGAAGCCAGAAATTAGTAGATATCACCTGGAAGTTTCTCCGTCTAAAAATCAGGACTTAATGACATTTCCTTGAAGAGAAGGTCTGTCTTGGTCAGCGTTTTTATTGCTTGATGAAACACTATGCCCCAAAACAATTTGTCTTAGAAAGAGTTTATTTCGCTTTATTTAAGTATCATACTTCATCCTCTAAGGGCAGTCAGGCCAGGCACTCAAATAGGGCAGTTGAGAAGGAGTTAACCTGGAGAAGGAGCTAGAGCAGCAGCCATGGAAGAATGCTGCTTACTGATATGCTCTTCCTGGCTTGCTCAGCCTATTTCTCAGCTCATTGGTGTCATCACCAATATCAATCATCAAACAAAAATATTCAGCACAGCTTTTTTGAAAGACCAATCTAGTGGGGCATTTTATCTGTTGAGATTTCAATTCCAAAATGACTCTAGCTTCTTTTAAGTCTATGTGAAGTTAGCCAGGACAATGTCTTAGTCCTGGAGAATCTTTTGAGTATGTTTTAATATTTTCCTTCCTTTATTATTCCAGAGCTAGGTATGAACTTTATCTGATATTCAACATAACTTCACAATAGTGCTTAATTGGTAAAATCCACAAAATATTCTGTCCTCAAATGTGTGTCCTGAAAATGTCTGTATTAGCAACTACTCTATGGCTGCAGTAGTTTGTAGTCCACGGTAAGTTATAAGTTATCTATCAAGAATTAGAAGTTTGCTATATGATTTCAACTCTTTTGTTTCCAAGATAGATACCAGTTCCCTCATATTTATCCATGATTTTTAACTTACATTAAGATTTATAGCTATAATTTAGATTTCTTTTTCTTATTAAAACTGAAGCTACTTCCTTATAAGTGTTTTTTCCAGTTTCTGTACTTTTTTCTAAAGTTGATTTTTCAGAAAATTCCAAGCTTTAATTTTAATTTTAATATGTTCTCCTTTGTAGTTAAATTAAACTGTGTTTATTTTGTAGTTTACTTAAATGTCATTCAGAGACAAAAATCTTTACAATATTTTCTCTAGGAGTAGAAAGAGTAGAAAATTAAGTGAAGTTGAGATAATAAGACATGTACTCATGAGTGAAGTCTAGTAGTCAATTTGGATTTAATCTCCCTCCCGAGGATTTCTGAAAACATCTACAAATTATGCCTCCACATTTTTGTAAGTTAAGGAAAAGATGGAAAATGTATGATTCCTTTTATGTCCCTTATTAATGAAAGTTAAACTAAAGCCCATAATAAGATTGGTTCTGTTCATCATACAGTGAAATAATTTTAACAGCATAAGAACATTTTCAGAAACAAGTTCCAGCACTGTTTTAACATTTGAAATCATTAGATTCATGTGAAATCTCAACCAGGAGTCATGGGCAGATATTTTTATTTTTATTTCAAAATAACCCCTTTGCAACTTAGAATTATTTCAACTTGAACTCATAGATGTACATGGAGAGGTGCTGAGTTGTAAAACATGCTTTTGTCACCCAAAGCATCTCTAATACAGTGACTTCTTGTGGGAAAAAATTGCCTTGATTATTTATCAGAACAATCCAGATAGACTTCAAGAATTTCTTCTGTAGTTCAGAAAAACTTTCAGTATTTTATTCTAATAAGCATGCTATACTGTGTTTTCAAAAAATGAATTGACAAAATGTTTATTTAAAGTTAAATGCCAATACATAGAAATATTTTAAATTCAATATTTATTTTTATTCATTTATGAGACACATTTATACTAACAATTATAATGTGTTTATTCATTGAGTTGGGGAACGATGATTGAACAAGAAAGAGAAAACAGACTCTGTAAAGTTTCTTTCCTGGGTATGTTTGTATAGATCTCCTGTGAGGTACTAAAATCTCATCATACCTGTCCTAAATATTCTTATTTAAATGTTTATTATTCTATAGCCATTTAATTGGAAATTTGTTCTATCAAAACAGGTGGCAGAGGTGAAATGTCTCAGCAGTTAAAAGCAGGTAGGGCCTTTCCAGGGGAGCTGAGGTCAGTTGTCATCCCCCATGTTGGGCCTATCACAAATCCTGTCACTCCAGATCAGTGGATCAGATGTCTTTGGAAGGCCTCCACATGTGTCTGCACTCAACACACACACACACACATGTAGAGAGCTACGAAGTGTCACGCCCTAAAGATGGCGCTGGTCTCCGCCTTCCACCAGCCCGACAGTGAGTGCTCTTTATGATAATAAGTTCATATTTGCCAAAGACTGCTGATCTGGCTTGCTTCCGCATACGTAGACCTCTAAGATAGCACCACTTGGCTTTACTTGACTGGCTGTTTAATTAGTATTTAGCCTGTGGGTTGGGTCTGCCCCTTTATTCGGAAGACTGTTTTCAAGGGACCTGAATAAACTGCAGGAGAAGAGCTTTTGCGAGTTGCGTCATTCCTTGCTGGACAAGGGGGGACGCGACAAAGTGGTGGCCCGTACGGGGAACCAGAAAAGACTCAGAACTCCTGCAGTCAGGGGAAGCGCTTGGTAAGTTCCTGGGATAAATCAGGACAATAAAGTTTCACGGAAATAGGGAACACAAGGTAAAGTTTCGTGGAGATAGCGAACAAAAGATAAAGTTTCGCGGAGATAGTGAACAAGCAGTTAAGTTTTGCAGAAATAGCAAACAAAGGGTTAAGTTTCGCAGGCAGTTGCGAACAAAAGGTAAAGTTTCGCAGGAAGTTGCGAACCTAAAGTAAAATTTTTAAACATGGGATTGTCTCAGTCACATCCAATTTTTTCTGGCTCTTCAGGAGCTACTTTTAGCTAGAAATTTGAAGATTAAGAAGTCTACCTTAGAGAGATTTCTGAATGAATGTGATTCTGTGGCTCCGTGGTTTGCCGTGTCCGGGAATCTTACAGTATCCTGCTGGGACAAATTAGGCAGGGACTTGGATTTTGCTTGGGAGCAGGGGACTCTGAAGCATGGAGTAAGACCGATTTGGAAAATGGTGAGGAGGTGTTTAGAAGATCAGAGGTGTTGTAATGCAATCAAAGAGGGAGAATCAGCTTTGGAACTGCTACAAGGGGAGAGATCTGAGCAGGCAGACAGTGAAAAGGGAAGTAACAAAGGTGAAAAATTTGAGCAGGCAGACAGTGAAAAGGAAGACAAAAAGAAAGTTCCTCTCTATCCCGATCTTAGAAATTTTAGAGATTTTGGAGATTTAGAGGACTCAGAGAGCACAGATTCAGAAGGAGAGCTACACGCTCTAATAGAACAGTTGGAGAGGACTGTTATTAGAAAAAAGGAAAAGAAAAAAGTAAAACAGAAGGGCGTATCGGCAGCAGTCAGTGTGGGAGGAGCTGTTGCCATGGCGTCTGACACGTCAGCAGCAGTCAGAGTGGGCGGAGTCATCTCTACAGAGCCTTCAGCCACGCTGGCAACAGCTGATGTAAACAAAGCCGTTGCCATGGCACCTTCGACTCCTCCTCCATATCCAGAAGCTGCTCAGACAGAGCAGCCAGTTCAGTCCCTGAAAGTAGGGAGATCTTTCTGCCTGGGGATGTGGACACAAGTAAGACTAGAATAGAACATTATCCCACTGCACTTGCTGCTTTAGCCTTGAATGGTATCCAACAATGCTTGCAGTCTTTTGGAGTTGCTCCTGCCAGTATAATAGTGCCTTATTCCAGTTATCAAATTAAGATTTTGTGTGGCACTGTAGATGACTGGGCAATATTGCAATGTAGCTTTTAAGGAGTGATTGATAACCATTATCCTAAACATCCATTGCTATCATTTTTTAAGGAGCACCCAGTGATATTCCCTAAGGTTACTTCAGCAGTACCACTTCAAGGGTCACCAAATGTGTTTACTGATGGCTCAAAGACAGGCTGTGGAGCACATTTGATAGAAAGACAAGAGCCCGTGTTATGTCAATTTCAACCGGGCTCCCCCCAAATAGTAGAGTTGAAAATAGTAATTGAGGTGTTTAAAAAATGTCAATTTGCATTCAATTTGATTTCAGATTCAGTCTATGTGGTCAACGCAGTGAAAGTATTAGAATTAGCAGGTCCTATTAAGAATAGTAGTACTGTATGTACCTTATTGCAAGAGTTACAAGTTTTAATCTGGCAGAGAAAAAAGGTGTTTTTATATTCAACATATCAGAGCACATACAGGATTACCTGGACCATTAAGTGAGGGTAATAATAAAGTTGATCAATGGACCAGGATGGAATGCATTTTTTGGAGCTCATTCCTGGATCAAGCCAGACAGTTTCACCAATTATTTCATGTAAATGCAAAAACTCTACAGCAGAAATTCCATTTGTCTAGAGCAGATGCTAGACAAGTAGTTTTGGACTGTCCTCAGTGTGTGATTCATCATCATCCTCCCAGTGTGGGAGTGAACCCTAGAGGGTTGTTGCCACTCAAAATCTGGCAAATGGACGTTACCCACATTTCAGAGTTTGGAACCTTAAAATATATTCATGTATCTGTGGATACCTGCTCAGGTATCATACATGCTACACCTATGAGTGGAGAAAAGGCTCGCAATGTCATAGGGCATTGCTTAGAAGCCTGGGCTGCATGGGAAAAACCACAGCAGCTGAAAACGGACAATGGACCAGCCTATACAGCTCAGTCCTTTGTCTCCTTCTGCAACCAGATGGAGGTACAGCTTAATCACGGATTGCCGAACTTTTAAGTTATTATTTAACACTTATTTATTACTAAATTCACTTATAACAAACACCATTAATTTCTTAACTCTTAATCCTATAAATTCCTACAACCCCTTTAACCTATCCACTAAACCTATTGATAATCATAACAACTACTTTCATACCCTTTTAGAATGATACAGTCTCTGGGGCAGGTCCTCAGTCGTCAGGAAACCAGTCTCGGGGGTAGACTCTTTAACGCACTTAGCAGTCCTTTTTCTGGATCTCTCAGACGCAGGTTCGTCAGGGTAAATTGGCTATCGAAGTCTCACTTTAAATAAGGCTTGAGGCTTTCTTCTCTCTGGGAGACCTCAGCGTCTGTAGGCCACCTTACTTCCTTCGTATCAGCAACTCTGCCGTTCTGCCTCAGTCTTTAAAGCTGGCCACAGTTCCGTTCAGGCCACTGTTCGGACAGGTCAAACCCCTCTAGGCAAAAGCTGAGCCACAGGGTTTAGTCCTTGGCCTTTTGCTGTCTTGCCGAGGCTTTCTCTGCTCACCAGCTTCCTTCTGCCTCAGGGAGATCTGGCCATTGGTCTACCAGAACTTTCTCCAGCAGGACTCTCGGAGCTCTCTCATATCGGGGGCCCTTAGCACGCACGCGCCCCTCTGGCGTCATCCACTTGTCCTTAAATAGGATCACTCCTTGTTCCACCTGCTTCAGCTTAATTTGGGCTCTGCCCACTTATCAGTTGAAAGCAATGCCAGGTCATAAAGTCTTTCCTTCTTTCACCTGGCTTCAACCTTGTTTTTCAGTCCAAAGAGACTCCCCTCATTTCACCTGACTTCATCCATAAGCTGATAAGCTAATTGCTCACAGCAAAGTTGATCTTCATGCCCCGAATTAAAAGACTGTATCAGAAACCTAGGTATTCACTAAATCTAACTTATATTAACCTATCAGCTCCTTCACCATACAATCCTCAAGGACAAGGAATTGTGGAGCGTGCTCATCGCACCTTGAAAGAATGCTTGCAAAAACAAAAAGGGGGAATAGGCCAAGGCCGTACCCCCAAGGAAAGAATGTCTTTAGCCTTATTTACTTTAAACTTTTTCAATTTGGATGCTCAAGGCCGCTCAGCAGCGGACAGACATCAGGATTCCCATGGTTCACCTAAAAGCATGGTGAAGTGGAAGGATATTTTGACAGGCTCTTGGCGGGGGCCTGACCCTGTGCTAACATGGGCGAGAGGGTCTGTTTGTGTTTATCCTCAGAATCAACAAGATCCAGTGTGGGTGCCTGAACGCCTTGTGAGGAAGATTTGTCATGAAGACCTTCCTAAGGATCCTGGTGATAGTAGCAGTGAGTATGTCAGGAGCGCAGAGCAGTTTGGGTTCAACAAGATCATTTTTCCTTTAGCCCCATGATTAGTAATATAGTGAATAAGTCTTGTACAGGAATGCTTGATATATCTACTAGGGATCCTCAGCAGACTGCCACCAATCCTTTTGATTTGTGGCTTTTGTGTGGAGTAAATGGAAGTTGCATGGACTTGGGACCTGTCATTATGCTTGGAGGAGGAATTTATCAAAGAGGTAATTTTTCCCTAGGGTCTGCTACCAGATTGGATTTCTCTAGCGGTAGTGGCTCTGGTACTTGGAATTCTTTGTTTCATTCTTATCGCAACAAGAGCTTTTCAGCTTCGCCAGTATGTCTCTGGCCTCCTTTTCTGTGGATTGTAAGTAATGGGAGTGCATCCTTAGGTGAAGAAAAGTTAGTATGCACTCCAGGCACATGTTTTTATGCCCTATGCTGGAATGCCACAGCCTTTCCTGTGGCTGTGGTGACTAGAATGCCTCGATATGTACCAGTTCCTGTAGAGGCTTCTAATACCATGATGCTATTCAGATTTAAAAGAGATTTTGGCATCACTGCAGCTATTGTTACTGCTATCACTGTTGCTGCTGTGGGAGCTACTGCCTCAGCTATCGCCTTGTCTAGTTCTATACAGACTGCCAATGCCCTGAATAACATCTCAGCCACTGTGGCACAGGCATTGGATACTCAGGCCTCTATGAATTCTCATCTCAAAGGAAGTCTTATGATAGTCAATCAACGCATAGATTTAATACAAGAACAGATTGATTCTCTTTGGCAACTAGCACAGTTGGGGTGTGAGTGGAAATTGCAAGGTTTGTGTGTTACTTCCGTGCAATATCAAAATTATACAAAAGCTGCTAATTTGTCCAGACAATTGTCAACGTTCCTCTTACAGGATTGGTCAGCTGAATTTGAAAATTTGATGAGAGAGCTGAGAGCAACAATCATCCACATCAACTCCACTCGGGTGGATCTGAGCCTGGCTACTGGCTTGACTTCTTGGATACAGACGGCTATGGATCATCTTAAGGAGTGGGCGGGTGTAGGCTCTTTGGCAATATTAATGATGCTAGCCTCTCTGGTTTGCCTATGGTGCATCTACAAAATGAGAGCCATACAAAAGCGTAATGCAGCCATGATTATACAAGCCCTTGTCGCCATTGAGGCGGGCCAGTCCCCTCAGGCATGGCTTGCTGCCGTGAAGTAAATCTTCATTAAGCATAGTCCCTGCCCACTGAGGAATTCGTTCCACGGATATTAGGGTCTGGTAAGTCAGTGACGGGGTTGACGGGTAAGTCTCGGCCACCTAAGACAGGGCAGTCCTGAGTGGGGAGGCTGACCCAGAGAGGGGTAAGAGTTTGAGCACCGCCCTCCTACAGGCTCAGGCCCACCGTGAGATCCCCAGATAGAGGGATTACGAAGCCTTTCCAGGGACTTTTACCAACTTTAGAAAAAATAAAAAAGGAGGAACTGTAGAGAGCTGTGAAGTGCCGCGCCCTAAAGATGGCGCTGGTCTCCGCCTTCCACCAGCCCCACGGTGAGTGCTCTTTATGATAATAAGTTCATATTTCGCAAAGACTGCTGATCTGGCTTGCTTCCGCATACGTAGACCTCTAAGATAGCACCACTTGGCTTTACTTGACTGGCTGTTTAATTAGTATTTAGCCTGTGGGTTGGGTCTGCCCCTTTATTCGGAAGACTGTTTTCAAGGGACCTGAATAAACTGCAGGAGAAGAGCTTTTGCGAGTTGCGTCATTCCTTGCTGGACAAGGGGGGATGCGACACACACACACACACACACACACACACACACACACACACACAAACTCACACACATGCATGCATCTTAAAATAATAAGAGGCTGTTTCTACAAAGTTTTCTTCAGGAATAGGATTTCAGATATTCTCTTCACACTTAATTTTCCCCACATTTTCTATTTTTTGTATTGAATTTCCCTTTTTACTGCATTGTCCTAATTATCTTTTAGTTGTTCAAGTACTACAAAGTAACTATAAATTATTCCCTTTATATTTAATATTATAATTATATAACCTTGTAAATATTATTATTAATGCTCAATTATACCCTTATTAAAAATTCAATGATACATTTTTACATTGTCAATACTTTATAATTAAACTTAACAAGCTTTCATAATACACACATACTTCAACAATGTGTATTTGTTACTGATAAATGGATTGGGAGATACATACATAGAAAACATATTATCAAGTGTGCCAAATCAAGACTATAATCTAATTGGAACAACTGTTTCTTGCTGGTTAGACAGTTACAGTATTTGTGACTACTAATAAAAGGAACACAGGTTTTGCACATGTCCTGTGGTATAATATCCCCTAGGTAGAAAAATGAGATGTTTACTCTACATTCCTTTTAATGTCAAGCATTGCCAAGCATTACTTGTATTTCTTACATGATTTGGGGACAGGCACCATCAATAAGTTAAGGGCCTAGGTCAAAGAGGGTCTGGCTCGGACACTAAATTAAAATGGCAATATTAAGTTAATTTAGTATAGCAAGCTTTTATGCCTGAGTTTGCAGAATTAATTTATAGTCTATATAATTATGGCTATAAAATCTATAATAGGCTTCAGCTTATGAAAGATTAAGGGCAGCTTCTAGGGTCTTTTACAATAGAGCAGAGCTCCTTACAAAGTGATGAGTTCCTTATCATTATGAGTATTCAATCAAAGTTTAACTGAACACCTGTCAAGAGTATTTTAGGATTGCTATATTATAGCTGAAATTGAAATATCTATCCTCTATTCACATGCACTTCTAAGGTTCTAAGATCTAACAAGTAACATGAAATTCGAAACACCTGCTAGCAATTACTTGTAGGACGAGATTTACACACTTATAATTAGATAATTACTTTTCTTTAACCTAATGCCATTTAACTTCATTGTATTAATGTTATGGTAGATTTTTATACAACACTGAGACCCTAAATCTTCTGTACTTAATTATAAACATACCTTAGAACATACTGAGAAAAAGAAATCGCAAGGATCAAGTGCTATCAAATCCAAATGCTAGCGGATAAGCAATTGCTGCATAAAAAACGGTACAAACAGAGTGAATACATGAAATGTGTTCTGTTACATTTTACAATTCAATATGTTCAGAATGAAGAATCAATAATCAAAAAATATATCAGCCTTATTCTTAATAGCCAGAAACTGGAAACAACCGAAATGTCCCTCAAGCGAGAAATAGATGAAGAAATTGCGGTACATTTACACATTTACACATTCCATTTACACAATGGAATACTACCCCACTATTAGAAAGAAGAATATCAAGAAATTTGCAGGTAAATGGATGGAACCAGATATGATCATCCTGAGTGAGGTAGCAGAGATCCATAAAGAAACACATGTTTCTTACTCACTCATTAGCAGATATTAGCCAATATGTACAGAATAACCATGCTACAGACCCAAAGAAACTCAATAAAAATGAGGTTCAGGGGATGATGCTTGAATCCCTCTAAGTAGGGGAAAGAAAATAGTCATTGGAAGTGGGTGGAGAGAGGGAATTGAGCAGGAACCCAATATTACTGCAGTCCAACAGGCTTTATCCAGCAGATAAATGCAACAAAAGCAGAGTCCTACAGCCAAACATTAGGTGAAAATTAGTGAGTCTTGAGGAAGAGGTAAGGGAAGTTTTGAGGGACGTGGAGGGATCAAGGACACCACAAGAAGACTCAAATAGACAATTAACTGGGAGACAGGGTGATTCTAGAGACTGAACCACCAACCAAAGAATATGCATGGACTGGTCCTAGGCCCACTACAAATATGAAGCTGATGGGCTGCTTGGTCCATAAGTGGATCCTGTAACAATTGGAGCAGGGTCTAAATCTGACTTTGATGCTTTTGCTCCTTCAGGATCCCATTTTCCTAGCAGAGCTGCCTTGCTTGCCTCAGTGGAAGAGGAGGCACTTAGTCTTGATGTGATTTGATGTGCCAGAGTGGGTTGGTACTAGGTCGTGGGATGTATCCGCTAAGTGGTGAGACTGGGAGGAAAGAAGGAAGGGGTATGATGACTGGAATGTAAAATTTAAAAAATAATTAATGGAAAAATATTAAAAGTCACATATCAGAGTAAAATGATCTGTGAGAATCGGCACACTCTTGCTTTTCATTCAATAAACGAAAGTTATAAATAATCACCTAATCTAAAAAAAATCAGGTAGTTATTTAGTTATATAATTTCCATTCTTACATTTTATTAGTAGTACTTATACTATAGACAAATATTTAACTGGTTTAAAAGTTGTTTCCAGCCGGGCGGTGGTGGCGCACGCCTTTAATCCCAGCACTTGGGAGGCAGAGGCAGGCGGATCTTTGTGAGTTCGAGGCCAGCCTGGTCTACAAAGCGAGTCCAGGACAGCCAGAGATACACAGAGAAACCCTGTCTCGAAAAAACAAAAAAAAAAAAAAAAAAAAAAGTTGTTTCCATTGTCTTTTGGAGAATAAAAACTATTCATTTAATTGAATTATTGTAGAAATAAAATTAGATGTCTCTGATAATTCACATTATGATTTTTTGCTGTAAATATGAGCTGATCAGATTATTTTTACAGAAAAAGAAATTGATAATTTTTTTAGAATTAAAAATCTATTTTGTATAATCAACACATTGAATCCATGACTATACAGTCTATAAAGAATGTCAGGGGTTTTTTTGTTTGTTTGTTTGTTTGTTTTTTGGTGGGGGGAGGTTGCTGTTTGTTTCTTTTTTAAAAAGTTTCTGACAAGGGTCACTGAGGTCAGTTTGTCACTCTGTAGCCCTGGTCGCCTGACAGTCCCTATGTAACTGAGTCTAGATTCAACCTCCCAGAGGTTCTGCCCCAATTTCCCAGTTATTGTGATTCCACATGTGTTCTATTATCCCTGGCTTACATATTCCATGCTTTCAAGTCAATATTCTTAAAATGTCACAATTTATGTACTCTATTTGGTCATCATATAAGATGGCAGTTGCCCATAACACAATGTGTATAAAGTAGAGAAATAAAGATACAGATAGAAAGTAATGATACATTTGTGGTCATCATCAGTGAGGCACTGGGAGATGTTAGGATGTGCAGCGTACCAACAGCAATATATTGTATGGGCTTTGGTGACCACTGTCATTTTTAACAGCTTTGAGTCTGCAGAAAGCCTTTATAAAATCTCTGCACTTACTCTTTTATAAGTTTTTGAATTAGTCTTGCCTCAACATACTTTACTATCATCAGTAATAAAGGGTGACCTCCTGACTTAGATTTAGAATTTTTATTAATTTAGTTTTTATTTTTTAATTTTAAAAATATTATTATTATTATTATTATTATTATTTAGTAGAGGAAAGTACTCAGTGTTCATCTTTGAAACCCCTATCTATCTAATATTTTCTCATACTCTGGAAAAAGATTATGAAATTAATCTCTCAACTATATTATTTATTTACTATACTTCATATCTTAATACACAATTCTCAACAGACTGGTCTAAGAAATATATAACATGAAAGAGAGGAGTTATATAACTCCTGTTAGTACAAAGAGCAGAAAAACTACAAAATAAGACGCTAACATCACTGTAACATAGGTTCACATAGTTTTAAATTTAATGTCATAGTCAAGAGGGGATTAGGAAAAAGTTTTACTCATGTAAATGTTAAACATAGAACTGTATCATATACAAACATGGAAATGTCATAATGATCCACACTGTTTTACACAATTGATAATACCAAACATTTTAATCTCTATACCTAACTTTTGTTACTGACATTGTAAGTAACTAATCTTTACAACAATTCAAAATACTCACTTCTCACTCTATAAAAGTATAAAATTCTTCAGGTTTATATGCTTATATATACAAACAAAGTTTTAATATATTATAGGACAAATCCAGTTGAATTAGAAATATGGTTTAAAAGCTATATAAGATAAAAGCTGTGCAACTATGTGTTATGTAACTACACTTTATGGGTAATATCTGTGATATCTTTTGATTTAAGGTCCTGATTTAGATTATGACCTCAATAGAATTAATTTACTACTAGAAATATTTTAATAAGTTTGATGATACTATTATGACTGTAGCATAAAGGCTGCAGATATGGCTTGACCATTAAGAGAATATATTAATATTGTGGAGAACCAGAGCACATATGAGAGGTGAGGGTGGGTAATACCTGCCTATATCTCCAGCTACAGGGGAGCAGGCATTTTCTTGTGGCCTCCACGAGCAATGCAATCATGTATACAATCTTTTCTCCACTCCCCTGCAAGCATTCATGCACATAATTAAAACAAAATAAATGTTCTATTATTTTTATAGTTAAGTTAATATCCTTAGGATTATGAAGCCATTTGAAATTCACAATGATGTCATATTTACTATTGTAGACTGTCAGGAACTGAAGAATTTAATTTGTTATATTGACACCACTACTCTTGAAAGACAATGTACTCTTGACGGACTTGTCATTTACTGATCAAATCATGTACATAATAATTTCTTTATTCTCTATTGGATACAATTTCTCCCTTGAGATAGACCTGGTGTGTTTGTATAAAAATCAGTGGGTAATTCACGACAGACAAGACATTTCACGAATTTTGCAAATCAGCTTTTCTGTTTTGGATTAAAAACAACTGAGTTATAAGGTATAAGCCACTCAAGTAAATAATACTATCCCAACTTCTTTGTGGGTAATTATATTATTATAATATGAATCTTTTTCTCTTGGAAGAATCATTTGTTGTTTTTCTCTTCACAAAATTGATTGTCTGTGATGTGCTTTGTTTTGAAACTTTGTCAGTTAACCACACTAATTATTCAATTCCAAAATATTTGTGGTTCCCCTTGAGGTTTTCTAAGCAGACAGTTATATATCATATAACTTGAAATTGCTTTCCATTTTCTATTTTTAAAATTTGCAACTACTGAGTCCAGTCAATGAACACCATATGTGCATAGATGTAGAGTCACGCAGTGGGCCATGGGGGAACCTATCATTGGTTAACAAGCAATATTCTTTTTTTTTTAATTTAAAGTGTATCTTTTTCTCCCCAACAGCTCTCCCTTTTAATCCAAAAAAGGCTCTTTTTCTTATAACAATAAACACAATACAAAACAATAAGAACAGAGGAGCCATTAACTGAAGAGAAAGCCTTCCTTTCTATGCTTACATTTGTATTTTTCTAAAGATATATATTTCATTAGCTTATAAACTAGTTGGATTTCTTAAGGATTATTCATACATTCTTAATTTCTTTTTTATTTTATTTAACACAGTCTCTCTCTTTTCTTTCTCTCAGCTCCAATCTCATTTCTGCTTAGAATTTAGCTCCCCTTATTCCTCCCCATGCTCTTTCCTATTATCATTATACTTTTTGTTGCAATATCACCAGTGCCCTTGTAGCTTACTCATTCACATTTAATTTTGTTAAGCCTTCTCTTAGGACCTTCACTTAACTAACTTCTTGAATTCCTCTACACTCAGTAGTCTGCTGTTTCTCCTACTGAATCCTTCAGTTCTTGACAGTGTACCAAAAAAAGTATATCCTACTGTTCGTTCTCAAAAAATGCATCCCTCCAAATCCCTCTGTTCTAGTTTTCCATTTTCTCTTATGCAATCTTTATTAAAAGCATACAGACTTTTGTGTTGCAATATCACAAATGCCCTCGTAGCTTATTCATTCACATTTAGTTTTGTTAAGCCCCCTCTAAGGGACTTCACTTAATTACCTTCCTGAATCCTTCTTTGCTCAGTTTTCTGCTGTTTCTCCTACCAAATCCTTCAGTTCCTGACAGTCTACAAAAACAGTATAACCTCCTGTTTCTCCTCAATAAATGTACCCCCCAAATGCCTTGATTCTAGTTTTTCATTTTCTATTATGCAAGTTATATAAAAGGCTTACAAACATTAGTTAAATTTAAGATAAAATTATATTTTGAATATTCCATTTTTCATAATGCATTTATTAGTTGATAAACATCTAGCTTGATCCTATCTCCTAAGTACTGTGAATAAAATGGATATACAAATATCTCTACCATAATATATTATAAATTCTTTTGGGTATGTGTTATTTGCTACATCTGTTCCTAGATTTTTTTTTCTTTTAGTACAACCAAGGGTAATTGCACTAGTTTACACTCCCAACAAGAGTATTTAATGTTTCTTCTTTTCTTACATCTATGCCAACATTTGTTCTCATTTGTATTGTTGATAATCACTCTTCTGACTAAGGTGAAAGGGAGTCTAATGTAGTTTTAATCTGCATTGTCCTAATGGCTAAAGATATTGAGTACTTTTCAAATGTGATTACTGACCATTTATATATTTTATCTTTTAAGAACTTTCTGCTCATTTTCTTGTCCCTTCTTTTTAAAATTAGGCTGTTTGTTTTTTTGGTGTTTAGTTTCTATTTTAGTTCTTTATTTACTCTAGACACTGATTGTCTTTTAGTAATGTAGCTGTTAAAGATTTTATCTCATTCTGTGACTACCTCTTTACTTTGTAGACCATTTTTATGTTATACAAAAGATATTAGCTACTGTTACATCCCCCACTATCCAGAGGATGACTACATATCCACACACATATGTGCAGTATTTGTTTGAACTCACTGGTTAAATCAACAAGTAATTATGAAAGAAGGACCTGAATTTAGGAGAAAGATATAATTGGGGATTTAGATGAATAAATGTAGAAAGTGTGGGGTGTACATGATTTTAATATATGGTCTACATTTTTCAAATTTTCAAAGAATAAACAAAAATTTACAAATAAAAATAATGTTATAGATATACTTTCCTCAAAAACTCTAAATTATTGTTTTTGGTAACCAAAAAAAAAAATTAAAGATAGCAAAAGTAAAGCTTCCTACATAGTGAGAGCTGTACTTATGACATAAAACTATTTGCCAGCCTAGTTAAGTCACAAAACAGAAGGAATGAGGTATAATTAGATTGTTGATATATTTTATATTCTAAGTAGTTAAAATATAAGAAAATATATAAACATACTAACACACATTAAAAACCAACTTGTGCAAGCCCATATCACTATCAGACTTGTACTGAGATTTTCTGTAGGATTTACCCAGACTTAATATTAATTGACCTATCTGCATGTGAAATTCCAAGTGTTTGATTTCAAAACCCACAGTCTGAGTTGAAGTCAGTGACTGAGTTTATTTTTCATGTGTATACTAATGTTTGATTATATGGTTATAATCTTAGTAAGACTTTAATTTGATGTTAGTATTTATATTATTACAGTTTTGTGTAGTATTTTTTCTCTTCAAGTTATATCTCACTCAAAATCCTTTCTCTACTCCCCCCTCCAGTCCCACCCTCCCATCCTCTTCCCCCTCACCCCATCCACTTCTTTTTTTTAATTTAAGGTATATCTCCCCCCAAAAGCTGCCCCTTTCATTCTAACAAATGGCTTTCTCTTTCATAACAACAAATACAATACAAAATAACATAAAATAATTAGGTCATAATTATGAAAATTATAAGGCTTAGCATATATTTCCAATGTCCAGTACATATGTATTTGGCAACTGACTTTAACATTCTACTATGCATCCATCTCCATGAGTTTAAAGTTTTATATCCAACTCAGCTTCCATCCTAACTTTCATCACCATCTTAAAAATACCATCTTAGGTTCAGAACACCCTCTTAATTCTTAAACTCAAAATTTAACTATGTGACTATAACTATCTAGTCTTCAACTACATCAGAGACCTGAGAAGGATGACTATATTTGGGTATAAAGGAAGTGTGGGGCCAGCAGCTTCCAAAACTAAGACATTACATAAAACTGTCTGCCTGGATAGTTCCCAATTTCTCTCCATACATTAGAGCATCAATCTTTAGATTTTTGCCCCTGTTTCTTTGAGAGACATTAATTGTAAATCAGGAATTATGATGGACTTGTCTACCCTGTCTTGGCAGAGCTAGGTTTTCAACTTACCTGCTTCCAAATTTTGTCCTTTTTGGACAGCATTCTGTCTACAGTTGAAGCAAGGGTTTTTTCTTGCCAAGAGATAGGCTTGCCATTAATGCAACTATCTCCAATTGGAGATTCCTTGATGTTTATCATCTACATGAAGAAGAATAGGGGGTGCTGTCAGGAGCTGACATGTCTCAATATCAAAATCTTGTTAAGAAAACAATTTTGAGTTTCAAATTCTACATATCTCTTGAAGTTTTTGAAGGCCACCTATCTATCTCTATATATTTGGATAAGCAAATGTTGCTTGTATCTTAGCAACTTGATTTCTGATTAACTTAGAAAGTAACTGTGATATAATATCCTATTGCCTATGTATTTGGCACCTGACTTTAACATTCTACTACCTAACCATCTCCATGAGTTTAAAGTTCTATATCTAATTCAGCTTTCATACTAACTTGCCTCACAATTTTAAGAATATCTTCTTAGATCCAGAACACCCTCTTGATTCCTAAACAACTCAAAATTTAACTATGAGACTCTACCTATCTATTTTTCAACCACCTCAGAGATTTTTGAGAAAAGAGCTATTGAGGAAGTCTGGGAGGCTGGATCATCTGGGCTACTTATCTTCTTTGGTGACTGATCTGTTTTGTTTTAAGGTTTCAGTTGTCCAATTGTCCCAGGACTCCTTAGATGGATGCATTAAGTCTCCTGGAAAGATAAGAACAGAGCTCTGCCCTAATTCTACCTCTGAGACACTACTTTTTTTTTGAGGGGGGGGCGGTAACATTTTTCCTGGAGCAAAATGGGTTTTTGACAATATAAAAAGTATTATCCTTCAATTGATATTTAAAATGAAATTATTTTAATATTATGTAACTAAACATACCATTAAGTGTATATATTTTGAGATCTCAAAGGACAATTAACTTTGAGATTCAGCATTCATTTTGTGAGTAGCTTTGAAACTTAACTCATTCCAAATCCTATGTTGGCTGCCTACATTCTAAGTATTGGAATCAAAGCTATGTGCCTTCCATATTTATTATTATATAGTTCTGAGATAGGGTTTCTCTGTATAACCTCTCTGGTTGTCCTGGAACTCGACTTGTAGACCAGGCTTGGCTCTAACTCACAGAGATAAGCCTGCCTCTGCCTTCTGAGTGCTGGGTTTAAAGGTGTACACCACCACACCTGGCTTACAGTTTATTCTTAAGATATTTTTTTTCTCTTATATACTAGTCTTTCCTAGAAATGAAAAATGCATTATGCCCAAAATACCTTGTAATAACATGTGAACAATAAGTGACAAATTTTGTAATGTTTGAAGAAAAATGTTAACAAATAATGTATTATTGTGTTCAGTTTTTATCAGAAGTCGGATATATATATCCTTCCTAATACAAAATTGGTGCTTTAGAATTATTATCAATTTTACTCTTAAGCTTTATGCTTTATTCAGTGCTTTCTAAACTATTTTTTCTATAGCATGCATAGCTTTATGCTATAATTTCTTTCACAAGAAAGTTCAATTCATAGTATATATCACTGACTCTCTAATGTTCCAATTTCTACAAGCACCAAAGGTATTCCAATGTTGACTCTGATTTCATCATAAAAATTGAGACATAACTTTTTTTCAGACTGATAATATCCATGTAAAAATATTTGAAATCTTTGTTTTGCATTCTAGCACATGTAAAACGTGTTTAGTAAAGATTCTGCCTTAAAATGACATCTCAATAAATTATTAAATTTAAAACAGAAGGAAAAATATACTCTGTTAAATAAATTACCTAGAATTTTATTCATTTAGCAGAATTTAACAATTCTTTGTTTAATACAATTTTAAAATTTGTATATTCTCCTCTCATTTTATTAAATGTTATAAACTGTAAGAGGAGTATGAAGATATAAAGTATTATCATAATACATATTTTTTCTCTGATATTTTCCTGTGCCTACTGTACACACTCTTTTAATACTTATGACTGAATAGTTCAAATAATTTATTTCTCTTCATCATTGTAACAGTAAACATCTTCATATACTGTTATGTCTAAGCTGGAGAACTACAAAGTATGAATTTGAAGGAAGACAAATGTTTAAATTTTTAAATTACCAGTACCATTACACATTTAAAAACTCTTCCAGAATTACAAAACCTTAAATTTAAATGTGACAGCAATTGATCTAAGTATTCGTGTAGTTAAAAATCCATTAATTTGTTAGAATTCTATCCATGGACAAGTTAAATAACCCCTTACCTATAATCTTTCATATACTAAATTGTAAAAGTAACTTATTCAGTGGATGTAATTATCATCACAGAGGCAACTTACTGCCTCAATCTCCTGACCTAGATCTAGTGCTAGAAGCTTCTAAACTTCTAGATTCTGTACAATCTAATCTAGGCCTAAAAATGTTTTCATTTTCAGCCTCTGAGACTTACTGCTGAATAGTCTCACCATATCTAGCATTCTTTGAACTCTGGCTGACTGGTTCAACTCAGCAGTTCTGGCATAAACTCCTCTCCAAGCTGAATAATTGAAACTGGCTTCTTTCAATTTCTGACTGATTTGCTCAGCTTTGTTTCAAACTCTAAAAATCTATTCTAATCTTCTGGTTCTTTCTCATTCTCTGGCTTGTTCTGTCTTCACCTGTGTCTACTTCATTCTCTTCAACCTGTCTCTGTAAAACTCAGTAAAACCATTTCTTGAGACATCTCTCTTTCTCTCAGCACTGCTATCTCTTGGTTCCTATATTTCCTATCTGTTTTCATGAGAACTGGCCATATTCTATTCTGTCAAATCTTTCTAATTCATTGCATTGTCTTCCCCTCAATTAGATATCACTTTCAAAAATGACTGCTTTCATTATACAAACTATCCTTATGTTTATTGTTTGAGATTAAAAGTGTATACTAATGACATGTTCTAGCCAGATCAGACTGTAACCCAGGGTATGTCTGCATTACCTGCATTACAGCTGGATCACTTAGACCTAGAAGGTCTTTGGATGTAATCTCATGCCAGAGCAGCCATGTTGTTTAATTAAAATTCTGCTACACCATATCACCATGATTCACCCAGTTCTTGTTGATTTCCTGAACGCATAAAGAAAGGGAGGCTCTGTAAAAATTAAACCATTGATGCCATTCATTTTTTTAGCCCCACCAGTACTCTGGTATCCATGATGTTTGCTCATTATTTTTATGCTTGCTCAGACATAGGAAGTCACTATCCTATCTGGTCCTTTTGTTGTAAGAGTCACCCAGATATGAACTATTTGTCTGAATATTTTAAAGGAATCATCCAGAACTTCAGTCTCTCATGCTGATTTTATAAGTGGCAAACTTTCTTTGGACTAAGTCCCTGAAGGAATTACTTCTCAAGAATAGTAATACAGTTTTCCCAGTGAGAAGTAAGCTCCCTTATGGTGTCCTCCCTCAGGGCACTGCATGCTGAGGCATTAGACTGGACTCATTTCATAGCAGTAGATTATCTCCAGACAACTTAGAGAAACAGATGACAATGAAAACAGAATATGGTTCTTTAACTTTTCTTATATCCCCAAGTGAACTAAATACACTGATAGAACAAGTACAATTAATCTAAAGCAGCCAATCCCATAGGCAGACATTAAATATCACATAAGAATTTAATTTGATTTTTCCAGAATTATTCTTAGTCCTGCTGCAGTACCAGCAGGAATCCCTCCTCCCATCTCACCTCCATTGTCAGTGACTCTACCTATTGGAGTGAACCTCGTATCTCCATAGCTGTTTTCTGCCCATCTTCTAGACCTTTATTTCTAGGGTCACACATCAAATACTAGAACCATAAATTCTTTCTACCGGGGTTTCCCAGTGACCACAATGGACTGGGATGATGGCAAATACATGATTTTCAGTATCCCCTATCTTCAATTTCACTCTCTCCTGACTTACTGTTAGTCCTCTTCAGCCTTCCTGAACAAGTCTTTTATCCCATCCCATCCTATTCCTTGGGAACTGAACCTATTTGTAAGGATTTTGGTTCACCTATCTTTTTCCTACTCAGTCTCTCATTTATCCTCACTCCTCTTCATTCCTTTGAGTCACCTGTTGATTCTTAAGAACATAGTCTACTAGTGACCCCATAACCAGTACACTTGCTGATGATCCAGTGATGGTGTGGTGTTAAGCATTCTAAATGTTCATTGTTCCTGCTTACTGTCTGTTACTTAACTGTCTCTGATTGGTTAAATAAATGCTGAGGCCTGGAGATTGGGAAAAGACAGAGATAGGTGGGACTAAGGTTCACAGGCTTAAGAGACAGACAGCATCTTGGGAGGAAGAAGCTAGTAAGAGAATCCAGGAGCAAACAAGAAGGACACACCAAGGGGTAGATTAAAGAAGATCCTTCCATGTGACCTGGAACATCGGCATAGCATGGAGAATAATAGTACAAAGGGACGTATGTATATATGGGGTTATATTTGGGTAATAGAATTATGAGCTAGCTTAGATGAGCTAGGATTGTACAACTCAGGCCTAGGCTTATTATAATCCATGTGGGGTCTGTGTGTATTCATTTATAATGGTGGGTTAAGGATTAAAAACATTTAAATACAATATAAATACTAGTAAATAATTTAATTAGCCAATTTAGTTTTTTCAACACATGGCATCCAACGTGGGGCAATTAGAATCCATGCTTATAGCCTGAGAAGGTTGGGATGAAAAGTAATTTCCTAGCCAAAGGGGGGGGGGCAAACCCAAATACATTTCAAAGGAGTGGCTCCCTTAACAAAAGCTACTGCCTTACACCAAATGTGGAAAGCTTAGCTCTCCTTATATGTTAAATAACTGGCAGCCTTATAAACAGAGCTTGAAAACAGAATTAAACTGCCTAGATTAAAATTGGAGGAATTCATAATGTCTCAATGTGTTTGAATTCCAATTGAGTTTCTCTTAACATACAGATGATTTTAACACTGACAATTGTGGTTCTATGTATACTTTTTGAGAAAGATCTGACTAGGATAGGTTTAAAGGAGAGAGCTTACAGATGGAATGCTAAGTTGCTGACAATAAAAATGGGGGGGGGGGAGGAAGGCCCTTCCTGATAGATAAGAAATTGGTGGCAGTTGGAGCTTATAGGTGCCTGATTACTAGATGCTTATCAAGAATATCTTAGAAAGTCCCACCAAGGATATACTGGCAAAGCTAGATTTCAGGAATAATAAACATAGCTTTAATTACAACATGGGATGGCAATTAGACAAAGGCTTTTAGAATGTTGTTTCTTTGCTTGAATTTTATTTAGATGTCTTTGATTTTCCTATATTGGGAAGTAAAAAGATATTTTTGTTGTTTGGCAATGCTAAAATATAAGAGATTTTTTTAAAGATATAAAGAGAAAGGGGTCACAAGCCAGTCTCCTTAGATGTGGTGCTCCTACAGGAAACTGGTTTCAAGAGAGATTTTAGGCCATAAGGGAGATATGCTAATTGTTGGGTGCATGCCTTTAATTCCAGCATTTGGGAGACAAAGACAGGTGGATCCCTGACCTTCACCAAGGTCAGCCTGGTCTACAAAATAAATCCTAAACAAGGATATACAATGAAATCCAGTCTCGAAATTAGAGAGGGAGAGAGAGAGAGAAAGAGAGAGAGATGTTAATTGTGAGAAATTATATATTTTCAGAGCAAAAGGACCAAACACCAAAGAAGGCAAGATAAGCCCAGATGGTCCAGCTTCACAGACTGTTCCAGCCAGGTCTTCAATAAAGCCCTGAACTTTCCCACCCAAAGTTCAACTTCAGACAACAAACTGCTTAGGACATTCAAATTGCTGAGCACATAGAGACTGGACAACAAATGTTACTATTAACTTGCTTAACCATTTTTTTCCATTTTATTTGGGCCCCCAAACAGGTTTTCTACATCCCAATTCAGCAGGAAGAAATTTTAAGAGAACAATGCCGCATTTCCAAAAGGTGGTGAGATAATATTTTGGTCATTTGATATGTTATAGATCTTATTTAGGGGGACTGGTTACAAATTGTTAAGTGGTCTTATTAAGCAAGGTATAGGAGGTTAGACTCAAGGAATTTTCTATTTCTTTTTCTTTTCTCTATCCTTCTTTCTCTCTTATATAGGGGGAAAGGACTTGAAAAGAAGAAAGAAGGGGAATATATGTAAATAATATAGAAATGATAAGATATGAGGATAGATTATTGAATCTGCTCTGAAACTTAAAAATATTGTTATTCTTAAAATAAGGTTATATTTTGATACATTGGTATAGAATTTTGCATATTGATAAAAATAAGATTAATTTTGATAAAATTTTACAGTTTGCTTGTTCAAAGATGACAGAGGATAGATTTATAAATAAATCAATAGATGTCCTCAAAAGCCTCAGAGACATACAGAAAATGTCATTTAAAGATGTTTTTATTATTTTAAGAATTGTTTGACTTAAGACAATCAGCTTCTGACAGCTCCTATTTGACTTGGAAAAAAACAATGAGCATCAAAAAAAAAATCTCCCAACAGGAGATAATTCCTACTGGATAAAAACACCCCTCCTCTCTCAACAGACTATATACAGTCCAAAGATAGACCAAAGCTTAAATGCAGGTAAGTTGATGTCCTGATTCTTCAGAGACAGAATTGGAAAATCCTTATTTTCTGCTGCACAATTATGTCTGTGAGATATGCTTGGCCAAAAGGCTAAAGAGGATGCTTCAACGGTATTGAGAGATATTTGGGACTATATAGACAGCAAATTGTTGTTGTTGGTTTTTTTTTTTTTTTCCTTTGTGGAAGCTGCTCTTCTGTGCTTCCTATCCACTCAAATAATAACTTTTTCCCTTATGTCTTTTATAGGGTTGAAGACATAATAGATGTAAAATTTCAATTAAACTTGAGTTATTTAAGATTTAAAAGGAAATACAGGATAGAATAGAAAATATTTAGCTTTAGAACTTTAGACATACCAAGATAGATGATTTTTCTTTTTCAAGATTGCCTGATAAAAGTAGGCTAAGCATTTTGTGTGTACCTTTTATATATGGTTTTCTTGATTGTTTCATATTTGTTCTTATTGTTTTTACTAGAAGAGTTAAAATTTTAGCCTTTGCATTAGACAAAAGGAGGGAAATGATGGGGTGGTGTTAAGCATTCTAAATGTTGATTGTTCCTGCTTGCTGTCTGTTACTTAATTGTCTCTGATTGGTTAAATGAATGCTGAGGCCTGGAGATTGGGAAAAGACAGAGATAGGTGGGACTAAGGTGCACGGGCTTCAGAGACAGAGCATCTTGGGAGGAAGAAGCTAGTAGGAGAAGCCAGGAGCAAACAAGGAGGACACGCCATGGGATACATTAAAGAAGATCCTTCTACATGGCTTGGAATATCGGCGTAGCATGGAGAATAATAGTCCAAAGGGATATATGTGTATATAGTGTTTTATTTGGGTAATAGAATTACGAGTTAGCTTAGATGGGCTAGGATTGTACAATTCAGGCCTAGGCTTATAAAAATCCACATGGTGTCTGTGTGTATTCCTTTATAATGGTGAGTTAAGGATTAACACTGCCAAACCAATTAAATACAATATATATACTAGTAAATAATTTAATTAGTCATTTTATTTTTTTCAGCAGATTCAGAATTGGAAACAATAACACTGGAATAAAACATCCACTCAACAAAGACAAGACCAGATATCTACATCAAGAAACACCTCAAACATCATCACTTCCAGCACATGAACATACACACACACACACACACACACACACACACACACACACACAGGAACAGCAAGACAATCAAACACAGGTAATGCAATTAAAAATTAGAGTATAGAACTAAATAAAATGTTCTCAAAAGACTAAAAGCAAATGGCTGGGAAACACTATAAAGATGTTTGACATCTTTAGGTATTAGAAGAAGACAAATCTGTAACCGAACTTTTAAATTATTATTTATCACTTATTTATTTATTACTAAATTCACTTATAACAAACACCAACAATTTCTTAACTATTAGTCCTATAAATTCTTACAACCCCTTTAACCTATCCACTAAACCTATTGATAATTATTTTTCTAACCTTTTAGAATGATACAGTCTCTGGGGCAGGTCCTCAGTCGTCAGGATCAAGTCCATTAAGTCTTTCCTGTTTTCCTGACTTCAAACTTGTTTTTCAGTCTATTAAGTCTTTCCTGTTTTTCCTGACTTCAACCTTGTTCTTCAATCTATTAAGTCTTTCCTGTTTTTCCTGACTTCATGCTGATAATACTCTTCAGGCCCCAAATTAAGAGACAGTATCAAAAACTCCTATATATTTTCTAAATCTAATTTATCTAACCCCTACACAAATCAAAATTACATTCAGTTCATCTTATATTCATCAGAATGACAAAGATTAGTAAAGCAAATGACCATATATTAGAGCAACAATGGAGGTAAGTGAAACACTTATATATACTGGTAGGAGTTCAAACTTGTATAGCCACCTTGGAAAATAGTTTTGCAATACCTGAAATATTCCATTTCTGAGCATATACTGAAAGGACGCTCCTTCCTATTAAGAGACGATTTCTAATACATATTCATTGATACTCTTTTCATGATAAGCATAAATTGGAATCAACTAAGATACCCAATTGATGAATAGATAATGAAAATAAGGTATATTTTCAAAATAGAATATTATTCAGTTGTTAAGAAAAATGAAATTATGACATTTTTAGGCAAAATGGATGGAGCTTTGAAAAAGTCATCCTGATTGAGATAAACCAGACCCCAAAAGACAAATATATATATGTGTGTATATTAGTTATTTATTACTGATATGTATTCCCAAATCTGACTATCAGACAGGTGAATTCCCTAGTAAGTAAGCAGTATGGGAGGGGATGTGTAAACAAAATTTTAATAACCTTTTAAAAATAATAATACCTAATAAATACCTATAACCTATAAACACCTAATACCTAAAAAAACTTAAACAACTCTACCTTAACTTTCTTGAAATGATATTATACCGTGGATCTTTCTGGGCAACTCCTCAGTCATCTCTCTGCAGACAAACTTCAAACAGTAATCTACAGTTAGGTTATGGCATAGTTATGGCAATCTTATTTCAGCTTAGGTTTGAGACTTTCTCCTCAGTTTCATGGCCTAGAGTTGCCTACAGCTTGTGTGGCCAACCATCTTTAACCATAGGCTGCTCTGCTCCACCTGCCATCCATCTTTGAGGCTTTCTCTCAGCCTTTGCCTCCCACCTTCTTGGCTAGTCTCAGCTTACATAGCGAGAGCTCCTGTTATATTAGCCTGGCCTCAGGGCTGGCAAATAGCGTAAGTTTCTTCATGCCTTGACATCTCTCAAATAGCATCTCTGTCGCAAAGGGCTCCTCTCTCAAACTTAAACAGGTTGTGGTTCTTGCAGTAACACACAGCTCACAGCTCATAGCTCTCTCACAATGCTTGGCCACCCCTTCAGCAGGATGCCCTCTCTCAAGTACTCTTTAGCTTTGCAGTCAAGGCCTACAGCAAGGCACCATCCCCAGGCTTCATGTTGCTCAGTCTAATCTGAATTTCACCATTTCGGATCCTCTTGACATTTTTTGAAGAGAAGCAACATCCAAAAGCCCTTTCTCTCAATTTCCTATGCATTACCAATTACAACTGTTTGCCCAGGACTATACAAGGCTATGTGACAGGCCAAAAACCCTTACTCATTCATCATAGAGATGATTTAGACTGTATTTGTTATAAAGCGACAAAGGAGAATCTAGAAAATGAAGATTAAATAAGGAGGAGGAGGCAAAAAAATGCCTACAGATATTCCATTTTTTATTTTTTTAAATAGCAAATACTATTTTAAAAACAATATATATATATATATATACATATTACAGTAAAAGTTTCCTAATATTTGTAAATGCATTAAAGGAATCTAAATGGAGTAACCAAATAATATGTAAAATAATACTCCAACTAGACACTTTATTTCACCACATAAACCCACCAGTGGATGGAATGGGTTAAATATAGTTGAGTTGTTGGCTGAAGGGTTTTTACAAAGCTCCCTCAGACAGTTCAGGCTATTGGCAAGGATTCTGGTTACTCTCCATAAGCAGATGATAAAATCTTATTACAAAGACAAGACTTATGTCATCAGCATGGGGAACCTGAGTTGGTGCAGTTGTCAAATTGTCATTCCTACTGACTAATTAATGTTCATTGGACTGGGAGGGACTCTGCACACTACCAAGGGAGATATATAATCATCAATAGTAACTGTACAACGCCTGATGCCTATAACATTGCTATAACATTGACCTGGCTATCAGATATGCTGGTGGGACAGTGGCACAAAAGTTATTGAAGTAATCTAATTTCAGATTGCAGTTAATGTCCATTCCATCAGATAAGTCCCATACCTGAGATTGCTAAAGTGACCAATGACCAGAGATTACATATATTATGGATTTATGGGAAAATCTAACATTACTTTTCTGATAAAAGAACATACCAATAAGATAACTTTTAATTACATACTGTTATACTTGTAAATTAAAACACTGTCTTATTCATCATACATCAGGAAAGATTCTTCTTTCAGTAGATGAATATCAACACAGAGATCCATATCTGGAAAATATGAAGACAGTGAAAGACTTAGAGATGGATGGAGTCATCAAATGCCTCCAGTCAAGGCTAGGAATCCATGCAAAATAGGAGGTGGAAAGACTCTAAGAGCAAGAGATGATGAAAGATACCAAAGAAACGGGGGTCTTCCTGACCAAACTGAAGTAATGTGCCTATAAATTTGTAGTGACTGTAGCAGCATGTACAAGACCTTACCAGGTTCCAGTCACATGGGGTTCTATCACTGAGAGGAGGATGTGAACCTAAGATCCCACCACTAGCCAGGAAGCTATTTACTGCTGATATCTGCTGGCAAAGAGGAAAACATTTAATCGGATCTAACTGGCTATGTCAATCACACTCAAGAGTATTATATCTACCTGGGAATAGTTTGCCAACACAGAAAAAAATCCAATTGTATTTTTGTGGACTTTTTGTTTCATTTCCTTTGTTAGGGCAGTTTTTTGCTTATCATTCTTTGTTTTGATTTGTGTTGCTATTTGTGTGTGTGTGTGTGTGTGTGTGTGTGTGTGTGTGTGTGTGTGTGTATTTTGGTTTTATTGGTGAGGTGGATTGGTTCTTTCTTTCTTTCTTTAAAATGTATTTATTTCTTCAAGTTACATCTCAATCATAGTCCCCTCCCTCCTCCTTCTCCCAGAACCACCCTCCTACCCTTTTCTCCCTCATCTTCCTTTTGGCTTTTCTTAAAATTTAAGGTGTATCTTTTCCATCCAAACAGCTCCCATTTTTAGTTCAATAAAAGGCTCTTTTTTTTTTTTTTTTTTTTTTAGCCGGGCAGTGGTGGTGCACGCCTTTAATCTCAGTACTTGGGAGGCAGAGGCAGGCGGATCTTTGCGAGTTCGAGGCCAGCCTGGTCTACAAAGTGAGTCCAGGACAGCCAGGGCTACACAGAGAAACCCTGTCTCGAAAAAAACAAAAAACAAACAAAAAAAAAGAGGCTCTTTTTCTTACAACAATAATTATAATACAAAACAATCAGAATAATTAAGCCACAATTGTGAAAATTATACTATATAACATAAATCACAATGTCCAATCCACAGGTATTTGGAAACTGATATAAATATTCTATTATCTATCTCAATGAGTTTAAAGTTCTATTCCTAACTCAAAAGAAGGATGTTAATTTGGGCAGGTAGTGAGGCAGGGAGGATCTGGGAGGAGTTGAGTGAAGGGAAAACATAATCAAAATATATTGTTGAATTTCAGCTTTAATTCATGATTGTCTAATAAAATAAAAGAGGTTATTTCAATTTTCTTGTATCTGTTGAGGCTTGCTTTGTTAACAAGTATATGGTCAATTTTGGAAAAGCTTCCATGTAGTGCTGAGAAGAAGGTATATCCTTTTGAGTTTGTGTGAAATGTTCTATAGATATCTCTTAAGTCCATTTGATTCATGACCTCTGTTAGTCTCATTATTTCTCTGTTTGGCTTCTTTCTATATGACCTGTCCATTGGTATGAGTGGGGTGTTGAAGTCTCCCACTACCATTGTGTGGAGATCAATGTGTGGTTTAAGGTTTAGTGGTGTCTTTTTTTACCAATGTGGGAGCCCTTGTATGTAGGGGTTAGATAAATTAGATTTAGAAAATATATAGGAGTTTCTGATACTGTCTCTTAATTTGGGGCCTGAAAAGCATTATCAGCATGAAGTCAGAAAAACAGGAAAGATTTAATGGATTTGAAGAAACAAAGTATCTGGCCTGACATTGTTTTCAGCTGCTAAGTGGGTGCATACCAAATTAAGCTGAAACAGAGTTCCTCCTATTTAAGGACAGTGCATGGAGCCCAGAAGAGGAAGAGGCCCCTGATGCTAGA